>JAINUG010000273.1:1085000-1097500 GCA_029706075.1 Aldrovandia affinis | reverse complement strand
CAAGGCAGAGGGACCTTACGTCAGAAAGAAGAGGTCAGGAACAGTTTGTGGTAGTGGCAAGACTGGTGCGTTGCATCGCAGTGAGCGTTCGGGCATAGGCTGCCACCACGATAGCGTGCCTTGTGATTAAACCTTCAGCCACAGTGCCCTCCACCACAAACAGCACCTGGCCCAGCTAATGCCGCGGTTTGAACGGAAAGTGCAGTTAGCTTGAGGATTCCCAAAAGCTCCATGGCAAGCCCTTGTCATCATGCGATGATCAAAACTCCAGCGATGTCTGTTTAAATATGATAAACCTGCGAGTGTATCTTTCTGTTTAACGAACTACTGATGAATAACTGCACATGACGTCTGTGGCAGTCGAGCCGATGTGTTGATTTTGCACGTACAGGCACCTCAGCTCCAGCACACTGAAGGCAGGCTGTGCAACTTTTAATAAGAGTGACAAAACCAGCCGCTCAAAGAAACGCTCATTCTCTTTGCTGCCGCGTGATAATGTAATAAACATCTGTTTGTGCATAGCCTGTATAAAAGTTCATTTTACCAACACACTGTATAAGGGAAAATGATATCCTGTATCCGTTTGTTCACAGGAATAATTGGAATGTGTTTATGGATTACACTAGGGCCTACAGTGTAGGCTCAGCGGACAGATTTTTTTGCTATCATACCAATAAAAGTTTGCAGAAATAAGCCAAAAATAACCTGTTGCCACATTTTTTGAATGTTTAGAATTGTTTTGGTCGTTCAAAGGAGGCAATCGTGGTTTGAAAGCTGCCACTTTTTTTATTTTTATGACTGATAATGAAAAAAATGTGTCTTTTGTAAACATGATGTACAAAAATAATTGAAACTGTTTTTAGTCAGGGAATTAATAAGAATCGTCTATTCTTAGTATCTTCTTCATTTGTGAGTTTACGTTACACATGTGGCTAAATGTTTTGCAGTTGGTCAAATTGCTGTCTGAGGAAACACTGAAAAATATGTGGGTTTGTTTGAAGGCATTAATTCAAGTGTAAATTGTTCAGTTACTAAACCGGCTACAAATAGCAACATTGCTCTAATGACAAAGAAATGTCAAAAGTCGCAATGTGGTCAACGCGTTCCCACGCAAATGAACTGGAGACGCAGGGAAGAGAGTCGGTATTGTTTTATTAAGAAAACCTGAACAAAATACAATCTTTAGTCATTATGTACATTACATACAATGCAGTTCTACAGTTTTCTCTCAACATTCACTTCTCCACAGAGTAGTGCTTACAAAAGCAGAGTACCAGCTATCTCAGGGTTTCCACTGGGGGGGTTAACATGAGAAAAAATAAAATAAAAACAACAGCATTCAATTTAGCTCCTACGCTAAATAACAAACCGCTAAAGAGAATGAATTTGGCGTTGCGTTTCAGAAAGGTGCTTCAATATTTCTTCCGGCACAAAAATCCTCCATTTCTGGTGCCTCCAAAGCCTTGAAAGCCACATTAATGACAAGCTCACCTTATTTCACAGAAACTGTAATGGGTTCATGAAGCCACTAGAGGGCCAAGAGACCAGGTTAATCAGTTAACCAAAAGAAGTCAAGACGCGCGTAAACACACACATACTCACAATGAAAGGACGGCCAGTTCGTACTCCAGCAGAACACACACGTACACACACGCACACGCACACGCACACGTGTGATGACATCAATGACAATGTCAAACGCTCCTGTGACATTGCAGGATAAATATTTCAAGTCCTTCTAAAAAATATCAGACAAAAACATGGTTCATAAGCAAAGACGTCTGTACATTTTATCAACAAATGAAAAAACAGGAGCTCCGCACCCAGGTCTAAGCGCGTCTTATCAGTTGCCAATTTAAGATTTAGGATTCGTACGAATCGTTGACATTTATTTATTTAAATCTTCTATTCAGCTATTGTTTCCACCGTGACAAATTGCTTTACCCTGAGCCACACATCATTTCCTCTAGGGGACACACATTATGGTTAATATCAGTAATGTGCAATGCCGACAGACTAGGATTCCAGTGAGATTGCATTAGAACACAGCTGATGTGTGATTAGGCAACTTCACGCAACACTCAGGGCAAAAAACATGTTTGGCCTCTAGAGCACCAGATCCCTCCGGCCAACATTGCTCTTACTTTTTTTTACTTTTACTTACTTTACTTTTTAATTTAAAAAAATTAAATTTTTCATCTGCTTTGGACTTTCCAATTAAAAAAAAACAACTAAAAAACCCATCTCTTTTCACCACTCCCACCTGCTTTAAATGGATTGTTTTCAGTCAATTTAAGTTTGCAGTAAGAGTGAACTACAAGAAATACTACGATAGTAACCTTTAACCTATAACCTTTCATAAGTTAAGTCCTGCCGGGGTCACGGACTTACACGGACCAAAACCCTCACATTACTGACCGAATATCCACACACAAATATCCATACACACACTTGCGTATCTCTTCAGCAGGTACATATTTTAGACACCCACGCAGACACACACACACACAGATAATACAAGCACATAAGACGTGAGGGCAACAGGGTTTTTAAGCTTATATAGGCAGGGTATTCCAGACTCCCTCAGCCATCTTGTTTTAGGACGATGCCCAACGCATTCCACGGTCCAATGAAACTCCTCGCCCACTGACCCGCCCTCCCGCAGAGCGCATGGGGGGGGGTACATCACTAGGCTGCCTCCCACTAGGCTGCGTACTGTCTCCACGAAGCGCTGCGGTCACTCCACCAACACACAGCGGGGTCACTCCATGTGCGACCAAATTAAATCCACAGGAAGTACATTCTGCAGTGGCAAAGCTTTCTCAAGCTCCCTCGCTCCCCTAATCACAACCAAAGAAACTCATTGTTAAAGGCAACATGGAAGAGAGTAGGTGAATTTTATCTCAATGAAAGCAGTAATGAAACGGCATCATTGATCTGATTGGTTTTGATAGGACACGCCCCTCTTGAGGACTATGATGGACTGCTGAATCCGTACGTGTTACTCATCTGAAATGGGACTTGGAGGCTGGGATCGACACCACACTGACCACAAATTACTGCCTGTGCCGTCCCCCCTCCCCTCCACTCCCTAACACAACTGTAAATGTGACTGGGAAATTCCTAATTTACAAGTAAATAAACCATGTGGAAGATGTGGTTCTGTGTGCCTCAGTGGGTAGAGCGTGGCATTGGCAATGCTTAGGTTGTGGGTTCAATCCCCATTGGGACCACATATACTGAAAAATGTATGCTTTGGATAAAAGCGTCTGCTAAATGGTATATATTATTATTAAGATGCAATATGACGTGTTAAAGCCAGTGTGCATTTAATTGGTTAAAAACAAATGCAGGCAATTGATGGCAAAACAAAAATGCAGGCAATTTCTTACACTTCATGAATAAAAGGCTGTATATTTTTATACAGGCAGATGACCAATACCCTGATTCTCCAAGAGCTATGAGTGCAACATACGTGCATATACGGTACACAGGAACATAGGTACGCAAACACACACGCACCAATCACATGAGCGGGCAATGGTACACGCACGCACGCACGCACACCCGCTACGCAAAAAAGCCCAGCTGCTTAATCTACTTCACTCAACGTAAGGCGTGCGTTCACGCGTCTCCCTTAACGACAGAGGGGGAGGGGCCTGTTGGATGTCGATGGCAACGGTTTCTCCTGTGCCGTGTCGGTGTTCCGTATAGAGCTCTGAGTGACTGGAACCTGTTCAAACACCCGAAGGCAGCGCTCAAGCTCTCAGGCTGCACTTCATCCCTCTGTGTTTGGAATGGTTTGTCGCTCCATTTGGTAGCTGGTTTTGCGATAATCGAATTACAATAAAAAGCACATTTGTGAAATGACCCATGCAGTTAGCAGTGTTGGTACGGGGGATCATTAAGACTGATTTATTGTAAAATATGTAAGAATGCTCTCGTATTAGCAGTCTGGCGCACCCGTATCTTGGCTGGTCCGATACAAGTGTGGCTGCCTATCAGGGACATGGTTTGAAATCAGTCCCTGCCAGAGGGGCCCTGGTCGTCCCCTCCGATCGGGGGCGGAGTTTGGCTGGCTGCCCCAGGGGAAGGGGGGAGGGTGGAGGGTGAGCCGGCTCGAGTTCACTGTGAAGCACGCAAGGGTGTCTCCAGAACGTGGGTGGGCGAATTCTGTCTCGAAGAGAGTGGAGTTTGTTGCCCTCAGAGAATTAGCTTGCCTCGTAGAGACGAGCAGCCAACCTCGTGTGGGGAGGGCAAATCGAAATAAATAGAGGGTATAATTGGGCACTAATTTGGGAGAAAAAAATCTGAAACAAATAATAATACAAAAATGCTCTCAAATTAAAAAAAAGACAAAAAGTTCTAATTATCCGCACAAGATAACAGAACACGTCGCTGATCTGACGGACAGCCGTATGCATGTTCTGTTACCTGCGTTTGCATAATAAGATGCGGGCGTCCTGAATCACAACGATGTCGTAGACAAGTAAATAGTGACCGAGGAGGTAGCTTATTTTCAGCACAGCGTGATTTAGATCTCGGCGGTCCGTCGGACAGACATTTGGACCCTCCGTGACGCTACAAAACGTTCAAGTCAACGTTTAAACAGAACCATTAAACTGCCACTAACGCGTGTTGATCAATGCCAAATACAGCACATTGCATACGGTAGTTTTGTTTAGTTTTTTCCCCATGGTGCATTAGTAAGCGATTCTCCCCAGGGTACCATTCTCACCCAACTACCCCCTCTGCATATGAATATCCGTGTAATGTACTCCTGCCCAATTGGAATTGAGCTTATGGAAACCTTTCTTAACTACTTGAAAACACTGCAGCCAACACCTCTGTTGCTGTTTTACAAGATTTACAAGCCTAAATTAAATTAGAGGGTTAACAGTACCCATTCTATACCGGCAGGAAAACTGTGGCAGAAATGTTTTTTTTTTTTTGTTTTTTTTTCTCTCTCTCCTTTTTTGACAGTGACAGTCAGTATGAAAGCATACCTAAAAGGGACTTAATTCCCAAACTTAATATAGCCCATTCCTTGTATTTATACTATATAAATACTGCTGACGAGCTTCAATTCTCGTTAAAAAAACAACACAACTAGACAGGTTCCAAGTCGGTTGTTGCGAATACATGAAGCAGAAGCGAAACTCTTTGTGCGGCTGAGTGTAGAATGGTTTATAGTCTTTTGGTAAGTCATAAATTATAAATGGAAAACTCTCCCTCGTGTGTATATATATACATACACATTCTACATGAATAGCCCCCACCAAACCCCTTAATTTAACAATGTTTCACTTTCAATGCGATTTCTTTCAAGCTGCTCGCTAACAAACCAGCGCACTACAAGGGCAATTACACTGTAGTCCATACTCCGTGTTCTAGCTCCACAATAAAATCCCATCAGCCTGTCTAAATCATCACTGGACATTTCTTGTGTCTGCCTTTGAACATAAAAATACACATTCTAAGAAAAAAAAAATTTTTAAAAAAAAAAAAAAGGTAAGCCTAAATTTTGTTTTGAACCAATGCACGAATGTGAGAAGCCTGTGATGAATCGACAGAGCAGACAGCCCACACTGAGGACTACATGTCCCATCATCCCTCAGTTCCAGCTCTGAGGGTTCCATCACAAATATCTCTCACTGACAAGTCAATTCTTCATCATCATCATCATCATCATCATCATCATCACGGGATGCACAATGGTTTGCAGACTTGTAAAATGCACTTCTAGAGACCAGCCAATCGGAAGGAAAACACTTCCACAACACACCCAATCACAGGATGTCATTTTCTCACGGACAAACGCAAAGTTTGAGCACCCAGTTCCCCCCTCCCAGTCTGAGAAATAGTCACACACACAGAAACACAAGACCACAGAGTGCTCTTAGTGAAGAAGGCAGTGCAAAGAAACTCTGTCTGTCTCTCAAAACATATATTCATGCCCATCGGGGATGCGGTTCGAAACCCGTCTCTGCCAGACCGGCCCTGACCCGTTAGCCCTAATCGGGGGTGGTGTTTGGCTGTCCGCCCCAGGGGGAGGGGGGAGGGTGAGCCGGCTCGAGCTCGCCGTGAAGCTCGTAAGGGTGTCTCCAGAACGCGGGTGGGCGAATTCCGTCTCGAAAGAAGTGCAGTTCTCTGCCCTAGAGATTTAGCTTGCCTCGTAGAGACGAGCCGCGGTCTCCCGTGGGGAGGGCAAATCAAAATAAATAGAGGGTATAATTGGCCACCGAAACCAGAAAAAGAAAAAAATCTTCATTATTTGAACAGATCCATGTCCACGGGCCCTCGATTCAGCTCGAGTACACACAGGCGCACACGCACCCACGCACGCACGCACACACACACGCACACGCACGCACACGCACGCACGCACGCACACACACACACGCACACGCACGCACACGCACGCACGCACACACACACACACGCGCACACGCACGCACACACGCACACGCACGCGTAAGGGCGTAAGAGCCGGGACCTGCTCCCCTGGGATTCCTCCACGCGCTCGCCTCTGAGCCTCACGTCCCAGCGGATAAAGGCAGGCCGTGCTCTGACAACCTTCGGGCTGACGGGTAGCTATAGCAACCTCATCTTCTCCCTTCAGACCCCAGGACGGTCTAACATGGTCAAATGAATCCTTAAGAGGGAAGAGTAAAGATAGTGTTATTTTAAAACAGCTTGGAGCTCCTTCCCCCACACCCCCCACCACCCCCGTACACCTGCGTGCCGTGTCCTACAGTGACCGGTCGAAGAGGGGAAAAAAAAAAAAAAAACAAAAAAATAAAAATAAAATAAAGACATTTCATTTCACTATTAATCAATCACACAGTAAACGTGTGGGCCGCCAATCTCCTCTCAGAACGGACCGAGAATTTAGGATGAGGGACTGAGAGCAAAAGTGACTCGGAAGTCAACACCTATTATGACAGCAGTCAACAGCCATTCCGCATTTCAGGACCAAATATGCAGGGAAATAAGAAAGAAAAGCACAGAATTCTCCACTTCCACTGAAGCAAGTACTGGATTTATATCAAATAATATTAAGGAAGCTGGCAAAAAATAAATACAAATCATAAAGTCACACGTAATGTACACACGCACGCGCGCGCGACTGTACGCGAAAGTGTGTGTGTGATTGTGCGTGAGAGAAAACTACAACGCAAAGATAATGAGCGCACACACACACACACACGCACGCACACACACACACACACACACACACAGACTCTGGCGTGGAGCCCGGGATCCAGAGGAAACCCATCGCAGCAGCAAGCCACCATCGCAACCTCCTCTAAAATCACCAACTAAACAACAACAACAAAAAGATTTGTTTGGCGTTCGTTTGCACTGATGTATCAATTTATTCCTTATCATCAATAGAAAAATGCACTATAAAACAAATGTACACAACACAAGCACACTCGCTAATATGCTTCGTTTCTTTTTTTTCGTCGTTTTTTTAATTTTATTTTACACCCCGACAGTGATATTCTCCCAGTCAAGGCCTTACTTTAAGGCCTTAGTTGTTGTTTCGTTGTTTTTCTTTTTGACAAACCTAAAGAGTGGGGGGGAAATGAGCACACAGTAACCCAGCACTTTCTGAACTAGGATTTATAAAAATAGTTGTAGTTCATATGAAATAAGAGTCTTAAAAGGTGCTGTGTGTCCCTGTGAGGTGACAGGGGGGGGCGTCCCCCTGCAGCTACTGGGCAATGTGGGGCAGGGCGGGGGCCGGGGCCCGGGGCCCCTGCAGCTACTGGGCAATGTGGGGCGGGCCGGGGCGGGGCGGGGCCGGGCCCGGGGCCCCTGCAGCGAGCTACAGCGTGATGAGGTCGACGAGGTTACCCTTCGGAGGGGTCATGCTGTCGGGGAAGAAGTTGACGAGCGTGTCGAAGAGCTGCGTGCGCTGGGCGTACGTCTGGTCCACATCGGAGAACCCTGAGAGACACAACCCGGGCAGAAGAGAGTCCAGTTATATATATATTTTACATTTTATATTTTAGCCATTTAGCACACACTCTTATCCAGAGCGACTTACACAGTTTACATTTCTTAACATACAATCCATTTATACAGCTGGATATTTTCCTGAAGCAATTCAGGTTAAGTACCTTGCTCAAGGGTACAACGGCAGTGTTCCACCTGGGGATTGAACCTTTAACCTCTGAGTTACAAGTCCAGTTCCCTAACCATTATACTACACTGCCGCCCGTACATATATATACATATTTTTACAGACGCTTTTACCCAAAGCGACTTACAATAGTGAACTCATACATTTTTCTGTATATGTGGTCCCAGTGGGAATTGAACCCACAACCTAAGCGTTGCCGACGCTGTGCTCTACCAACTGAGCCACAGAGAACCAACCAACAGTTCAGCTACAAGGGCTCACGCGGCAGTGACACGGTGCAGAGGGACCATCACATTCTACGCCTCGTGGCTGACTCTGTGTGACGCATGTGCCTGATAAACCTGCCTGGAAACTTAACCAGAGGAGGACGTTTTTGTTGCTCGCTAACAATCCGATGGGGGGCAGCATGCTGTGTGAATGTTCAGCAGCCCTTCAGACTAGTGGCCTCCCGGGTGGTCTAGTGGTTACAACGTTCAACTCCACCAGCCGCGCCAGTGTCGGCTCTGGCCGGGAGTGCCACTAGGGGGCGGCGATTGGCTGTCCGCCCCAGGAAGGGGGAGGGAAGCCGACATGAGTTAGCTGCATACAGGAGTGGCTCTGGAGTACCAGAGTTACGGTCGACAGCCTGGCGAGTGCCGTCTCGGAGGAGACGATACTTTGCCAGTGTCACTGCTGGTCACAAGGCTACGGCAGCGAACTCACAACTCGAGGGGGGATTGACATGAAAAATAGAGGGTGTAATCGGCTACTAAATTGGGAGAAATATGGGAGAAACAAATCTGAAACAAATTCTAAAAAATGATGTGATGGCCATTCCTCCAGTATGTGGACTTCACAGTGAGAACACATCGGCTGGAATAAAAGCATTTTAGATACAAATGTGGTTTTCCCACAAACACGCCCAGATCCCTGTCTGCAAGTACAAGTGCACCTATTCTCTCCCTGAGCAACATAAATAACACCAGGCACACTGCTCATCGCCTGTAGCGCTAGGTGTGGTCTTTGTATATCTGAATGGTCGTGTTTGACACACTCTGCAGGCAGATGGGGGAATATCTATCGGCGCTGGTTACGGAGAGGGAAAGGAGAGGGAAGGAGAAGACTCACCCAGGGGGATGAAGTCGGAGCTGGATTTAAACAGCGCAGAAGGCAGGAGCTGGAACTGGAGAGTGAGCACAAGCACAGCTAAGACACACGGCACACTGAAACACGCCCAAGCGCTGTGTTAAAGGCAAGGTGCGTTTGCACACAAATCATTTTATAAACAGTGACGCTGCTGGCGCGACGCCACCATTTCACACACAGACAGGAGAGACAAAAGAGCGCTGCAGTGTGTCCGGAGAGTGGCTGTGACTTATCCACTGGGTATTATGGCATGTTAGATTAGATTAGATTAGATTAGATTAGATATCTTTATTGTCTGTTTTCACAGGAATTCACTTTGCGTACAAAAAGCGCTTTGTGGTAACAAAAAGAAGACACACATTAAACACTATACAAGGTGCATACCCACACACTACACAAGATAGAGGCAGCACACCATGTATAATACACTACACACAGTGACATTACAGCGTGTGAGTCTGGCTGTGCCTTATCCACTGGTATGTGACATTACAGTGTGTGAGTCTGGCTGTGCCTTATCCACTGGATATTATGGTATGTGACATTACAGTGTGTGATTTTGGGTGGGCCTTATCCACTGGACAATGCGGTATGTGGCATTACAGTGTGTGATTTTGGGTGTGCCTTATCCACTGGATATTATGGTATGTGACACTACAGCGTGTGATTTTGGGTGGGCCTTATCCACTGGATATTATGGTATGTGACACTACAGTGTGTGATTTTGGCTGTGCCTTATCCACTGGATATTATGGTATGTGACATTACAGTGTGTGATTTTGGGTGTGCCTTATCCACTGGATATTATGGTATGTGACATTACAGTGTGTGATTTTGGGTGGGCCTTATCCACTGGATATTATAGTATGTGACAGCGTGGGAGTTTGTGTGTGAGCAGGTATGTACACGGGGCACACACACACACAGAGCAGCTGTGGGCTGTGCTCACCTCTTTAGTCTCGTCCGGGTCCGAGTGGTCCACGGTCAGGGAGAGGTCATTCTGCAGGTACCTCAGCGCAGTGAGGGGCTCCGTCAGGGCCTTCTCCTCGAACCTGCACACACACACACACAAACACCACTATCAACCGTTTCCTTCTCCTCAAACCTGCACACACACACACACACACAAAACACCACTATCAACCCTTTCCTTCTCCTCAAACCTGCACACACACACACACACACAAACACCACTATCAACCGTTTCCTTCTCCTCAAACCTGCACACACACACACACACAAACACCACTATCAACCGTTTCCTTCTCCTCAAACCTGCACAACCACACACACACACAAACACCACGATCAACCGTTTCCTGACATTCCATATTCATTTAAAGAATTTGTTTCTGATTTTATCCCATTTTTCTCCTAATTTAGTAGCCAATTACACCCTCTGTTTTTCATGTCAATCCCCCCCTCGTATTGTGAGTTTGCTGCCGCAGCCCTGAGACCAGCAGTGACACGGGCGAAGTATCGTCTCCTCCGAGACGGCACTCACTAAGCCTGTCGACCGTAACTCCGGTACACCAGAGCCACTCCTATACGCAGCGGACTCATGTCGGCTTCCCTCCCCCCTCCCTGGGGCGGACAGCCAATTGCCGCCCCCTAGTGGCACTCCTGGCCAGAGCCGGTGGAATTGAACCCCGCTTGCAGTGGCCAGCGTTGAACGTTGGAACCGCTAGACCACCCAAGAAGCCCCATTTCATATTAATTCTGATTCACTTACAAGTGTATACATTATGTATTTAAAGAACATATGCAAGTACGTCACAGCTGTATGAAATTTACCGGAAAAAGACAAAATTGATTGGTGATGAATCAATATGACAAACATTTGTAGCAAATCCTGGTTGAAAGAATGGGACAAATGGCGAGATATGGCGAGAACAAACGACAAGGATACATGCACACAAGCACTGTCTTGCAAGGGCTGAACTTGACCACTAGATGGAGCCATCTACATGTTAGGAAAAATACAATATAATATAGATGCCATTTGGCAGACGCTTTTATCCAAAGCATGCTCTACCAACTGAGCCACACAGAACCAGGAAATTATTTTAAAATGTACTGACTTATACAAACTGCTTAGTGGGCAGTACAACACTTCTAGGTGGAGAGAGATGATCCAGAAACATGCGGGCGTGCCTGTAGGTGTGTATGGACCGAGCTCTATCCTCAGGACTTTATTATTTTAGTTAACCTTTATTTAACCCGGCAGGCCACTTCAGAACAAATTCTTATTTACAAGGACAGCCTGGCAAGGGGTAATTAGCCTCTTGAAGGGAAAGGGGAGGGGACTAAAATAAAAAGATTAGACAGCCAGAACATTCAACACTGAATTAGACAAGCAGAACGTTCAGCGCTGAGGGACAGGTCAGAAAATAACAAAGAGTTACAGACAGCAAATAGCAAAAGCACAAGACAGAGAAGAAATAACAGTCAGGAAAATAAAAATGGGATAAAATCTGAAAAAAAAAGTAAAAAAAAAAAATAGCACACAAGCACAAAGCAGATGAAACACACAAGCACAATGCAGATGAAACACACTCGTACCTGTATTTCCTGATGAGGTATCTGCAGTGGCGGAGCAGGTACTCCTTGGAGGGCCGGCACAGTTTCAGGGACCAGAAGTCGTCCAGACGCATCTTTGGAGAGCAGGACTTCCCCGGGTTTCCACCAAACAGGTAATGTACCTGCAGAGAGCAAGCGCAGCCGTTACACAGCCAACCAGGGACAACTCTTACACTGAACGCTTTTAAACCCTCAACACCTGGGTTACAGGTGAACAGAGGCTATGTTACACTGAACATAGCCTCTTTAACCCCTCAACACCTCTTACACTGAACATGGTCTAATGTTTATACACCTTCAGCACTTCTCATGCTGAGCCTATTTTACCACTCAACAAAACAGCCTGTCACCCCCAACTCTGGTCTCTAATGTTTATTCACCTTCAGCACTTCAGTGTGGTATAATGGTTAGGGAACTGGGCTTGTTTACGCAAATGCCTGAAAAATAGTCTGTCCCCCCCAACTGGAATTATACAGAATACAGTCCAATATTTGTAAAGGGTTCCCCCTCAAAAAAAAGATTGATTGATTTTTGATGACATTTCAATGGCAACTTTAAGGTTTTCAATGACCCTTCTTTTTGCGACTGACACAAAAACGTACTTTACTTTCATAACTTTTGTTTCACGCGTTTCATTTTCAGT
>JAINUG010000273.1:735000-1075000 GCA_029706075.1 Aldrovandia affinis | reverse complement strand
ATTTTCTAAAAAAACATTTTTACTTTGTATCTATTTTTTTAAATACCACAGATTGAGAGTGGTATTTCAATTTTGAGAGCGACCAAAATGTTTTTGTTTTGGGGAATGTAACAGTCAATTAATAAAGAAATTTGGCTTGTGCTTTGCATGTGTACATCTCACATTCTCATTGGGGGCTGAGCCCCCCCCCCCCCTAAAGGTAAAATGCTAGAATCGGCCCTCATTCAGAGTCACTTCCCCGGTGTGGTGGAGGTGAGGGGCTAGTGGGGCACACAGGAAGTGAGGTCGAGAGGGAGGAAGTGAGCCAGGGAGCAGCGGGGGGAGGGGCCTGACTGCAGACTAATGTAGCCCCCCTGGGACTGCTGCTCCTTTCGGGACTAGCAGCCCCTCAGCTTCCCCATGCCATCGCTATGTTTTGTGGTTCTGTGTGGCTCAGTAGGTAGAGCACTGCACTCAGGTTGTGGGTTCGATCCCCACCCACATATCCCCATGTATTCACTACTGTAAGTTTTGGATAAAAGCAGTCGAAATGGCATATATATTATATAATATTATATTATGTTTTAACATCAGCGAAAGGGAGCTGGCAGGTAGCGTAGCGGTCCAACTTTGGCTGGTCCGGTACGAGTGTGAGCTGCCTATCACGGACGCGGTTGAGACCCGTCTGCGCCAGACCGGCCCTGATCGGGGTGGCATTTGGCTGTCTGCACCAGGGTGAGGGGGGAGGGTGAGCTGGCAAGAGTTCATCGAGGAGCGGAAGGGCGTCCCCGTAAAGAGCAGGCGGGCAGGTTCCATCTCGGAGGAGGCAGATCTGCCGGTCTGTGGAAATTGTCTCGAACCGGAGGATGGGCGGCGGACTCATGGGGGAGGGTGAATTGAAATAAACAGAGGGTGTAATTGGCAACCGAATTGGGAGAAAAAAGGAAAAAACTGATATAATAAATAAATATAATAATATATATTTTTTTTAAAACATCAAGGAAACAAGACAAGGTCTAATTCAATCCTGCTTGCACTGGACCACATCTTCAACGCCCCCCCCGGAAGCCCGTCCCCTTGGTGGTGTACCTCTCACAGCCTTGTCGATGAGCTCCTCGCAGGCGTCGAAGTCTCCCTTCAGCACCAGTTTGTCGTGTAGGTCGGTGAGCATCGGGTGCTCCAGGGCGATGCGTGTCTTCTTCTGCAGGGACTCGAAGGCCTCAGTGTAGTTGTGCTGCCGGAAGTGCTTCAGGCACAGGCGGATGGCTTCCTGTTCGCGGTACTACTGGAACACAAGGGGGAACGGTCGCTCTGAAGCCCTCGCCACGCGCCACGCCCGCGCACCACTGCCACAGCCTAAGGGCTACTTTTTTCCCCCAGATTTTTTATCCCACCCGCTATTTTCATGTCAATCCCCCCCTCGTATTGTGAGTTCGCTGCCGTAGCCCTGTGACCGGCAGTGACGAAGGCCAAGTATCGCCTCCTCCAAGACTGCACTCGCCAGGCCATCGACCGTAAACCCGGTACTACAGAGCCACACCTGTGCGCAGCGAACATTCTGGCGGCTTCCCTCCCCCTCCCTGGTGGCACTCCCGGCTAGAGCCGACTCTGGCACGGCTGGTGGGATCGAACCCCGGTCGCCATGGCCAGCGTCGAACGTTGTAACCGCTAGACCACCCGGGAGGCCCCACACCCTTTGGCCAAATCCAGAGGCTCCCATTTCACCACATCCACAGAACTGTCCCTCTCATGGAGACACACCGAGTAACCCAATAAAGAATATTTGTAGAACGTTTGACAAGACAGAATATCAGCCATTTTAAATTAAATTTGGAGTCGCTCCTCCTGTAAAAAGCCAGTTGTTTTACAGCTTGTTTCCAAGTGGAGTTAGGCTGCAGCTTGAAATGTTTGCTGAGGACCGCCATCGGACCACCCCAGACCAGAACACGCGCTCCCAACACCTAGAGTTCAATGCTCTACCAACTCCTCCACTGGGCAGTGGGATTCAACCTCCGGTCTGGCTGGCTTTCTAATATAATAATAATAATAATAATAATAATAATAATAATAATAATAATAATATACGCCATTTAGCAGACGCTTTTATCCAAAGTGACTTACAGTAGTGAATGCATACATTTTCAGTATATGTGGCCCCAGTGGGGATTGAACCCACAACCTAAGCGTTGCCAACGCTGTGCTCTACCAACTGAGCCACAGAGAACCACTATTTCTATTTCATAACACGATGAACATACGCACTCCAGAAAGGCCTTAGCATAAGGTGCAGAGTCAAGGTGGGAAGAATTGAAAAAAATGAGACTCGCACACTTATTGGATGCTCCAAAACGGAGCGTAATGGTTTATTTAGCCATGCAGGTTGGTTAACGTTTCGACTCCAATAGGTCCACGAGACGCTCCATTCGAGTGGCTTAGTGTTCTGATGAAGACCTAAGGGTCGAAATGTTAACCAACCTGCATGGTTACATAAACCAGAACACTACTCTACACCACCGCGAGTTTCATTCTTTCAATTCCTGTTTCTATTTGAGACCCGACGTTCCAGGAAATCCTGCCTCTCCCATCTCGCGATTGTCTTTCATGACGGGCAAATTCCGGAACTAGATCTGTAAACAAACAGTGCGCTGACCACGTGCGAGATGGACAAGGAGAGACTGATCGCAGAAGTGGAAAAGCAGTCAGCTTTGCACTCTGGGGTGCAGAGTTTTATAAAGATACAACAAGAACAATGCGGCCTGGAGAGAGATCGCCGCGATGATGGGTATCGCAGGTACAACACAACACATGCTCACGCACCCCAAGAGAACTGTCCTACCCTTCAGCCAGCTAGTTACATTTACGAGATAGCAAGATCAATTCTAGCTAGATACGTTTCATATGGTGTGGCCATGCTATTGTTTATTTATTTTATTTTGTATTATTTGAGTGTGAAAGAGAATGAAGACTGAAGAACCACATCGACTCGCCCCTGGCTGGTTCAATGTTTGTTTACCTGGTGTCCTGGCACGGGCATGCAAATGCAACACTCGCACACGACAATATCGTTGCTGCTCGCCTCGCTCACTCACGTACGGTCTGGGAACAGCCCTTAAAATGGCCACTCTATGTCCGAGGCCACCCGCCTGAACAAAACGGATAACGTGTGTCTGCTTTATCCAACACCTTCTACAGCAGGGTTACTCAAATCTGGCCCGTGAATCCAAATTTGCCCCTGTTTTCCTTTCTCTCAGGTAGTTAATTGAACAATTAGTGCAAATGAGTGTCTTCACACCTGACTCCCAGGTAAAGGGAGTGTAAAAACAGCGTAAAGGGGGTGTAAAAACAGCAGCGCTTGGCCCACGAGGACCGTGATTTGAGGACCCCTGTTCTACAGGGTGCAATGCAGTGGTGATCCAACACACATGTGCATCGGGAGGTCGTTATATTATGGCTATAAAAGACATGTGGGCCATTTGGTGCAATCTAAACATTTACTAATTGTAATGAGCACAGTATTCACTCAACGTCGTCTGTATGACATCAGGCCTACCTTGCTGTACCAGTTAAGGCAGGGCTGCACCACGTCCGGCTCGTCGATGCCGTGAAGCTCGATGTACCAGATGCTGAAGTTGAAGCTGGGGCCCCATGACATCAGAGGCACTGCAAGGGAAGACACAAGAGCAGTAAGAATGGTTTCAACACACTCACTCATTTGTTACTGATAACTACACTGGCCAAAATGTGTTGCCATATTCAATATCCAATATCCCATATCCCATATCCAAATAGCCACAAACTGGTCAAAGAAGGGCTTGAAAATCTGCTGGGAAATGAATGGTGTGACACTGAGAGGGGTGGAGGGAGGAGTGGAGAGGGCTGCGACTCTGTTTTGGCTGCTGTCGGGTGCTCCAGTTCCCTCCCACAGCCTGGAGAAGACTACAGGACCTTGGACAGCAGCGGCCTCACCTACAGGCAGGCTCACCTGAGGCTAATGAGCAATCAACTCAGCTGTGAGCCATTGCCTTTGTTAGGCCATTATAAAAGCACAGCCTGCCATGCAGGAGGGAGTTTTTTGGGGCATGGAGGTAGAGGTGCTCTTTTTTGGTTGCTGTTGTTGTGACCCTCTAATCCAGCTTTTGGGTTAACTTTGTTTCCGTGCTTTTGCTTTATTTAAAATGCTTTGTAATAATATTAAAACAATAAACCGGCCATTGGCGTACTGGAGAACCGCTTTCGGTTTGTTTTCCCATCCACTCACCACCTGGCACGGTTGCCACCCGGTTACGAAAGGGTTCGTGATTCTGTTGCTCGTCATCTTAAGAACGACTTTGAATATAAATGCATTCAGGGACGTTTTCACAAACACTGACACAATTTCCTTTACAGCTGAAATAAGTGGCCATTGTTTTACCGTCTCTGTGACTCACCTATCTTGACGAATCTGCAAGGGAACATCTGCTCGTCGATCTTGTGTTTCAGCGTGAACGTCTCCTTGTTGTAATCGTTCTTAAGGCCGCTGTTCCGGGGGGCGGGGGAAACAAAGGCGAACATTTACAATTCAGAAGAGCCAAGCGCACACAGGGAGGCTTGCTTTGGGCCAAGATCAAAGGCCGAATCAGAAGTGACGGGCCAATAGCAGCGTTGCTGTGTCACACGCGTAATCACATTGCATCGCCTTCCACCTGCAATTATTACCTCATTTCCTTTTAAAATGGTTGCCCTGTGAAATGGAGCGGTGTTTCTCAATCCATTCCTACAGGGCAGAGTGCGCTGCATGTTTTCATTCCAACCTCCACTTAATCACGCTCGAGTGATCATTAACAGACGACTGATGTAGATGATAGGTTGGGAGCGGAGGTTGGAATGAAAACATGCAGCGCAGTGTGCCCTGTAGGAATGGATTGAGAAACACTGAAATAGAGTGCCAAGTGTGAATGAGCCCTGCATAGACACCACAACTTCTCTCTGAGTGTTTTCAGTCATGTCATGTCATGTCATGTCACTCACTCACTCACTCACTCACTCACTCACTCACTCACTCACACTCACTCACTCTCACACTCACTCACTCACACTCACTCACTCACTCACTCACCACCACTCACTCACTCACTCACTCACTCACCACTCACTCACTCACTCACTCACTCCACACACACTCACTCACTCACTCACTCACTCACTCACTCACTCACTCACTGTGTGAATTACAACACTTGGAGGGAAGTTGTTGTGCTGATGCGGGACTTTTTAAGACCGTATCTCAGTCTTCTAGGGCAGTGGTCCCCAACCTCGGTCCTGAGGGCCCACTGTGTATGCTGGTTTTTGTTCCTGCTAGTCTCTTGATCAATTAAGGTTGTTGAAAACATCTGTGTAAGTTCTACCATTTTCTTCTTTTAACTTATTTTAACACAATGCAGGTTTGGCTCGTTGCCAATTGCTTTGTCATTGAATTATTCATTTTCCACAAATGGTTTCTGTGACCAGCTGTTCACAATAAGGCCCCCACTGATTTCACCTGTCTACAATTGAATCAATTAAAAGATGTAACCTCTTTGTAAAGGAATCATGTGTCATACAGTGCATTACAGAAAATGAGAGCAATAGTGACTGATTAAATGTCCTGGGATGTGAACATGGGACGTTTATTGTTCATGGCATGCATAGCTATTTCTGACATATGGTCTTAAGTGTGAAATCATGCTTTAATATAAATTAAAAGTGTCTAATTAAGAACAATTAACAGCTAGTTACAATAGAGAGGCTACAATTATGGTTGGAACGAAAACCAGCACACACAGTGGGCCCCCAGGACCCAGGTTGGGGACCACTGTTCTAGGGGATTGGTTCTCCGAGATCCACGTTCCAAAGTGGACACGCAGAGTGCATGCTTGTTTTTTCTTGAAACATTTGCCATAAAAATCCTGTTAAATCTGTCAGGCTCATCCCACTTAATATGCCAAATTCTGTCTGTAGTGAGGTGCTCCCCATGTAAAGACCGCTCATTTCTCTACGTGCTTCGCGGTGAGTAACGTTGGCTGTGACTAGGCAGTTTTGGAACACAACCAGAAATTAATTTGGGTTACTATAGAGCAGGGGTGTCAAACTCAGGCAGTTTTTTTGGAACACAACACTCCAGGTGATTTCAATTAGGTCCCTCCCTTGGTTGAAGAAGTGGGCTAATTAGTGAAATCACCTGTTGTGCACTGCTTGCAAAAAAACCTAGATTCGATGGAATGAGTTTGACAAAGATGTTGCCGCAAAATAAATTCCAAAGATGGCAAAGACTCTCCAAAATGTATTTACACTCAAGTTACATGGATTGCGTACAGTCATGTTCAGACCCCTACAGGTGACACTCACCAGACCATGAAGAGGGCCACCACACAATTCTGTGTGCTGTTCTCCCACACTGAGACCACACGGACCATGTCCTGTTACCTGCTGGTATAGAACCTCCCCTCACCTGGACAATAGTTCTGTCATATTTTCCTCGCTCATTCCTCCAAAGACCTTGAACTTCTTCAGGTTGCACACGTGTGTCTTTTCATACTTCCCGAAGGTGATGCTCTGCACAATCGCTGGCCTTTCCATTTTTAAAATTAAATACTACAACAATTAAGAGAAAAGAGAAAGAATATGAGCACACACACAAAAACACACACACACACACACACACACACACACTGTGCTGTGCTGGAATATAGCCTAAGTATCAATATAGTGAATTATATAAAGTGTTACAATGTCTGAATAATTGCATTTCAATATACAGCTGTCCACCAGTTCCAAAGCCTTGTATCATGAATGGAGGATACCCAATCAGAATGGTCAATTCAAATGATAAGTCACTCGGCCCTCAGTTTGACGTGTGACTCATTAAGAGGGATGTAGATTAGCCTAATTAATGAAAACTGACAGATGCCTTTGAGGAGGGAGCGGTAGCATATGCATAAGAGCATTTAATGGGGCCTGTGGTTTAAGGAAGCCCTGGAGGTCCACCGGGTTGTAAATTGTCCAACGGGTTTCCAGGGAACCGGGGAGCCCGCTGACTGCCAGTGGGAGTGACATGGGGCCAAGCAGAAGGCATTGAGATGACAAATACAAAAAGGTTACGTGAAATTCCCACCAATATCTCCTTCTGCATTTGGTCAATGGTGCAATTTCACCTTCTTTCATCATCTCATGGCATTACTCATAATGTTGATGCACAGTATTTTCAAAACAGACTTTACACGAAGGCCTCACCTAGATTACAGTTAAATGTCTTAACTGTAATGATTCTCTATTCATCAAAGCGGCTGTCAATTCTTGTCCATGACAACCCTACTGACATTATCGACTGGAGAGCAATTTCTGTCCAGATGGGACTCTTTAATTTAATGACAGATGGATGACTGAGCTTTAAAAACTTTAATGACACTGGAGAGACTGAAACCCGCGATGGTCGTCAGGGGTCTCCGAGCCTCCGTTAATGGAGTCCGTGGAAGATCTCCGTTAAAAACCAGAATACGAATCTCGTTGAGGGGGGAATTGAACATAAAATAGAGGGTATAATTGGCTACTAAATTGGGAGAAAAACGGGGAAAAATCTGAAATAAATTTATAAAAAAAAAAAAAAAAAAAAAAAACTGTAGAGAAGTTGGGGCCTCCGATAGTGTAGCGCTCTAACGCATACGTATTGGCTGGTCCTTTACGAGTGTGAGCTGCCTATCACGGTCACGGTTCGAAACCTGACCAGTCTTGGTGGGGAGCCCCGATTGGGGGCGGCATTTGGCTGTCCATCCCCGGGGGAGGGGGTAGGGTCAGCCCGCACGAGTTCGCCGAGAAGCACATAAGGAGTCTCCAGAACGTGGGTGGGCAAATTCTGTCTCTAAGAAAGCAGAGATCGCTGCCCTCAGAGAATTAGCCTGCCTCATAGAGACGAGCGGCAAATTAATAGAGGGTATAATTGCCGCTAAATTGGGAGAATGGGAAAAAATCTTAAATACATTTTAAAAAACTGTAAAGAAAAGACTATGGCTGTGGAATGATTTGTAGCCTGTATTCTACCATGATATCCCAAGCTCTCAAAACTATTAAAAGAACATTTTAAATTGGTTTAAAAATGTAATAAAGACCTCCTTGCTTCAAGCTAGCAAAATAAAAGCCCGGATTGTGTTGGAAGTCAGAATTGCATTTTCCAGGGATAGAATTTCAGTTTATAAACTGAAAGGCTTTACTGCAGGGGTGTCAGACTCATTCCATCGAGGGCTGACTGTATGCAGGCTTTTGTTGCGACCAATGGACTACATCAGGTGATTTCAATTCGGTCCCCTCCTTGGTTGAAGAAGTGAACCAATTAGAGAAATCGCCTAGTGTACTGCATTGGCTGCAACAAAAACCTACACAGTCTGCCCTCAATGGAATGAGCTCAACACCTGTGCTTTACTGTACGGAACAATTCCCCTTTCAGTTTCCTGCCATCTCAGCCTGGCTAAATGAGCTATGGAGGAGGTCTGTGTCAAGACTGAAAAACCATCAGAGAAATCTCCACTTATTGCACTGAAACTCAAAATATCAAACTAGTAATGGGCTAAGTGCATTCCAAACATGAACATCCACGACTGAAAGCAACGACTTACATTCATTCATTATCTAACCCGCTTATTCCTGGTCAGGGTCATGGGCGGAGGCTTGAGCCTATCCCAGCATGCATTGGGTGAGAGGCAGGTCACCAATCCATACTAGGGCACATGCACCATCACTCACACACCCATACCTACGGGGCAATTTAGACTCTCCAATTAGCTTAACATGCATATCTTTGGACTGTGGGAGGAAACCGGAGTACCGGAGGAAACCCACGCAGACATGGGGAGAACATGCAAACTCCACACAAGAAAAGCCCCGGCTGGGATTCGAGCCTGGGACCTTCTTGCTGTGAGGCGACAGTGCTATCCACCGCCCAACGTCTTACGTGGACCAGAAATGATGATGATTAGCATGGAGACCCCCACTGAACCAATTATTGCCATCAGTTAGGTCTATTAATGTTAACTAACTCATTAGTTAACCTCCTCTGTACTGTTGTTCTGTGAGAAGAGGCAGGTGGACAAGTTTCACAGACAGCTGTGTGTTTCGGGTGAGTGCGACAGATGTGTGCACTCTTGGCAATGCAGGTGTGTTTACCTGTGGTGGATAGTTGCTTTCAGATGACCACCTGGAAGACTGGTCGTTGGGTTTGTCCACCAAAATATTCCTGAGAGGAAAATGTGAGAAAGGGCTTTCAGTCCATAGCAGGTGTTGGTTTAATAGGAAGAGAGACAGTGCGTGACTACAGTTAAGGCAGTTATAGTTAAGGCAAGGGCTGCTGTAACAAAACAAAGGCAGTGTAGTTATAGCAACAACAAAGGTTTTGAGTAACAGAAAGAGGCAGTGTGGTTATACTAAGAGTAGAGGTTTGTGTAACAGTAACAGAGGCAGTGTGCTTATACTAAGAGTAAAGGGTTGTGTAACAGAAATAGAGACAGTATGGTTATCTTAAGAGTAGAGGTTTGTGTAACAAGAACAGAGGCAGTGTGGTTGTACTAAAATAGAGGAGGCAGTGGTTATACTTGTGGTTCTATGTGGCTCAGTAGGTAGAGCATGGCATGGCATGGCATTGGCAATGCCTAGGGTTGTGGTTTAATTTTCCACTGGGACTACATATACTGAAAAATGTAAGCATTCACTACTGTAAGTCCCTTTGGATAAAAGCGTCTGCTAAATGGCATATGTTATTGCTAAAAGCAGAGGTTTGCGTAACTGGAACAGCGGTAGTGTAGGTACGTTTTTAAATGATCAAACTCCTGTTCTTTCACATTGCATCTTCTCAATCCACACATTCTGAGAACGGTGAGCTGCATGCCTCTAAAGGCATGCTGGCTGATTACGGACTTTCTGTCCAACCAGTAGCTGAGCTGACAGTGATCGTAGATGTAGTGTACTACAGTAAATGTACTAAAATATTTAATGAAAATATTTCAACAGAAGAAAAATGAGAATCAGGTCATAGGTACTCATCCTAATATTTATCTTCCCTGATGAGACATCAATGCTAACAAGCTATGCGTTGGTGAATTCGCTATATATCTGTGGACAGCGAATTCATTAGAAACTATTCTTTGGATGCATAGTACATCGTATTGAGAGTAAAGAAAATTATGCTTGCGTTGTATTTGGTTGAACTATCACTTTAAAAACACAAATATGAGTTTGACATGGCTACAGGTGATGGAGAAACAGCTGTGAAAGAAGCATAAGAGGAAAGAGCCGACATTCAATTTATATACTTGTTATGAACTCTGCTCAGAGAAGTGTGAAAACCTGCCCAATAAGATACACTTCATGAAATAAGATGCAGTAAACCAATCACAATGATTACACTTAACCTTTTAGAATTTTAGGGCACTGGACTCTTTCCAGTGTGACATCCACAGCTGCCCTTGTTAATTTATGTGCCCCTGCTGCAAATAGCTTTTTTTCTTCTTAAAATATCCTTTAACACTTTAGGGCAGGTTGCTAATTTCATGCAAACATTTCCCACCTACTCAAAGAAGAAAAACTATTTAAAATGTTTTCGGTGGACTTATTGCAGCGCTGTCTAATATACTAAGCGTCTGACGCAAGTGTCAACGGACATGAACATTGTCATTCTTCTCATGCGCCTGATTAAGTGCTAATTGAGTGATTAACTGAGATGATTGTCACCATTTATTTCATTATTGTTTGACACACATGGCTTGAAATAGAGGCTCCATCGACTCCTTGGTGACAGAGGACTGAAATACATGCAAGATAACAACCCAATAATTTTCTATGGACCCAAGTCATAACCTGTACACTGGGCTAAAATAATCGAAAGCCCTGGAGTCACAAAAACAATGTTTTTCCATCTTTAATAAGAAACACCTTGCTTAGCCATCTGTGAAGCCAATAGTACAAACAAGGCTGCTACTGCATGTGGCAGGTTGAAGACTACACACCTCACAATAAGCAACGAATCTGGCCAAAAGAGACCTGGGTGGGGTGGTGGGGTGGGGAACTGTCATTCCCCCTCCCTAAAAATAAAACAAGTGTTCAGGGTTATCCCCATGGTACTTGTCCACTGCCTGTGATTGGGTTTACCAGTTTTAGGGGCCTGAAGGTTGACTGCTGACCACGATGACAGGTCACATGACTTATTTGTGGGCACTGCACGCTCTGCCACTGGGTCCAGATACATATAGGCCGTGTCCCAAATTGCATACTTGCGTTCTATCTAGTGCGTATATCAAGTACGGAAGTAAACGGTCATGTGATCAAGTGCGTCCCAAACTCAAGTAGCTATGCAATTTTGCACGTACACGAGGACGCAGGATGCAAGTATGCAATTTGAGATGCAAGCCATAGTCTTGATGTCTCAATCAGCAGCCACTGTTCATCAGCTCGTAATTAAGCCACAAATATAAACACACACACAACTGGTGTTCATGAGCAGTCAGTGATCAAGTCCTTTGAACAACAAACGTTTCAACAATGGCTCATCAGACATCCGTTCCTTGAATACATTCTTGCAACGTCCGCAATACAGTAAACACAGTGTAGCCAATTTACTTTCCGTTTTGTTTTACCCGCTGTTGCTGAAAGTCCCTGGAGGAAATCCAGTCCACACACACACACACACACACACACACACACACGAGCACTGTTGGGTAATACTTGTACACACGTTTCAATGTAAAGCAGTGACTTGAAATAGACTGTTTCATAAGAAATTGTCTATAAGATGGGAGTTGCAGTTACGGTATCTTTAAAACTGACGATAGTTCAACTTGTATGACATAGCATATCTGTGCAGTCTTAGATGCATCAAAGCCAAGCATCGCCACCTGGCCTCGTAAATCAATACACTGTTATTGTATATTAAGGCCCATTGTTGGAAGCTATACTGGTCCCAAAAAAAAAAAGAAAGAAAAAAAAAAACAGCAGCCATTCATCAAAATGGATGAAACCTGCGAATGTCAGCGTTCTGGTGTCTGGCTCGCCTGCTAGCACGAACGTCGGCTGTATTCGGCTGCTGTGATATTGTGTAAAACGTCACGTTAACTAGCGAGCAAGCCAAAAAACGATTTCCCAGAAAAAAACACAACTTTAAATCACGCCAAATGCTACCATTGTTCTGGAAAAAATGCATTTGATGCCCAAGTTTCCGCCAAGCACTTGAGATGAGAATAGCGAACATTAAACAAGATTTTGACAGACCGTCACAAAGCAAATAGCTAACGTTACGTCGATTCCGGTGGTGTCTGTCTGTCTGTCTGTCTGTCTGGCTAGCTAGCGAACTGTTAGCTTCTCAGGTAAATAGCCAAAGCAGGTAAATAGCCAAAGCGACTGGCCAACAAACAGCAGCTGAACTGAACGACCAGAAGACAGGCGGCATACAGCTACACTTCATCCACCAGCTACAAAAACAACAAACTGCCTATGCCCAGAGAGATGCAAAACAGCCACGGCTCGTTTAGATAACGTTAGCCAGCTGTTACGCTGACCAGAAAGCTTGCTTAGCTTAGCGTAGCAACCAAGCTAACGCTGGCAAGTTAGCGACAACAAACAGCGTAGCGTCGGGAATACCAGGAGCCTCGGCCGGGCACAATGTTTATTTGTAATCCTGGCCTAGCGAGGCGAGCTGGCTATCTTCAGCCGAGCAACGCCGTTTGACAACGACGTTTAATCGCAGACACAACACTGCCTGCAAGCGCAAGCCGGATTTGTTCAGTCCGTCCGCGTACGAACGAATACATTTAAACGCAGGTTGTAGCTGACGTGCAACATTGTTCGCAACAGGCATTCGATACGTAGGTTGTTTTCGTTTCAACAATTTGAGCGGATATGTTAGCTAAGCTAGCCGGCTAGCTCCGGAGCACCAAGGCCAATGATGGGACTATTATACGGCGCACAGGACACCCCGCGCCCGGCAAACAACAGACAGGTATACGAGGTCAGCGTGTGAAGCTGTTACTCACTCTGGTAGGTATGTGGAGGAGTAAGAACTCCATTTAAAAACACTGTACGAAAGCACTCTGTTCTCTGGGACGGCCGCCATCTTGTTGTACATATTACGACCAGCAAAGATGCGAGCGGCGGGGTAGAATGGGAGTGACATCTCGTAAAGAGACAGTCCACAGTTTCTCTCACAACAGTGTGGTTTCGCCCGTCCGGCTAGGGGTGTAAGCGCTCCGTCAAGGTCAAGGCCGAAACGCCATGTAACCGGACAAATTCTGGCCAGCTAACGTCTGCAATGTCAAGCACTAGGTCTATCTACGAGGTGCATGTGAAAGTTGTATATTTGCAAATGTAAACGATAGTCCCACTCAAAAATTGGTCTTGACAAAACTTCCTATGATCAACCTAAAGATCTTCCTGTATTATTTTAAAGGCACAGTGTCTTGGCAGCCTCTAAATTTGATTAATTTTATTTTTGTGTCCATACAGTTGCACGTTTCTTCACTGTGTCTGGATTCCTTCACTGTACGATAAGAGGGTAACATAGTTTGTGGATATCCAGGATAGTCGGATATTAGTAGCCTAGTATTTTCAAAATAAGATCAAATTAGCTCTTACCATTTCTTAAATAGTTTTCTATAAACATCACGTAAAACATCAGCAGGTTTATAGCTAGATTGATGTGGAAAGTACAGCATACAGAGTCAAAGCTGTTGGTCACATCAAGCATGGCCTTACAATACATGTCCCTGTGGCCTATCTGATCATTTTGATTTTCAAAGTTCAGAGCCAGGAAATACTGGATTTCAAATATGAGTGACAGACGACAGTCCCTCGCATTTTGTCCACACTATTTTGTATAAAGAATGATATCCTCCAAAAGGGCTAAATTAGTGTCATCAATCCAACAAAATCAATAAAACGCATTTGTGTATTTATATAACTTTGTTATTCTATCCACACCCTTTGAATCCTTTAATTTGTATTTGATCATATATTTGTAACAACCCACTTTTCCTTTAATAGCCTATGATTTAAATGTCCCTAATGTTGTTAATTGGCTTGATTGAACTCTTTGAATGTGAATATTTCCAAACTACTGATTTATTCAATTCATGTATTTTTTTTTCTAGATTGTATTTTTATATTTGAATGATCTCACACAATGTAGGCTTCTATAAGCCACCCTGGGAAAATCGTTTGCTTAGTGGCATATAATAATAATAACAATAATATTGTCACATGGCTCTCTTTCTCTCCCTCTCTCTCCCCCTTCCCCCTTCTTTCTCTCTCTCTCTGTGCAGGTATTACCTCATTGCTGTAGGTGATCTAGACATCATGTTTAAGTTATTTTATTTTATTATTTTCCCTCTGTATGTATGCGTCATCTCCTGATGACTAACAATGACAACGTTGTACAACACACGAGGGGATGTGTTCAGAAATTACCTGGTTTCCAGCTTTCCATAATTGGATGACCTAATCTGCTTCTAAGTGTGCATGTCTCATCATGAATCAGCAGTATAGCTGTAATTAATCTGTATCCACTTCACTATATAACAATAATTAAACTGCATCCACATTATATAGGCTACACACATATATATATATATATATATAGAGAGAGAGAGAGAGAGATATATATCCTTTAAAATATATATAATTTATTTTCTCCAATATGTATTTAAATGTATAAAATTATGAAGATTTTCTTGTACAAATGTATATTTAAATGATACAGTAGTTATTATAACCTACACGATTTAAGATGAATTCATATTTGTATAGTTGTGTCTATATGATTAACCTTTTTATGTAATGGGAAAAGGTATACATTATTATTCCGTGGGGGTTTATTTCCAGGTTTAGGAAGAGGACGTGTTAGGGCCCATTACCTACAGGGGCGATCCCTTGCCCACAGTCTGGGAGAAGAGGTTGTTCTTTGTTGGGAGTGTCTGTAATCCCCGCTAATTCCCCAGCAGGGGGTCTGTGAGACGCGGGGCCCGCTCCTCTCACCCGTTCACACGTTTCTGGGGGGCCTTGGCGTGGATGTTGCGTTTTTTGTCGCGTGTACAAAAAGAGGGAACAGAAGAAAAATAATTGTACGTTCAGAATGAAAATCAAACAAGTGTTTTTAGTGCTTTTAGATCGACTCCAGATTGTAACTGGAGATAACGTTATGTAAAGTAGGCTATTCCCATTTATCCTGGAGAATGACGAAACCATGTTTATTTGATGCATTCTTACAGAGGCGCGGGAAGATGTTTTGATTTAGCGGTGCTGAAATCCCGAAATGAAAAATATAAAGTTATAATAACGCAACGGCGCTTGAATAGTATTGTTTTGAATAGTACCTGCACTGGCCAGTTTTTAGTATTCACTGCTTTTACACAGACATAGCAACGGACACGTTCGGTTTATTTGACATTATGCAACCACTTCCACCTGTCAAACTAACCTGGCTTAAAGGAACGTGAAAAAGTTTCGGTGCCGATGTAAATTACCCCACTGACGGGCATCACCAAAGAAAGTTATTCATTTTAAATATGATATATAGCCTACTATAAGAAAACTGTTCATCACAGCGGGTGCAGCATCCACACTTATTATAGCCTAATTATAATTATTATTATTGTAATACTTATAATAATAACCCATGTGAGCGCATTTTCAAACATCGGAAACAACACGAGTCTGTTATGTTCAGTCGGCTACGCGTAATCGTTAAATGATATGTAACGGTGTTAGTGTTATACAGTATATCAATGCAATTTCGCGGGTATTTTACAATTACGTATGATGCCACAACAGGATGCACCATAATTTCATAAATCAAAAGCATATCCTATATGTTAGCGGACGCGAAAATTATTGTTGGGGAGTCACGAACAGTACAGAGACAGGCTATATGTGTTAATTGCCATGTAAATAAGCAGAGTTCTTTGAACACTCCACGTGGCTTGACTTGACCTTCCCGAAATGAACTCAATTAGCAGCCGGTGAGTCATAGCATCGTGTAGCTGTATGTTCCCGAAACGGCCTATGGGAGGAATGAAGGATAATGTCATTTCTCCTAAGTGCGCGCTCAGTACTGCAGGATGAAGAGCATTTACCGTAACTGATGGGGTAGGCTACTGGTCAAGATATAAGTGATGTTTCATCTGCAGTTGGGCACCGGTGGTGCTATCACAGCCATGCACATTTAGTATTACACGTGAGAATAATGTTGTATAGACTATATCTTCTCTCTCTTTCTTCCACAAGCTCTCTGAAAAGGGTAACAAGTCTCCCGATCCTTTACTCCCTATTTTACTGCACTGCATGCTGTGTGGTGAATTGCTGATTAATTTATTCAGAGAGAGAGAGGGAGAGATGTTTGCCTGGCCTCTAAAAGCACACTCCCAGGGACAACATTTCTTGAATTGCTAACATTTCAGTTAATATATGCTATTAAATCTGCGTCATTGTAGCAGTCTTATGTGATAATGCTGCTAAAACATTGAAGCAAGGTTTTAGGAATACGGGGTATGAACTAGGGCCTATTTGTGTGTCAAAGCTTCAATAGTTTAACTAAAGCAAATACCATGTTTGCAGGGGCTTTGTTGCATGATGGAGCGCATGTTTGGTTGTGTGATTATTAATAATTAATGATTAAAAGTGTTTGATCACCGTCAGATGCTGTAATGTTTGTTATAAAACTTGAGCATATTAATCTGGGGAAAATACATATTTCTACATCCACCACTTCCATTCACCCGGAGTCCTGCAACATGAGTTTATTAATGTATTTATTATTTTATACAGAAACAAAATTAGAAATGGCAGGCATAGCAAAGGATTATGGGAACTATGCCTGACCTGGCTGTGGGTGACTTGTGAGTTGTCCTGTCTTGTTCTCCAGAGGACAAAGTAAGAGGATTGCTGCTGTGGAAAGGAGGAAAAGAACACAACAAGAAGAAACGGTGAGCAGAGATGAGATGAGAGAGCTGCTATGGTAATAATATTCATGACGTTCTCTATGTGCTCAGATGTCATGCTGTGTGGGGTGGGGTGGGGGGGGCATCATGTCGTGCTGGGGGGCGGCAGTGGCTCAGGCCTTAGCGACACAGGCTGGCAAGCAGAGGGTTGCTGGTTCAACTCCCAGCAAGGCCAAACAAAACAACAATGAACTGGAAACCAGAGGGATGCTAGTTTACTTCCTGGGGCACTGCTAAGGTGCCCTTGAGCAAGGCATTGAACCTCAAACTGCTCCAGGGGCACTGTACTATGTCTGACCCTGTGCTTGGACCTCTCTTGGGTAAGGTATGCAAAAAATACACATTCCAATTGCTTTGTGTAACATGGGAATAAAGAATATTCTATTTGAGTCCAAAGGGAAGCCATTGGCAAGATCAGTATTATTTTCTATGTAAAATCAATGAATTATATATATATATATATATTTGTGTGTTTGGGTGGGGGGGGCAAGAGAGGGTTTATAGGGTCCAATAATGTTGTACGATTAGTGTGTTTAATAAAGGTGTGTTCATGGCCTGCTCTTTACAGCTGATTGTGTGTGTTTGTGTGTGTTCATGTGTGTACATGGATGTGTGGGGTGTGTCTCTGCTCCAGTGGAGGCCAGCCAGATTGTGAATCTCTTTCTCTTTGGTACCTTTCCTTGATTCATTATAACGTCAGGAAACTGTCTTTGCCTTCTAGACATATTACTCAGTTTTACAGTGCACTTTTAGATACAGTAAACTTGTTTTAACCCTGAGTGCATTAGAGACAATTAGCATGATGGGGTAAAACACTTAGCAGAGTTTATTACATATATAATTTGCTTTTGCTTTTTTAAAATAGTTAAATGATCTATCTTTGCTCACCAAAGTGAAAATGTACACACAAAGTACACACACTAATGCAACAACACACAATTAAGGTTCCTGATAAAAATATTCATGAATAAAATGCTTAGGCCTATGTTTCTTCAAAATTACAGTTATATGAAATTTCAGCCTATAATTACAAATGTGTATTTATCCAGTTATACTTGCAACACCTGGTTAGTTGATATTACAAAACCATGGTTCCTTTGTTTATTGTGAACGCTATCACTTTCTGTATTTCTCATTTTTTAATAAAACGAATGAGTCATGATTTATTGAATCACCAAAGCAGCAGTATAGTAAGCTTGTGACTCACGCCTTAGGTCAGATTACATCATACCTGTAAAATCGCTTTAAAAGATTAGAAGGAAATAATCAATTTAGTATTTGGTAATCATTCTAATTAAAATTACAATGTGCTTCAAAATGCATTAAACGGCTTTGTTATGTAGCTTTATAGAGATGTCCGAAGTTAAAGAGATGTCCAAAATTGGGAACTTCAGATGGTATAGCCTACCTATAAATATACCAAGGATTTCCAAGTCCCATGTTATAGCATTCTTTACATTGCGTCTGTGTACGTGTTAAATGTTAGATAATGTTTACAGGTGCTTCAGTTATTTGGTTAAAAAAAAAGCAAATAACGAACATTGTTGTATTAATATTCATACATAATATATTCATGTCAAATAGAACCCTCTCGTTGTGTTGTCTATGTCATTTATATGGGTGTGGTGTTAGTGCGTGTAGGCTACCGCGTCTGGGTTTGGTGCGCGTGCAGACACACACACACACACACACACACAAACATACGCGCGCGCACACACATCTGTATATAAAGCAAATGAAGCTGCTCACTCTGCGCTGCTTTATTATAACGCAGCATCGGGTCCTCCTTGTGATGTGGCCGATATAACTGCGCGAGGTGCTGCTCTTGCTGCTCTTGCTGCTCGTGAGTCACGTGGAAGGCCCCTTTAAGTTTCCATAGAGAGCGAGGCCCCATTGTGTCACATGATGGACGTGATATAATGAAATAGGCTAGCAGGAACAGAAATGCGAAGTGCGCGTTGAGGAACTAAACACTGAGAAACTATGTAATCGTCTACAAATACCCTACACACACGCACTCGCGTCTGGCTGGGATACGGAGAGGAAGAGGAAGAGGAGGGGGCTGCTGTGAAGCCCACCCAAGCCACACCAAGGGGAGATGATACCCAGCACTGGATTGCACCTGCCTTTACGCTTCTTTAGTAGTATGTTCACATTATGATGATCGGCTTTAAAGGGGCGTCTTTATTCCATTTTGAACCGGGAAGCGGAATCCATGCCCAGCTCATAGGCTAAAGGTAAGTGAAGTTATTTAGGCTATAGTAAATACAGCTAGTTCAATCGCAGCTGGACGGGAGTGCGGCGTTTTTTAAGCACAGCAGGTCGGTAGTTGGCTGTCATGTTTGGTAAAACATTTGACTGTGAGGTGTTAAGACTTCAATGTCAACATCTGACAATGCCTTCTCCGGGCGGATTTGTTTAGCGCAGATGGGTTGGTAACGTTACTTAAAATACCTCTAGCTGGCTATTATGGTTCATTCGATCAAGAAATACAAATTGCGTCATGTTGCTGTTGCTAAGAGAAGATTTTTTTTTGATCTTATACGGCACGTGGCTGTGACATTAGTGCTTTGCCAATGTCCGCATTCCATCTTATGTTGCGCAGATAAAATTCAAAGTTCGAATAAAAGCGAAGATGTGTATTTATCTCCATTGTCGGACTTCCCTGTGGTCTATTTGTTTGTAAGCACGGCCAAAGTACACGCTGTGCAGTTGCTTTACCTCTTCACGCCCCCCAAGTGCGTAGCCGCTATAATAATTGCGTTATAATAACAAGGGGGCATTTTTCGCTTTAGAATGGCTACAGTTGAGCATTTTAAAAACTTGCTTATGTATATCTGCTTGTAGGTTAGTGTCTCCGATTGTCATTTAACCTATTTTAAGCCCAACCACCACTTTCAACAACTTGCCATGTTATTTAATTATTTCTTTCTATTTTAACCGTCGTCATCAGACTACACCAGATATGAGTTAGGCTAGTTGTATTTTACGTAATTGTATTGTTTGTTTTTCTTTAATTATTGCGGTATATTGTATTCGACAGTCCGGAAACAAACGGGGTTTATTGTTCAGTCCGAGGTTTAGGTTCTTCAAGACGTAAGAAATCTCAGTTCTTGAGATCACAGTTGTATTTCGCTCAGTTAGCTGATGCGCGTTAACGATATCTAGTGCGTTTCTCTGAATTTGCCGACAGTAGCCTACAGCGGTTGTTAATTGTGTATGTATCCGACTTGAAATGTATTTAATGAAGTATTGTAAAGCACCTTGCCTCCGCGGATGCTCGACGTGTCGTCTTGCCTATGTGTACGAAGTTGCAAATCCTTCATTCGTTACACTGGATTGGATTAATTGTTTTACACATGCGCTCGTTTTATGTCATAGGCCGAACATTTAAATCGTTAGTTCCTGTTTATTCCCTCGTTGAATTGTTAATTCAGATAATTGTACGGAGCTTTGTGAAAGGTTCTATTGTGAAACGCAACATTGCGTAGGCTGTATGGAAGTACGCACAGTGCCCGTGCTATAGGTGTGGCTTCTCCGTAATCGCACGCGCCCGTTCCATTCCATAGATTTAGTGAAAGAGTTACGGGGAAAACGTGCGTCGTCGTCAGATTCTTGTGATTTGGAAAGGTACGAAAACAACAGCACCTGACCTGCTGTTACGAGTGCGCACAGCGCTCGAGTAGAGAAAGCTTCATCCTGACATTACTAAATGATACACCCCGGTTAGTATCTTGTGCTACTCTGCCGTGGTGTGTGGACTGTCGCCTATTTTATGGAGACGGCACAATAAATGTACGTTTACTCTATAATGAGATGTCTCAAAGTCGTCCTACTACACATCCAACAAGTACGAGAATTGTTCATACGATTCCAGCGGTTTCATCATTCTAAGTGGTTTATAGTCCGTTGTTTGAAAAGGAACGTTTTATTCTTGGGATAAATGACACTTAGACACAGAGGTGTTTATAATTGTGTGTAAACATGGACTCGCCGCAAATAACTTATTTCAAAAGTGTATGTTGGATTTGAAATGCTTTCACCCCCTTTTTCTCCAAATGTGGCATGCCCAGTCGTAGCCTATTCTAATCCGAGCTCGCAGCAACGTCCGCTGACAATGCGGGACAGCGTGTACTCTCCTCCGAAACATGTGATGCGTTTCTTGTCGCACCACGGTCTAAAAATTAAGCCTGTACAGACATGAGGTGGAGGGAGGCACGTAGCACGCTGCGGGCTCCCGACTGACCAGCGGGGGTGACGGGGGTCGCGGGTGTGCAATGAGACACAGACAATCCAGCCCACCCTATCCCTCCCTCCCTGGGCAACGATACCAGACTGTGGGGCTCTTCCACACGCTAGAAAGGTTGTTCTTGTGCTAAGGGAACTCAGTGTATTTATAGTGAACGCAAATAGATTACATATAGTTGACTCCAGTGGTATACAAGCACAGACAGAAGGATCTTAAAAGATTCTGTATGGAGGAATGGTCAGAAGTCTCCCCCAAAATGTGTTAATCAATCTCATAAAACAGTATAGAAAACATGTTAATGCAGATTTATTTTAGTTAGATTTTATTTCATTTTAATACATTTTATTAAGGGGTCTTCTTTAAGGGGTCTCAATCATTTCGATACACATCAGTTTTGGATCATTATCTTATCCAAAAAATAGTATAAAAAGAATATTGTTCTCTGAACAATTGCATTAGTATAAAAGAAGATAATTTCCCAATTTTTGAGCATACATTATGCAGTAGCTCCTAACCTGTATTGTTTATTTTTAGCAGCCTTTTTGGCTCATCTTTATCAAGGTCTCAGTATTTGTGGAGTTGACTGTACATGACATGATATAAATGGCACAGAACCGATGTGGGCACATTCTGTGATATTGCCCATTGGTTGTGTGCACGAGAGTATATTTACCACCTTCATTTGTCACAGTAGTGAACAAACAAAGTCCCCTGTCTTGTAATAACGTGTTTTTGTTACAATGTACACATTTTACAGAGCAGGACCGATGCACCAGTCCCTCCAATATTAGTTTAAGGTAACTCTGAGGTATACGCATCAGTCCAGCTTTGAGGTTGTGTGAGAACTCCTTTTGTTGCTCTTGAGGCTAATGTATATGCACACAAATCCAGTGTGACCCAGAAAGCAACCCTCAAAACAGGGGAACTAACAGAAGCCCATCCGGTTGTCAGCAATGGAAGTCCACACCAATTTAGGTGTTGCCTACAGATGCGATCGAGGCTAATAATGTTTTTTCGCCTTAATCTGCTTTCAAGTGTCATAACTGCGCATGACAGTGCAGCTCTCGTTGTTGCTATGTTGCTCTGCAAAGAGGAAGCAAACAAATGCTGACGAGCAGTGAAGGAAGTGCTCCTTTGCAGATAAAGCAACGCTCCTCCCTTTCCTACAGCCCGCTTGCGAGCCATAAAAGGTGACTTTTCACAGCAGAAGCTAGAATTTCTTGTGTGGCAAAGCTATATGCAAATAACATTTGCTTTTACTCCTTATGCTTGTCTTCTGTGTCATTGCGGACCATTCATTGGTCCCTTTATTTATTTTTGCTAATATCAGCAGGATAATCATTCTACGTCAGGATGACAGGTTGGTAGTGGTTTTTAAGAGTAGCGTTTGTGATTGGCTGTGACGGGGTCTTATGTGATTGGTGGAGAGGAACTGCCTGCTATTGATGCCTGCTATGACATCCCCTCCCATTCTCAGCTGTGATTGGTACAGGGACTGCCTGCTATGACACCCCCTCCCATTCTCAGCTGTGATTGGTGCAGAGACTGCTTGCTATGACACCTCCTCCCATTCTCAGCTGTGATTGGTACAGGGACTGCCTGCTATGACACCCCCTCCCATTCTCAGCTGTGATTGGTACAGGGGCTGCCTGCTATGACACCCCCTCCCATTCTCAGCTGTGATTGGTACAGGGACTGCCTGCTATGACACCCCCTCCCATTCTCAGCTGTGATTGGTACAGGGGCTGCCTGCTAAGGCATCCTCTCCCATCCTCAGCTGTGATTGGTACAGGGGCTGCCTGCTAAGGCACCCTCTCCCATCCTCAGCTGTGATTGGTACAGATTGGCTATGGCGTCTCCTCACATTGCCCGCGATGACATCCCCTCTCTGAGCTTTGATTGGTGTGGGTAACTGAGCCTCCGGCAGTTCTCAAGTATATTTGAAGCGATAAGTCATACGAGCTGATATTGTGCCCACAGCACAGATGGGAACAAGCGTGTCTATGTGTTATAAAAGAGAAAAAAAACGATTGCATAATTGCAATATCAGTTTCATAATTTCAGATTCAGAGCCAATGGTTCAGCACATTTGAGTAGATATTTGAGTAAGTGTTTGCACTCTAATCCTACATCGTTTGAGGAAATGCTCACAGAAGTAAATAGGGCTAAAAGAAAGGAAGAAATAACATGATATATTTAATGAATATGGATATGTATAAAGTCATGCCGACAGTGTATAACTGGATGCAATGCTGGCTCGTGGTTCTGGGGACGTCCTTGGATTGACAAAAAGGACAACCGAATATCTCTGATCATGGAAATTCACAGAGAATGTGATATCGTCATTTCTGCTGTGTGTAGCATGTGACCTGCGCATGACTATTTCAAATATAGTGAATGGCTATTTTAAGATTCAAACAGTTCTAGGAGTACATACAATATGTACATTTTACATTTTAGGCATTTAGCAGACGCTCTTATCCAGAGCGACCTACACAGTTTACATTTCTTTACATCCAATCAATTTATACAGCTGGATATTTTACTGAAGCAATTCAGGTTAAGTACCTTGCTCAAGGGTACAACAGCAGTGCCCTACGTGGGAATCGAACCTGCAACCTCTAAGTTACAAGCTCAGCTCCCTAACCATTACACTACACTGCCAGCCTGGCAGTGTCTTCTAGATAATTTAATAGAAGATCAAAGTTAAACTACTACTAATATTTGTTTGCAGACATCTTTTCCAGAATAACTCTGCTTTTAATAATAATGCTTTTTGTACCCGTACATTATCAACCGTCTTGATGAAATTTGACACCTCTCAGTCTCCTCTGATAGGCTGGGCCTGGCACTGGGCGTGACCAACGAGGTGCAGTCCTGTGAAAGTAAATCCAATGAAAACACAAACAATGAGGCAGTGTTGCAACTGGCTGTGCGCACGCATCTGCCCGTCACACGCGCTCTGAGATGTTTTCGGTGGTTGCGGCTTGGGAAAGATAAAGATAAAGATAAGGATCTTTATTTGCCGTGTTGCACACAATTCATTTGGAATGTATCTTTCCGCATACCTCTCCTAGATGCACACACACCATCAGAGTGCAGGATCAGTCATAGTACGGCGCCCCTGGAGCAGTTTAGGGGTTTAGTGTCTTGCTCAAGGCCACTTCGGCAGTGCCCCAGGAAGTGAATTGGCATCCCTCCGGTTTCCAGTTCATTGTTTTTGTTTGTTTGGCCTTCCTGGGATTCGAACCAGAAACCCTCCGCTTGCCGCTCTAACCACTGAACCACTGGACCTTAAGACATAGAGGCCTTGTTAAACGCTAAGTTGCCAAACAACAAATTTGTACCCATGCAGAGCAGAGCCAACAAGTCCTTTGTCCCCAATGCCATAGGTCGATTCAAAAAGGAATATTGGTGTCCACACGACCCACTTTAATTACATTGCACAACAATGACAGTTTCCTCTTTCCCAGCACCCTATCTGTGCATATTTTTTATTTTCTATTTTCTGGTAACATTGGTCATTCTGTACAGTCAAATTCCCCCTATATTATGTACGTCCATATACTGTACATTGTATAGTGTTTATCCTGTGTTTATTGTACAATAATTATTGTACAACAATTGTGATGTTTCTGTGTCTGTCAGGTGTAACACATTGACTCAAGAACATTTCCCTAAAATAACATCAAAGATTTGAAAATACTCTCAGCAGAAGTGGACCTGTCATGTTCTATGTGTGCTTACGTGATCAGAGATTTTTGTTTGGCAAATGGAACAATTTGTTCTGGTTCCTGTAAATCCCTTCCAGAATGGCTCGGAAGGCACAGTGGCCCAAAGACGTCAGCAGGGGCATGCAGGTATGATATCATACCTATCCGTAAACATAATCAAACTATATTAAATTATAGATTTTGAATGTCCCCCTGAAAATATAAACTAATGTTGCCTTTTGGGTCAAGTACAGTGTGTGTGTTCATTGATATAACATGGAAATCCAGTATTCTGCTGGAAGAAAATGTATTTGTTTGCCTGTCAATTTTTGTGGCCCATGTAGCAAAACAACAAATTAATTTCCAAACACAGCTGGCGCTGTATTGTGTACGATTAGTTTGGAGGCATTTTACAGCCCACAAACAGATGCTATTCTCATGTCAGAATGAGAGCAAGAGTACTTTCACTCAACATTGCTGCTGCTGCTGTTGTTAACGAGATAAATAAACCTTTCAACAAAGTATAGCGTGTAAACACTTATGTCTGTGTATCAGTGCCTGATTCATTATGCTATTTCCTGAAATTGTGTAACTGGAGAAAAAAATGGAACCTAAAGAGAGACTGCTGGTATCCAGCATACTCATTTGAATGGTCACCCAGGCAGCAATGGCAGGTTGAAGCAAAGGGCTTGTGGGTAAAAACAATCCAGTTGCACACACTGCATTACAGACCAAGCATCTGTTTTTAGTCAGCGGTACATTTTAGTCCCTTCAGTCACATATAGACTGCCTTATTTTCCCCAAATGGCCGATTCGCTTGTTAAAGGGAAAGTGGATTAAATGAACAGAGCTGCTCTCCTCTCTTGCGTTATGGTTGAAAGTCCTTGTTGTTTTCACCATGTTGAAGAGTTTTGGCGTTGGCTGAAGTTTTGCCATTGGTCTGTGTTCATTCTGCACCTTAATTCCTGGATGAGCCCTCAAAGGAGGGAGACGCAACAATGGTTGTTTAATAAATGCAAAGGTTTTCCTCGTGATCTGCAGATCAAAGGCTGTTCAAAGAAAATGGCTCTAATTGAGGTCAGTGGTTTTATGCTTGTGTTGAATTTCCTGTGTGTGTGTGTGTGTGTGTGTCTGTCTGCGTTTGTGCGAGTGAGTCTTCGTAATATGGCAGTATTTCTTTGAAAAGCCAGCTGTGAAACATGCGTTTCCTCTGCACTGACGAGCTCCTGCCATGTGACTGTGTTTACATCTCACCGCGGACACGGAAGGGAAGTGAGCGCTGACGCATGAAGCGGGCTGGAGAGGGCTGCGGAGAAAGAACGAACGAGCGAGAGAGAGAGAGAGAGCAAGAGGGAGAGCGAGAGAGAGCGAGCGAGAGAGAGAGAGACTCTCGGTGAAGGAGAAACAAATTCAACATTGAGGCTAACTCGTGTGGAAGAGGAATCCGTCTGAGAAATGACCCGGGCGTAACTTGGCAGTGGCTGTCGAGAATGCAGCGAATTTCTACAAACAAGAAGGAACAGGACGTTCCTTTTTTTTTTTTTTTTTTTTCTTCTTCAGACGCCACCTTTGGCTCTCAGCGGGGAAGTTGTTAAAATGACTTAATGTGGCAAAGATAGAACATACGTGTAGCATGCCATGCTGCGGCGAGCTTAGCTTGCTGTTCCTGCTTAGCGGGGATTGAAAGGTTCCATGAAATACAGTTTCCTACTTTCTGTTACTGTAACAAATGGCCATGAAAGCTGGTGTGTAAATCTATTTTCTGCCCATTTCCAGGGGCTGTCGCAAGGGAAGTCAGCTGCTACACCGAAGTGTATTTCTGTGGGGCTTTCCTGAACAGGTCATCTCAGATGTGGAGGCAGTGACTTGCGTACAGCAGTCTCTTACTGTGTATGTGCAGCTGATTACTTCCTGTCCCCCATCTTCAGACGCCCCAGGCCTCAGTCCCCAATGCTCAGGCCTCATAATCTCACATATTTCAATGCCAGTTTGGTAGTCTCGTCTAATTTATGCACGGCTCATCTCTGTCCGAAAGTATCATTTACGTGGCATAAAGCTGGTATTGGAAAGCATACCACACAAACTCTAGGGGAGGAGTTCTCAATCCTGTTCCTGGAGGGCTGCAGGGCATGCTGGTTTTTGTTTTCACCTTCTAATCAGCAAAACATGTAGAGAAGCCGCTCTAGAGAAACCACAGCGACCCCCACCTAGCCCCCTACCTAACTTGCATGTATTGCAATTGCATTCACATTTGCTGACCTCGAGGTCCCCGCATCTTGGACCAATCGTGCAAAAGGTCCAAAACCGTCGCTCAAATCGTGCAGTCGTACGAGTTCCGTGCATGGCTACCTCAAACACCAGTTCTAACAGAGATGGTATCCTGTGTGGTTTCACATCCGCACGCACAACCTACTCTATTTCGCTAACCCTCGACTGCCGTGCGGATAGTTGAAAAAGAGCTTCATAAAACCACACCGATCAGTTCTTTGGTACAGCGAAAGGATCCTCAAAAATCAGGTGGGAGTCACGCATTGTTCACGTTCACTTCTGAGGCTGTTGCTTATTTCCTCATTAGGTCAGAGAAAAGTAGAAAACAATATTGATTATTGTGCGGCAGGTCAATAACACAGGCAGTCCGCCCCAGGGTGTTTACTGAATTCTCTTCAATCGTTTTGAAAGCAGGTGGCACGTCTTTGCTAATCGACAGCTCCCAGCTAGGAGACAGATTCACACAGTGCTAAGAGAGTTTAAGCCCAGCAGCAAAGTGATACATCAATATCGCCCTCCTGTTGTGGTATGGTCTATATTTATAACTCGCATAGTTGTGCTGCGCTCTTCTAAGCTTGCTCGGTCCGACAAGCCGTGGCCTGCTGAGCTGTGTTGCCCCACACCACGCTACGCTTCTTCTTGCTGAGCTGTTCTCTGGCTGTGCTGTGTTGCGGCACACATCTTCCTTTAGGGGGTGTTACGGTGGCTTGTTCCTGCAACAAGGTTTGGAACAGAATCCCATTTCATCTTCGATCCTCTTCATCTTTACTTGACTAAAGGGTCAAAGGGGTTTGGCCACAACTCGACCCACTGTTCAAAGATCACGCTGACATCTGGGAATCCAGTACCTTGCCTTCCATTTTAGGCATTTTGCCCTCATCCGGAGCATTTTACACCGTTTACATTTCTGTATACATAATCCATTCATTCAGCTGGATTATTTAGTTATGCAATTCAAAGTTCAAGGGTACGGCGGTGCCCCAACTGGGGATCGAACCTTCATCTCCAAGTTGCAAGACCAGTTCCCTAACCTTTATACTGCAGCTGCCACCTGTACTGCCAGTTCTACAAGGCAGGTTTGGAAGGGAAACAATCCAGGTATGGCCGCTTCTAAACGTACCGTATAAGAGGAAAGGAAAATCGCTCTCGTACACGGGCCATAAACTATCAGAGCTCTCGGCCCCTCCGAGTGAGACGAGGGTGGAGGGAAGGGTGGTGCCGAGGGAGGCGGGTGGGCCGATGGATCTCTCGCACACGGCACACAAAACAAAGTACACTCTGTCTCTTACCCTGAATAGTTAGCTTCCCCCGGGGACTCTGCCGATACGCTCTGACTCTCTGGTACTTGCTGTACTCATGGGCTCTGTGTTCATGCGGTTGTCTCCGTGCGTGCGCGTGTGTGAATGTCTGCGATTCTTCTCCAGCTTCCACTGGTGTCAGAAGTGGTCACGGAGGCCGTCGGCAGGTTTGTTAAGGTGTACAGTGCCCCGAAGCGTCAGCGGTGGCACGCATATGCACGCACGCTCTTGAACCCTCGATGTCGTAAGCTCGGAGCTCTGCAGCTGGAAAAAGTGCAGAGGCTGCACTGTAGCACCGGCTTCAGTCTCTGCACTCGTTTGCTTGAGTCTGGCCCACTGCTTCTGCCCTGGGGCTTAATATGACTTGTTTACTACTGAGGGGTTTGATGTTATTGCCTGTGATCTCACTCTATTTCTGTTTATACGTGTGTCTGTGTGTCTGTGTGTGTGTCTGTGTGTCTGTGTATTTTTGTCTGTGTGTCTGTGTGTATGTGTGTCTGTGTGTGTGTAATTATTGAGACCATTGATAAAGGATCTTGAAAGATTCAGGATGGAGGAATGGTGAAAGATGCCCCCCAACTTGTTCACATAAATCTCATAAAACACTACAGAAGATGACATGTTGATGTGGATTTATTTTTGTCTGATTTTATTTAAAATAATTATTAAGCGTTTGAAAAATTGTGACATATATTTTGGGGAAAACATTACTTTAAGGGGAACAGTTGTATTAGTAATAAAAAAAAAAGATCATATAACATAGCTCATAACCTGTATTGTTTATTTTATACTGCCTTTTTTTGCTCAACTTTATCAAGGGCATCAATAATTCCAGACCTGACTACTGGAAATCGACTACTGGAAGGAAGTGCTCCTGAATTACAATACAATACAAAAAGCTCTTATATAGCGCTCTTCTTACGAACAACCCAGGGCGCTTTCCAAAGAGAAAAATACAATAAAAAAAAAGAAAAATTATGTAATAAAAAAAGAATTCGACAATGTCGTTTCCCTCTGGTGGTGGAGATCCGTGCTCTGTCAGTGTTCATCGGGCGGAGGAACCCGTTGATTTCTCGTGTCGTCCGCCCCAGCGGGTCGAGCCGAGCTGCCGCTGGGCAGTGCCCACGCCCTATACGCCCCACAACCCCCCCCTGCTGCCTTTGAGCCGTAATGTCGGCCCGTCTCATCCTCCGCCAGCTCTGATATCTGTTGCATAACTAACCCGTCTTATCGCTTAATCATCATGTGACACGTGGACATGTTTCTTCCCCCTCTGCCCGTTTATGATCCAGCGCGGCGCCACATTAACCCTGAGCGTGAACGTGTGGGGAGGAGATTCTGACGGCAGTTTCTGGTTTCTGGGCTGGGTCTGGATTGTTGGGCCTTGGGCGTCTTTCGTGTTCCATCTTTTGTGTGGGGTGATCACATACTTGTTTGCCTTTCTCTTGGCCCCCGGCAGTTACACATACATCTTCCCTGCCTCCATCAACACGATGTTAGGCCACACTATCGTATTATTCGTGATTTGCCTTGTGGTCCCTGGTCAGGTGATGCCAGTGCGTTGGCATTACGGCAGCTACGGCCAGGACTGCGTACAGGAGAGAACAAAAAATGGATGCCAAATGATTTTGGATCATCTGTCTTTCAACCTTGCATAGCGTCGTAATGAACCATCAGCGGACAGACTAAATGAGGATATTCAGAACCAGCAGGTGTTTGGTAGCGTTTGCTAATCCATTTTCCTACTTAAACAAAATGCGTGCGAACAACTGTTCACCGAAGACCTCAAGCTACATCGGATAAGGAGGCCGTTGTTGCCCTATCTTTGTACAAGCCCTCCTCTGCCACACGCAATCAAACAAGTCAGTGATCAGATGGTTGATCACATTGGGATGATAACAGAAATACGTTTTGAGTGTAACAAGTTTATATTTTTGAACCGTCCCTCCTCTGTAAGTCTATCCAACAGCATACAGTATTAATTTGAGGGCCTAGGCTTGTCAGGAAAAGTGTTAAGAGTTCTCTGCATAAATTCTGAAATGGTTGTCAAACTAAATTCAGTCGTCCTCTGGTCGGACTTAACATCTGAGTGACACAAACTGCACTTGTGTCCCACTTTAATAGTCTGAATAATTTTCCCCTTCAGCGTAGTCACTCCCACAGACCTGGCTGATGCGTTTGGCTTGGTGATCAAAACTATTTTGATTTCAATCTCCCAAGGCTGTATAAACAGTCTCTCAGAAATAATTCACTGCAAGCAAAGCAAACCAACTGTCTAGCTTGAGTACTGTTTTCGCTTAATCCTCTCTCGTGTACAGTACAGCACAATGTGAAAGCCAAGCGTTTAACCCTCTCTCACGCAACGCATTCTGAGACCAAATCAGTACAGCACAATGTGAAAGCCAAGCGTTTAACCCTCTCACAGAACACATTCTGAGACCAAAACTGTACAACACAATGTGAAAGCCAAACGTTTAACCTCTCTCACAGAACATATTCTGAGACCAAAACAGTACAGCACAATGTGAAAGCCAAACGTTTAACTCTCTCTCACAGAACACATTCTGAGACCAAAACAGTACAGCACAATGTGAAAGCCAAACGTTTAACTCTCTCTCATACAACGCATTCTGAGACCAAAACAGTACAACACAATGTGAAAGCCAAACGTTTAACTCTCTCTCATACAACGCATTCTGAGACCAAAACAGTACAACACAATGTGAAAGCCAACGTTTAACTCTCTCACAAAACGGATTCTGAAACCAAATCGTTGAACCCTCTCTCACACATCATTTGATATAAGAACATTTAACACTTTCACACGCAATGCGGTCTGAAACGAGAGCGTTTAACCCTTTTGCACACAGAGCCCTTTAGCCAATTCATAGTTTAAGCACAATCCCAAATCCTTTCCTCCACTGCTTGTGCCTTGGTGTCCAAAACCTCCCAAGAGGTTCTGCAAAATTGTGAGCATATGGCCGACGCAGGAGAATCTGCATTACAGACGATAATTTACAGTGCTCGCGAAGCTTTAGGATGACATAATCAGGTCACTGGAATAGGAGTTCCTGTAATACAGACTTCCCTAAAGTCACCTTGCTGAAGAGCTGCAGGAATGCACGAGGCTTTGATTTGGCTCCATCAGGTAAAAAAGGCAAGGCTAGAAATGTAAAAAAACAACAACATTTGAGTTGTGCAATACTACAAATGCTCACACACACACACACATACATGTATATATGTGCATACGCGTGTGTGTGTGTGTGTTTGTATACAGAAATAGAATAGACAGCTATATATTGGCATCAAAATTTGCTATTGATCAAATTTGTGTAGTTAATAATAATATTATTATCATCAATGATCATATATATGATATATTTATTTGACAGACACCCTTATCCAGGGTGACTCACTGAGCATTCGATAATTCAGTGTAGTAAAGCCCATACCATACAACTACATGAAAGGTAACACAGATCTATCCTATCCAAATGAAACGCATATTGTTAGAGATCATGTGACCCCAGAACATGTTCATAATCATAATTATTAGTTGATGAATATCAGCACAGCTGGTAAAAGGGTCAGATGTGCTTCAGTTTTCAATCCAAGCAATAACTCAAGCACAACGAGAACAATGCATTTTGAATTCCTTTGGCTGCTGCGGCTGAGATTTTGCTGTGGTTCTGCTGCATAGCTGAGTTGAAAATGAGTGCTCTGTAAGCTGTGGTACTCATCGTTGCCATTAGGTGGCGGCAGTGACTCAGCGCCGGTGTCTGCATTGTCATATATTCTCAGGTCTGTGTGTACTAATGTACAATTTGCAGTGCACTCAATATCCATCCCATGGAAGACGGTTGTTACAAAGACTCAAGACGGTTCAATTCACCTTCCCAAATGTTGTATCCATGCAGTAACCAGAAGACGACCAACTTCAAATAAATATATTTATAAATGGTAAATAAAGTAATGATGGTTACAGACAATTTTATGGCATTGAGTTTTTGCCATGCTGCTGCTGAGCACCGCTACCTGTCTGGCTGAAGTCAGTGGTTGGTCGTTGCTCAGGATATTTTTGGTGGTGGTTTATGTGCCGTTTGTCTACAGGGACATAGTTGCTTAGTTTTACACATGTCTACTTGTTTATGTATTATATTAGGCTTAGGCATTATTTTCTGCATTGATTGTTTTATTGCTACCTTTGAATTGTGGCTACAGATTTTACCTACAGGGTCCTAGTTTAACTATGTGGTTGCTCCTAGCACCTAGGAACGGTACTTCCCACTAGGGTGGCTTTCAGCTAAACTGTTCTTGACTACGGTTAACCACTTTGTTGTACGTCGCTCTGGATAAGAGTGTCTGCCAAATGCCTGTAATGTCATGTAATGTAATGTTTGTGTGGCAGCGCTGCAAGGACCTCACTGCTCGTCTGATGGCTGGAGTGTGATTATTCACAGCAATTCCATTTCTTTGAGCACATCCAGAGGGGGGAGATGTGATTGGGGAGATGTGATTGTGTGATTGGGGAGATGTGATTGGGGAGATGTGATTGGGGAGATGTGATTGGGGAGATGTGATTGGGGAGATGTGATTGGGGAGATGTGGTTGGGGAGATGTGGATGGAGAGATGTGGTTGGGGTTGCTTGGTTGTAATGCACATCAAGGGAGAGGTTTGGCTTGCATTTAGCATTAGAGTCACGTTGAGCATAAATTAGAATTTAGCTAAAAGACAAACATGCAGGTAACACTTTTTTTTTTTCTCAGATAGGGTGACATTTGTCATCGGTCAAATGTAATAACTAGAGGTTTCTTTTGGTAGACCGTAGGCCAACCGACGGTCAGGGTGAAACTGTACACAGGCTGTGTCTTCAAGCTGCTGCCACCTGTAGGAGCCATTTACCGATGCTTTGTACTATTTTGACTAGTTTGTAAATATGTGTGACTTGTTTTGCACACTGGGAGGTAGTCGCACGTCAGGTGATGTCACAGGTGATGTCACAGGTGATGTCACAAATACACAGGTGATCAGGAAGTAGACACACACAGAGGTAATGGGAGTATAATTTGCGTAGCAGTAATAGTGCTAGTAGTGACCATATGATCCTGTGCAATGGGAGCATGCGGTTACTACTCCTAAAATGACGGAAAATTAGTTTGTGTGAGGAAGTTGCTGCTGTTTTTAAATAAATGGGTGACAGCAGGCCTCCTGCGTGGTCTAGCGGTAAGAGCGTTCGACGCTAGCCACGGCGACCGGGGGTTTGATTCCACCGGTTGCGCCAGTGTCAGCTCTGGCCGGGAGTGCCACTAGGGGGCGGCAATTGGCTGCCTGCCCCAGGACAGGGGGGAGGGATAAAAGCCGAAGGAAAGACTCGCTGCATATATGAGTGGTCGTGCGTTGGTGACAGGCTTCGGCCTAGGCGGGCACTGGCCTGAAGGAGGCAGTGCAGCGCTCGCTACTGGCTGGACTACGGCAGCGAGTTCTCATACGAGGGAGGGATAATTGGAAAGAGGGGGAATTGGATACTAAAAAGTGGGGGAAAAAATGGGGAAAAACAGTAAAAATAATAAAAATGAAGTTTAATGCTGGGAAATTCTTCCATTTTGCAACTGACCAGGGGCGCATGTAAACCAACCTGCGCATCAGCGGAGGAACGTTGAATTTAAAAAGCCCCTAAAACGCCCACCTTTCCCCACCCGCTCTGTTTGCGCCAGCAGCGATCTATCCACAGCAGTCTGGGCGAGGAAACGGACGACCCCCGTGCCCCCCATGTTCCTGCAGCTCCCAGTCGTGCGGAGCAGGAGAGCAGAGGATTTGATGGGGTTATGATGCTCACTAAGAGAGGTGACAGACAGGATGGGTGTAAACGGTCCTCCCACCAATTTGGCTGGCTTTTTCCAGTCATCGTGAGACTGTGGCTCAACCATAGCGTGCCCTGCGGAGCCCGATGCCGGAAGGCTGTAGGTTCACGGCCTGGTTGGGTTACCCCCTGCACAAAGTGACTGCCTTCCGCCGCTGAGGTCATAGTGTGCTGTGACTCGGCAGGCGTAGTACGTGCGTTGTAGTATGCCTAGTAAGGGTGGACTTTATCCACTTATTTCACTCCTTTTCTTTTCTCTTGCCCGTGTTACGGCCCTTGGCCGTTATTTTCTTTTCCGTTTGCTCTCTCTCCTTTTCTTTTTGCTCCTCCCAGGTCTAATCAGGTTGATTGAGCGCACCTGTGAGGAGGCTTTCCAGCCTAGGGCTGCCGCCTTCCTTTCTGGAGCTTGGGATCCAGCCTAGGGCTGCCGCCTTCCTTTGGCATTCTATTCAATGCGCACCTTACCTGGCTGCTCCAACCAACTCTTTGTTTGATGGCTCACCTGATATGCGGATTGTGGATTGTTATTTGAAATTCCCTAGATAAATCAATTATTGTTGCACCCTTACTCGTGATCGTTGTCTGCTTTTTGTTGTGGTTTTGGTTCCCAGGGAGGGAGCCAACCGATCTTCAAACCCTACACACCTGCCAGACTTCTTTGCTACCTCCCGATTTGATGGCTAACTCAGTTATCCCTTCCCTCGTACTCAGAACAGCTGAGACCTGCCACCTTCCGCTGACAAGACTCACCCTGGGACCTCTCCCGGTCAATTTAGGGACATAGTCACTTAGTTTACACGTCTACTTGTTTAGGCGCATTATTTCCTGCACCTTCTCCTCCCTAGAGACAGAACTTGCCAAAACTGTTCTTGCCGTAACTCCGGTACACACAGAGACATTTTGCACATGGCGAGCTCCTGCCAGCCTCCCTCCCTCCCTCTGAGGCGGACAGCCAATCGCCGCCCCCTGACCTGGGCTCCAGGCGTGGTTGGGGATCAAACCCTGGCTGCAGTGGGCAGCCCGCACTCCAGGCAAGCTCCTTTACCGTTGCGCCATCCAGGGGCACTTCTATCTTCTTTGTTTGCGTGCTCCTCATCGGATCATACCCTAACACGATCAGTACAGTTAGTAATCAGGACCAACTGAAAGCCCATCACAGACTGAGAGGGGAGTTGGGAACTGATCCACTACAATCAATGAAGCACTGAAAAACCCAACTCCAAACACAAGACCAGTGGAGACAGTGGAATCTGCCAGCAGCCCTACTATGGTGCTGATCTGCAAGTTGGGGATTTAATACCATTGCGGTTGGGGTTTTCATTCTGCGTGTGTGTGTGTTTGGTAGGGCTGTCTCCGACTAAAACAAATCTTGGTCGATCAACAGTCGTCCGTTTTTTTTCGATTGGTCGAAACTTTTTTTTTTTCATATGACACACCCTATTTGTTTGAATAAATACAACTATATGCACACTGCACTTGTCTCGTGTTTTATGACTTTCTTAAGTGAATGACACAAATGAGTAACAATAGGCTAATGACTTTATGGAGCCGGAGTTCAAGATTACCTGAAATAAAAAAAACGTCTACGTTCCGAGCCTCCTCTTCATGCTGCCCTTGCAGATCCTGCCGTTGTGCTTGTGAAGTTGCGGTATGGCCACATAATAGGCTGATGCTTTTATTTGACCACAACCATAACACATTCTAATGCATAGGCTATGTTTTATTGAATTAACCAGGTTGGTCTCATTGGGATTTACAATCTATTTTGCAAACTAATAGGCTAACAAACGAATGATCACACACAGCATAATGTCTTAAATTGTAGCCTAAAGCTGAACATAGTGGCTATAGCCTATAGAAAATAACTTACTCGAGTCGGAGACCATCCGATGGCCTGCTTCCCCAGTCGTTTCATGTTATGGCGCAGGAACACTAGCTTGTCCACGTTTTTTGGCAAAATGCTGCTCCTCGTTTTATTAACGATAAACCCTGCCTTGGAAAACGCGTTTGCAAAGTTTACATTCCACTATTTTTGGATTGTCTTCGACAATGCTGCCATACTCCAGATTTTTTCTTTGACATTATGTTCTTAGGTTATATCGAAATGAGTAATTAAAGTATGCCTATATCACTAATCTTAACTGTAGACAAATCTTAGGCTACAATTAAAATGCACATTCGTGTGACGGTGTTGGTTCTGCCCGCAGCGAGTTTCAAACCGAGGGATCTCTGACGCGACAAGAGAGCGATTAAGCTCGCCGAGCTAAAGACTCAAGTCCCTAACTCCGGGAACTAATCGTAGTCTTATCCACGTCACTCTGCAGCGGGTGCTCACGTGAGCCCATCCGCTACACTCGCATGCCTAAAACAAGAAGGATACAATATAGGCTACATGAAAGTGGGTGCTACGCATGTTAGTTATAAATATATAAACCATACAATTGGCAAAACACATTTATTATAAAATGTTACTACTATTAGTTTTGCAGAACTATTCACAACATTACTATTACCATAACTGCCTAATATAATTTAAAGAGAACATATATAGGCCTAGCTATGTTAAGAGTGAAGGACTGTCACTACCATACCCGCAGCATCCAGAATGGATTATTCCACTGACAAGCGCGCCGAGCTGTGGCGCGAATCTTGGTGTCTCATGCTGCGTGGAGAATTTAAAAAAATGTTTTAAAAACATTTATTTCGCGCGACTGCTCGACCAAAACAAATCTCGGTCGACCAACAACCCATCGATCAAACAATCGACCAGTCGACTAAATGGGGTCAGCCCTAGTGTTTGGAGATTAACACAAACTGGACAGTATATGCTGTGTGATGTTGATGTAGCACCACTCTGCACATAGCAGTGAATATACCTTCATGGAAAGGCCCTGAAAGTATAATTCGTTGCTTTTGAGCTTTCTGATCTTCAGGACCTATGCAGTTCTCTTGAACTTAGTCCCATAAGCGAGAATAATAATCATGTACAACGTAGCACAAACTGGTAGCTCAGTGTAGATACACTTGTTTAGGTGTTGATAATATCACGTACCCTTGCAATCTGTTGTAGGTAAACAGATCTGCCATAAGTGTACATAAAAGCTTGGGCAAACATTGTTGTTTCCCTGAATAGTGGAATCTGCCAAGAATAGAATGATAATTGAGGGGCTGGCGAGTATTTCCTTTATATAGTAATATTACCAGTAATACCATTATCATAATTTACAACTTCAGGATAATAAGTGTTTATGTGTTTGTACCCAGGGCAACATTGTGGGCTAAGCTAGCGAAGGAGAAAAGAGTTTAATTTATGGCTATTATGGGTATGTCAAGTAATTGCATGTTCAAGGTAGTGTTGACTGAATTGATGCCCATGGGGTAGGTTGAGGTGTGTGTGTGTGTGTGTGTGTGTGTCATGTGGTTACATCACAAACCACGCACATGTTTTCAGAGTTGTGTCATAGCTCACCATAGATACCGTGCGTCTTTAGCGTGTCTTTCCATGATTAATCTGTCAAAAAGGACACGGTAGTTTCTCACCCACCTGAGCATTATGCTTCATCTTTTCTTACCCTCACCTAGCACACAGTCCTTTTCCTTTTGGCTGACAGATATTATAATTACAACCACAGCTGGAAGGTCTTCAGATCTATTCCTGCTTTTGAACAAACAGCTACTATGAAAAGAAACTGCATTCTAGCAAAAACAATATGTATATTTAAAAAAATGAAAATGGAACATAAATGGAAGGCTCCTTGGGTAAATGCAATATTCATTGCTGAGTTGTAAAGACCATATGTTAAAATACAGTGAATCTCATGGCGAGATCCCATTATTTTTCTACTCTTATTTCCATCAGTAGCAATAACAAAAGAGTATTATAGAGCACATTCTAGGCATTGCAAACCTTCCTCTAATGCAGTACATGTACTTGTCTCCTTTGAAGCATGAATTTTTAAAAACATTTTTCATTAATAAAATTGATACCATTTAAAACCCAAATCCCGACAGTGGTCCTGTCTCACACAGATCATGAAGCTCCAAAGCTATAGACCAATGGTTCTCACCCTAATCTCTTGATAAATTAAGGTTGTTGGAAATGTGTGTGTAAGTTCTACCATCATTTTTCCTTGAACGTATTTTAACACAATGCAGGTTTGGGTTGTTGCCAATTGCTCTTGTCATTTTCCACAAATGGTTACTTTTCAGTGACCAGGTGTAATTATGGTTGTAATGAAAACCAGCATACACAGTGGGTCCCCAGCATCAAGGTTGGGAACCACTGCTATAGACAATTGTTTTGACCACTGATTAATTGGATTGCATTGTGATGCCTATGAACCCCTCTTCTTGTTCCTTAGCCCTACTAGACTTCCCAAAGTTGTTTGGCTCTGTATGTAATGACATTTTGTCAGTCTTATACTGCTTGGAAGCTACCGGGCATGTTCATAAATACTTCAGAACTCTGCTACATTAAAAAACAAACATTGAAGCTTCTTCTCTAACTTTAGGTCACTCTCTAAATGAGGCTACATGTTCTTGTAAAGGTTCTATAGATTACTTTCCTCAAACAATTTGAATTTCTCAGTAGAATAAGTTTCTGGTTTTCACTCAGCCCATAGTTCTGAAACTGCCCTGCTTAGAGTAGCTCATGACTTGCTTTTGAATGCTGACAGAAATTAAGCTTCTATCTTCTCATTTTCTGAGTACAACATTTGACACTGTTGATCATCCCATTTGAACAAATCACTTAAAAACATTGGTGTTATGGTTTTGAAATGGTTATTTTCATATTTATCTGCCAGGCAGTGTTAATCCTAGACCAGGGAGAATGTCCTCTGTTACCTTTGAGACCTTTGGTGTGCCCCCAGGCTTGTTTAAGAGTGTTTTTGCTCAATTTATTACACCAATTGCATCAGTGCAAAAAGTGCAAGAGTGAGGAGAATGTTTTGGTCATCAGCATCCACCATCACAATACCACCATCAGCATCTGGTGCCACTAGCAGGAGGTGTTATTAAAAAATATTCAAAATGCCCATATTTCAGTTAGTAGATAATGAAGGCAGAGCAGGCATAAACACAACTACAATGCAAGTACAGTATACATTTAGTATGGATTTAGAATACATGCAGGTTCAGATAAGAATGACAGCATTATATATGTATAATCTAGTATTTCAAATGCTGGGAATGGAACACCACATAAAATATCAATAGGCAATGTGTATGAGCAGTGTATTCAGCATCAATAAGGGGAAGCAAGGAACATTGGATACCTTTAAATGGCAAAAACGGACAGAAAAATAACAATAGATCTATATGATCCGATGTACACAATAAAACTGGGTGATCTCAAATTGATAGGAGAAGGCACTAAAGAGTCTGAAGGAACCACAGTAAGTCTACAGAGAACAACTGAGACATCATTTTTCATTCAGACCCTCTGGGTGTAATGTCTTTGGGTAAAATAACCATTTTTACTCCGCTTATAGCAGTAGCTGTTCAGTATTCCCTCTATATGGAAGTATTCCCTCCTGTGGTTCTCTGTGGCTCAGTTGGTAGAGCACAGCGTTGGCAATGCTTAGGTTGTGGGTTCAATCCCCACTGGGGCCACATACACTGAAAATGTATACATTCACTACTGTAAGTCGCTTTGGATAAAAGCGTCTGCTAAATGGCATATATTATTATTATATGCTTTATTCATTTTCTGAATGGCATGAAAGGAGAGGGCTGAGCAGCTTGGGCAATGTATGATCTAATGTAATTTCTATGAATGGTGCTCTTGTGTTCAATACTGTGGGGTTTTAGAGAAGATGGGGTTTTATAAGTTTTGCCCACATACTGTAATTTGCATGGACAATAAATGAGATGAATTAGATTAGTAGAAGCGCAAGTCATAAAATCTCTGATCTTATATTGCTCAGAGGTAGTGTGACTCGTGAACTTTGCTATTTTAGCTGTCCCAAGCTTCTACGGCAAGGACTGGAAGCCAGTCACCTCTTACAGTTGTCCTTGGTCACTCTTAGGGGTGCTTAATTGCCTGCCCATACCAGAAAGTCTGTAGACTTTCAGAAGTGAATAATGTATTGCTTTTCCATTCAAAATGAAGGTCATTGGTTAATTGTTGTGCATAGCTGTATATCTGTAAAGATGCTAAACGAAACAAACTGTTTGGGATAATTTTGCTGTTCTTGTTTAGTTTAAGTAAAGCTGCTTTCTGTGTTTTTAGTAAATGCATACTGGTAAGTTCTTAAATGTTTCATACATTTACATAAATGTGTTATAAGTTTAGTAAGTGTTTAATTTCTTAAGTATTTTCTTAGATTTACTAAATGTATGAAACCTTTAGCTAAATATTCAGTACATTCGGTAAACGTATTAAATGTTTAAGAAAGTGACCATTTTACCAAATGCAGGTAACATTTAAGAACTTTTTTTTCTTCACATTTTTCATTTTAGTACAAGTTCTGTTGTGTTCTTGTTATGAATCACTTTGAGCACATTCAGTCCAAAAATCCAATGGCGATTGCATAACTGTAATGGGCCACCTTTTGTTTGCTGAATAGAGACATTATTTTGACATGTCTTTGAAAGCAGCCCCGTCCCTGTTGGGGGAAGGATTGTGTGAACAGTGAGTGACTCAGTGGTACGCAGGTGAGAGGAACTCACATTGGCGAAGACGACACTTCCACATGAACACAATGCAGCATTAAAGGCCTCCACATGCTTCTACGTAACTTGTGTGACTTCTTCGCGGTTTGCGAAATGCAACAATGTCGCCAGCCCTCTGCAATATATACATCTGTAAAGGCTATGTAACATGGGGGAAGTAACAGTCCAGGTAAATGGAGCTACTAACATGAAAATATAACAGGTGTTACACCAGTAGGTGTCAGTGTTCCTTTGATTGAACAAGGTCGAGTTAGTTCGTTCCTACATCATCTGTGGATTTTAGCATCCCAACTTGAAAAAATTTCTTCCTCCACAATATATACAGGAAACTATGTAACCTTTTCTGTTGGTTTCCAATCTTTCCTGAAGCTGGTTCGTTTTATACCGGGCCGAACAAATGATGCTAGCTATCTATATCGTTAGCTACTAGCTCGATGAACTGTGACCTATGAACTATGACTATGACAGCTCCGCCTCCATTCGCTAACCAACCAGTCAATGATGCGCAACATGCACGTGAACGGTTGCGTTGCTGTCGTGAGTTTGTTTTTGTGCTAGGCACGCGACACCCTCCTCCATTACAACCAATATTTTCAGTAGTGTGTATGTTGATTTCCTCTTATGAACCTTATGTGTAGGGGCGGCAGATAGCGTAGCAGTCTGCCCGTATTTAGCTGGTCCTATACGAGTGTGAGCTGCCTGTCAGGGGCGGTTCGAACCCAGTATGCCAGACCAGGCCTGACTGCTAGCCTCGATCGGGGGGGTGGCGTTTGGCTGTCCGCTCCTGAGGGAGGGGGGAGGGCGGTCAGCACGAACTCACTCTGAAGCACGTAAGGGTGTCTCCAGAACGTGGGTGGGTGAATTCCGTCTCGAAGGAGGTGGATCATCGCCGGCCTCGGAGAGTGGCTTACCCTGTAGAGTAGAATCAGTAAACACTAATAATGATTCTATCATTTTAGTAGGGCTGCTGGTTGAACTAAACTAAACCACTAAACCACTGAAAGTAGTGCTGTTAGAGGGGGTTTTTTTGGTTCTACATAAATTGGACAGTATTCCCATAAAATTAAACATAACATTTAGATGGATGGATGGATACATAAATACATATATTTTGTTTTATTGCCTATTTAAATTCTGCTTCATAAATTCAGACTTTGCAAAGATAGTACCAGCGATGGCCTTAGAAGTTCTAGTTCTGGGGATAAACATCCTTCCAGCCCCATACTGACTACGTTTTATATTTAATATCATTAAAATGATCTCCAAAATATTTACAGAATATCACTGTAATAACTTTCAGGTGGAACATATTGTTAATCAAACAGTTTCGTTTCCTGTGCTGGGGCAGAACGTAACAGAATGGGAAATTAGGAAGGAAGAGAGGCAGCTAACGGAAATGAAAGTAGGTACTTTTCAGAAAAAAGCACCTACGTTTTTCTCTCAACACTTTCACACACATAATTATGTGCTGCTCCTTTTAAGGTGATCTCTGGATATGAACAAAAACTGCTAAAATTACATTGATAAATTTCATAAGAAATACAAGTGTAACGTAGTCTTGCTCCTCCGTGTGTAAGATTAAAATAATACAGATAATTTAAATATTTTCTGTGATTTCTGTTATCTGATTTAGTCCTGCTTTCAAAATGTACATAATATTTCAGTCTAGCAAAATCATTATTTTCCTTTCCTACGCATAAAAATGTCTAGCACAGAATGTTCTTTATTTTGTCATTACGAACAGTGGTTCATATACTGAAGAAATAGGGTATACTGTACCTTTTGTTACATTATTGAATTGCTTAGTCGATGCTCTACTCTACATTTGTACATATTATTTGTTCATACTGCTGGAGATTAATGAAGTAGTTCAGCTGCCTTGTTCAAGGGCATGACAGCAGCACCACACCCAGGAATTAAACCATCAACATTTGGCTTGCAAGCTGTTCCTACATATGAACGGATGAATTTCGTACATGTGAGAATAATCCCATTGAAAACAGCGGGTACGTTTGAAACTGAAAATAGAAGTTTTGTATCATAAATGTACAAATATATGAACAATTCCACTGAAGAATTCCATCTTTTTCCTGAGTGAAAGATGTTCCAGGTGCAAGGGTACACAGTTGAGCAACTCTGTATCAATTGACTGCAGATTTCAATCCAGGATATGAGCGTGCAGTTACATCAAGAACAGGGGCGTGTTTAGGGGGTGGCCTAGGGTGGCACGTGCCACCCCTGGAATCTGATTGGCCACCCCAGATGCTGCGGGCGCACCGGGCGCAAAATTCCGGGCGAAAAAACACAGTTAGGGCAGCGGTCCCGAACCCTTTTTTTCCCCATGCATCCCCCCCCCCCGGTCCGTGAACAAAATGAACGGGTCTCAGCTTTTTTTCGCGTACACCCTCCCCGCCCCCGGTCAGTGCCCCACTTGGGCCACCCCAGTCAAAACAGTCTGGAAATGCCACTGATCAAGAACAGTCTGACTACAGCGTGGGATACCCCCTGTTGACTGTTCTACCTTTGCGGCCATTGCCTGTACCTTAATTGTAACACCTGGACACTTCATACGGCTATGTGTGGCTATATGTGTTACCCGTAGAGTGGCTTTCCACCAGGGCCACGTTTGCTACCTGTGGAGTGTCTCTCCATCCTGGTTTTTGCCCTGTATAAGAGGAAAATGTGCGCGATGGCACTTAGCGAGAGTGCTGTGAGATGCACTGGATCGTCTTCATTAGTGAAAAATTTAATTCAATTATTCTCTTTCTGCGAGAGTGATAATCCACAGGCAATCCGTTTATGCTTTCAATTATGCAGAACCCTCAAAGAAAAGTGTAGTCAGTGGGGATAAACCTGCTCTCTGTCCTAGGGGGGATTAACTCGGGGTATTGGGGAGACCCAGGCTGGCTCACTCAGGGAGGGAGGGGGGAAGAGGGAGGATGAGGCAGGTAGCCACATGCTACTGTGTGTGTGCTCTGTAGAAAAAGAGATGCAGTTACATTACAAAATCCCTCTTATCAAGGGGACTAATTTACATTTCACTCAATCATTTCCTCTCCAGGGGTGACATCACATCCTGTAGTGGACGTCCACGTGCTAACTCATGACTTGAACTCATGCTTGTGTTCTGTCAGGTATATGCTGCTTTGTCAAAAATAACTTAAGTAATTAAATGTATTATAGTAATTATAATTATTATATAGTAGTCAGCATATTGTTGGATATTTTAACTTTATTAGAATGAGATATTACATGTTATCCATTGTAATTGATAACTGGCAGTAATGTAGTATCATCTATAACTAAGCTGCGTTTGTGAAACAAAACTTTAAATGTAATGAAAAGATAAAACGGGTGTTGACACTGAAAAAATGCAGTTCTCTTATCTGGCAAACAGAATATTCATAAATGTAGATTATCAAAGCGTAGATTTGTTTTCGCTGTAAGTGTTTCTCTGTGGGTGGGGAAAAGGTTTGTTCTCAGGAACGGGAGGCAAGGCAAGATGGATCCTTTCTTCATTTTCTCTGCACCTCTCTCATTTGCATTACACGCAAGGTGTTATTGACCAAAGGGCTCCATTTTAGAGAAGAGTGAGATTTATACTTAAATGGTGGGAGGGGGGACACAAGCGACAAGGTAAAATGAACTCATGGGGCTCTCCCCATCTGTAAAACAAAATTCTTTACTAGATGAGTGTCAGATTTGCTGTTTGAGATCACAATTCAAAGTACACATGCGTCCTGTCATTCAGTCCAATACGTCTGACAAAATCTAGGATGGTGGACAAAGCACACTACATTGCATCAGTGCAGAGAATTAAATGTATCATGTCAATCTGAGGTGGTTCTGTCTGGGAGAGAGGGCCCTAGTGTTTTGACATCTGCTATCCCTGCAGTGGTATTGGCCAGACATTTCCACTGTGGTCAGTGTTTTAATTGTTTCTGTGAACCACTGGCACAGAAGCAGCGCCTTCTGAACAATAGGCCTATTCCTTGGGGATTTGCTATCGCGCAGAAAACATGGTTAACATACCGGGAAAACTGGCTTTCTCAGAAACCCTTGATTTATTCTAGTAGTAAGTGACTCAGCCATTACATTTGATCGTCGGTAATGTATTTTTGTTGCGGGTATTTTCGTCCTTGCCGTGTAAGTACAAGTACAAGTGTAGTTCATTTATTTTGTGGTGGTGTAGAGGGTACAGTTGGGACCTGGTGTGAATCAGATCTACATTCAGAACCCTGGACTGGTTGCGCCTGCGCTTCACTGCTTCATAAGTGGAGTAAGCTATTTACTGCCAGTCGCCTTGGTGACACGGTAACCATAGCATTGCTGCGTATGTGTATGTTTGTTTACATGTGCGTGCGCACGATTGTGAGTGAGTGTGTGTGTGTGTGTGTGAGACAGTGTGTGTGAGTGTGTGAGTGTGTGAGTGTGTGTGAGTGTGTGAGTGTGTGAGTGTGTGTGAGTGTGTGAGTGTGTGAGTGTGTGAGTGTGTGAGTGTGTGAGAGAGTGTGTGTGAGTGTGTGAGAGTGTGTGTGAGTGTGTGTGAGTGTGTGTGAGTGTGTGTGTGTGAGCGTGTGTGAGCGTGTGTGTGTGAGCGTGTGTGAGCGTGTGTGTGTGTGAGCGTGTGTGCGCGTGTGTGTGTGCGCGTGTGTGTGTGTGTGTGTGTGTGTGGGCAGTGTGTGAGTGTGTGAGTGTGTGTGCGTGTGTGCGTGTGTGAGTGTGTGTGTGGCAGTGTGTGTGGCAGTGTGTGTGGCAGTGTGTGTGGCAGTGTGTGTGGCAGTGTGTGAGTGTGACAGTGTGACAGTGTGACAGTGTGAGTGTGACAGTGTGACAGTGTGAGTGTGTGAGTGTGTGTGTGTGTGTGTGTGAGTGAGTGTGTGTGTGGCAGTGTGTGCATGTGTGTGCGTGTGTGTGGCAGTGTGTGCATGTGTGTGCTGGTGTGTTGGACTGGACTGTGCCTCCTCTGATGGGAAGAGGCTGTCCAGCGTGACTTCCTGGAACTGTTGTGACATCACGGGAGTCATAATAGTCCCTGTTCTGGGAATACGTTTTCTTTTCGCATATGAGCGCAAGTCTGTGTGTGTTGTTCACTTTATATCTTGGTTATACAGTATTGGCATGTAAGAGGGTTTTGTCTTTTGGGCTCATGTCAATTATGCTTTGGGTTTTTGAATCTCTTATAAACTGACATATTTCTCTAAAATGTGACCCTTAAATGGCTGTATTGCTCAGTATACTGTATGTAAATGCACTGAAACCCAGGTCGTAAAGGTTAAATGGTTGTACTTCATGATAGAACTGTAGCATAATTTTCAATTTTATAGTCAACAGAATTGGGTGACTGAGACGGCCATAGCATATGGTTTACATCGTTTTCATGCTCATCAAATCATTCGGTGACAACTCGTGTCCTGTGGATGGAGACATTGTCATCCTGGAAGAGGCCACTCCCATCAGGATAGAAATGCTTCACCACAGTATGAAGGTGATCACTAAGAATGGCTTTGTATTTACTGGTGTTTAGCCCTTGAAGGGGTTGAGTGGACCTAAACCATGCCAGCACCCCACACCATAACAGAGCCGCCAGCACCCTTCACTGTGGGAAACAAGCACTCAGGCCTGTAGGTTTATTTTAGCGTGCTTCATACATGCACTCGTCCGCTTGTTGAGAAAAGGGTGAAGGATGACTCATATGACCATATGACCATTTTTCCATTGCTCAGTAGACCACTGCCTGTATTGTCTGTACCAATTTACTCACAAACATCCATTTTAGGTGTAATAAGGGGTTTATGCACTGTAACCCGATTTTAGTATCCCTCACTGTGCAGTTCTTGACAGACTGTTCTCATGAAACTGCTGTTTGCTCACGCCCTAGATTGATATTTGCAGTCAATCGATTCAGAGTTTCTTGTTTGTTTTGCCTCGCATCCCAAACCATTGCAGGGACATCACAGCTCAGGAGTATGAGTATGTGTGTATGAGCAGTTGCCCCTAGTTGATGATGTCTTTCCCTCAGACTTCCATGCCAACATCACCTTCCTCACTGAAGCTCCTGCTAAACGTGCCCCAACAAACACCCCTCTTTCAAAGTCACTGAGATCTCTTCTTCCTCCCATGGTAGCTAAAATACTGGGTAACTGAGCCTGCCCAGCATTTTATAAATGACCCTAAGCATGATGGGATGTTAATTGCTTAATTACCTCACGGACCACACCTGTGTGGATGCACCTGCTTTCAATATACTTTGTATCCCTCATTTGCTCAAGCGTTTCCTTTATTTTGGCAGTTACATGTAAATATTAACACGTTACTAAAGAATCCGAATCACAGAATTTTGCAGAACAGAAGATGAATACATTGGAACGTATAGTAGCGATAACATAATCAGTGACCAGGAAGACGCACAGTTATTTTCATGAAATGGGACATGTTTGACACATCTGGGACATATTTGCATTTATTCAGATTAGTTTATTTGTGTGAAGCATGGGGAATATCGTGGACATTTCATTTAAATAATTGTTGCTGCAGAAGTTCTGCATGTGGCTGTTCATTCATGGGCAGGTGACCTAAATGAGATGGTGTGACATTTTTGGGTCACAATTGTAGTTTTATTAGTAATTTCTAAAGACTCAAGACTTCATGCGCTATTATATCAGACGTATGTGTCATGTTTTATGTGTCATTAGTCGAGCCGTGGCTATGCTACTGACTATGTGTCTGGTGGAATAAAACAACCTTATCGATTACAGCAATAGCTGTAGTTAAGCATTGCGACCAGTTTAGAAAGTATAGACATTTGTGGAATCGTGACTCGGCTTTGAAACGTATATAACTACATTCCAGGCATTCAATGTCTATAATGACTCATGCACAATCATTTATAGCACCCCAAGATGCCGTGAGCCTTGCAATGCGCTTTGTACTTGATCAATTCTCCATCTGAAATTGTACCTTGAGAATCGTTTCTCTTGAAGCAACCAGCAATTAGAGCCTTTGGAGTTGTGTTGCTATGACACTGTAACATACAGGAATATATTCAGCGGTTGCCTAGAGCTCGTGCTGGACGCTAAGCGTGCGATTCCCTTGGCTGGAAAAGAGAGGTTGGCAGCTGTTGTCAGTTAGCGGGGGGTAGAAGCCGGCTATTTGATGGGAAATTGGTGGACTCGTACAAGCTGTACTCTTGAGAAACCGATTTTTTTATTATTAACGGCCAGGGGGTACGTGTAAGTTTCCGTCTTTCGTTGTTTTGAAATATTCCATTCGTGGTTCGATTTTCCAGCCAGGCATTGCCGTGAGCGGTTTATTTTGTAATATTATAAATGAATACATTTGCTATTCATTAATCACCAATTAAAGGCTAATTTGTGAAGAAAACATTTTCAGGCAAAATGTACACGCGATTATGATTGATTGGAGTCGGAGGAACGTTAATGCATTCTGTTCCTATTTTCTTATAACTTTAAATAATAGTTTTATTGTATAATAATTCATTATTTCATTTATTATATAAATAATATCGTTGTCGTAATATATATATTAGGGTGTGCATCTCTGTCTTTAGATCTGGAACATACTCCTCTTAATCTAGGATGAACTAAAACCATCTCTGCTCTCAGTCTGTCCTGTGTGACTTGATCTGGGCGTGTCCTAGGCACGCTGTCGATTGGTCGATCAGAAACTCCAACGTTCCGGTGCCTCGCAGTCATCTCAAGCGCAGAGATAATCAAACCGAGACCGAGATCATCAACTACAGCTCGCTGCTGCTCTCGGTAGTGAGGCGAAAAAAGCACCTCTGTGGTCTGTCGCTCGCTGAAGTGAAAGTGCCGCGATGACGACGGACGCTTTCCGTTAACTGGAGCCGGACGCATCATTCGAACGTTAGTCTGGAGCGGAATGCACCAGCAACCGTTTCAACCGCTGTGGTCGTAGATTCTGACCCCGTTTTAAGGCCAAAGCAAGTGGATGTGGTCTTTGGAATGGTGGTGGTGGTGGTGCTGGTGATGACGAATGTCAACCGTTGCGCTGACGGATGACGAGGACGAGGATTTCGTACGTGCCTTCCAGGCAGAGGCTCCCGGCCTTCCTGTGCAATGCTTGCTGTGGACGTGCTGTAGCACCGGCTCGCTTAGCGGCAAGACGCGCTGGGTCCTCCAATCAGGCCACAGGGGCTCTGAGTCACAGGCCACGCGCGCCCTTCGGCAGCTACCCCAGGGGGTAAATGTGGGGGTGTCGACTCGAGCGCTCGAGTGTAGATCGCTTGCAGCGGGTTTGGGAGGGGGCTTCACAGAATGTTTTGGGGGAAGTGGGGCTGAAGATTAGTAACACTGTAGGGTCGTCATGACAAGCCTTTGGAGCACCTCTGTGTTCTTGCTGTGAGACACTGTGGGGTACTGTGGGGCATTATGGGAAGGCTGAGACACTGTGGGGCATTATGGGAAGGCTGTGGGGTACTGTGGGGCATTATGGGAAGGCTGAGACACTGTGGGGTACTGTGGGGCATTATGGGAAGGCTGAGACACTGTGGGGTACTGTGGGGCATTATGGGAAGGCTGAGACACTGTGGGGGGTACTGTGGGGCATTATTTGAAGGCTGAGGCACTGTGGGGTACTGTGGGGCATTATGGGAAGGCTGGGACACTGGGGCATTATGGGAAGGCTGAGACACTGGTGGTACTGTGGGGCATTATGGGAAGGCTGAGACACTCTGGTGGTACTGTGGGGCATTATGGGAAGGCTGAGACACTGTGGGGTACTGTGGGGCATTATGGGAAGGCTGAGACACTGTGGGGTACTGTGGGGCATTATGGGAAGGCTGTGGTGGTACTGTGTGGTACACACTGCGGGGTTCCCTGTACGGCACTGGAGGGGTCATATGGGGCATTGTGGAGCACTGTGGTGTTCTGCGGTGCACTTTGGGGCTGTGTTCGAAACCGCTCACTCGTTCCCTATTCCCTATTCCCTATTCTCTATATAGTGTACTATGTAGCGAACGACAAACTGTTTTCAGATACTACAACTGAATGTAATTTGCGTCAAAAAAAAGTGCCGGATATTCAGGTGACGCAAGCGGACGCGCCCAGTATTGCATAAACAAACCGAGCACTCATGGCAGCTGTTGAAATGTACTCGGGTTTGCATGTTCAGTTTTGAAGGTTAAATCCCAAATAAATTGTTGAAATTCTAATGATGTGCAAGTGTGGTTTTGTCAACTGTGGTGCTGTCTGCTAGCCACTGCTTTAGTCACCAATAGCTACCGTTATGGAAGTCGTGAGCTAACTAGCTCGTGTGGAGAAAATAAGGTTAGGATAACTCACGAGCTCACAACTAGCACCAACTTCCATAGCGATAATAACGGTAGCTATCGGTGGCTAAAGCAGTTAGCTAACATTACCACCATGATTCCTGTTGCTGTTTTACTGCTGTTGGCTCAACTTTTGTTCTTGAGGTATAAACTGACTTTTTGAAATGGAGTAGGGTGTTAACCCAACCAAATAAATCCCAACCAAGACAATATATATATATATACATGGAATTCATTCATTCTCTCCCTCCTCGCCTCTCCACTGTGTATCTGATGTGCGGTGAGCTTGTACTGGTGCACTATGGCTGCTGTCGCGTTCACCCAGGTGGGTGCTGCACATTGGTGGTGGTTGAGGTGAGTTGCCTCCCTATCATTCTAAAGTGATTTGGGTTCCTTGGAAAAAAAGCGCTATATAAATCCAATGTTCAATTCAATTCAGTTTGGGGTACTGTGGTATAATGAGGTTTCATGTAGGATACTACGGTGTGCTGTGGAGTGATTATCACAGACATTCAGTGCACTTTGGGACTATTAAACACAGTTTGTTTTCAAGCTGTAGTGGATTATAGCAGTGGATTATACAAAGCTGTTAGAGGAGTGCAAAACTCTCCAGTGTTATCTGAAAGAATTCTGTATCTTAAGTTCTCTGCTTGACAGAATGCAGGCGTCCGTAGCCCCTTTGGGCCCAACGAGGAACTGAAATCACCAAAGCCTTGTGCGGAGAGTGCAGATGTTGGCTTTATGGATGTTGTCTTGAAATCAGTTTTTGGAACTCTTCTTGGTTTCGTTTTTTTCTTCTTTAACTTCCATGGGATAGGTGCGCTCGGCTTGGAAGAAACGGTGCCATCGCCAGACCTGGGCTGGCGCCAAGGGACATTAAAGAGCCCAGCTGATGCACTGCCCCATGAAATGTGATCGATTTATGGTGGTGACTAACCCCCTCCCCTTCGGACAACTGAACAGGACATGTGGCCAAAAACGAACCCGCAATAAAGTGGTCCCAGCGTGGGGCTCGCCATTCCACGCAGCGTGCAGTCTGGGGAATCTGGGCTGTGCATCCGTCTCTACGGAAACGAGGCCCTTAAGGGCAGGCGGTGTTTTTGTTTTCTCGGCGAAAGGGCTCATTCTTGACCTTTCTGTTATCATGGCAAACGATTACATAATTCAGAGCAACGCAGAAACAACATAGGTGTTCCTTACAGGGGTGGTTGGGTAACGCTCAGAGTGTCTGACCAGGGCTTCCTTAGCCAAATACTCCGGTGTTTTCATCTCTAGAGAATTTCTTACCAAAAAAAGAGATTGACAAGGTCTGGTCGGTAAACTCCGCCGAAAGGAGAGCTGGTACCGGATGGGTCACGGCAGACTTAAAAAGGAAAGTAGAAGGAAGTTTCCAGAAAGAGGAGCCGTCACCCTGTCCCTCCGGTCCGCCTGCGTCTTGTGACTATCTGATTTCAGGGGCAGGTGTCCTGGCCTGACCTCCTTCATTCCCTGCTGTTGTTGTTGTTGTTGTTGTTGCTGCTGCGTTGGTGGGCATTCACGTCCAGTTTCATCATTCTCCCAGGTGCACCTTGCTGACCGGTGGGAAGCGATGGTCACGTCTCCGGCGTGGACAGAGGTCCACCTGCCTCGGACTCTCCCAGGGTCTTCCCCTCTCTCCGTCAGCCAGCAGGGAAGAAGTGAGAGGAGAGAGAGGCGGCCATGTTGCGCAAGGGGGATGAATCATCAGAGTCCTACAGGTAATAAACCTCCTGTATTTCAAAGGTGCCTCCAGAGATTACCTCTGCAGACCTGCCAGTCTCTGTCTGTCCCTCTCTACCCCCCACCTGCTCTCTCTCTCTTTTTCTCTTTCTCTCTGTCTTTGTCCCGCCTGTATGTTCTCGTACCTAAATGTATAATATAAGCTGCAGTAGATAAGTGCTGGTAAGCCTTGGTGTGGAGCGGACTGATCTGTAGGCAGCGTACTCTGTGTGAAACACTACGAGTCATGTTCTAGTTTCATTCATCTGAGAGAGTGAGAGTGAGAGACCAAGAGAGAGAGAGAGAGAGAGAGAGAGAAGACGGGTAAAAAGGAAAGAGCAGGAAGGAGCAGCAAGGAGTACAGCTCCACAGTTCCTCTGCCAGTCGTTTGTCAGTCGTTTCCTTCTCTCGTTTTCTGCACCTGTTCTCTAACTCGCCGCGGCGGCGGTGCAGCTGGGTCTGCTGGCTCATGTCGCGCAGTGACGGGTAAGTAGTACACTCTCCCGCGTAGGGGTTTTAAACTCACTTGCTGATAGAAATGGTTAAAATAGACACGCTTTTGCTGTGTTATCACATGTTTAAGTCTGTGGCGATTCACCGGTTTTGACAGTCAGTGGAATGGCTGAAGTCAAAGGCTGATCTGTATATTATTTTTATGGAAAACAGATTATTAGCATTTCAGAGTAGCATTTTGGTTGAGTGCCTCTCTCCCCCAGCAGTGTAGCTCTGCATTTTTGGTTTTATCAGCCTCTTTGCTGCATGTGTTGTACAATGTGGAAATACTGACACATGGTCAATCAACAGAGTGCTTTTACACAGAGTACTGTTTCCTTATCCACAGATGTAATATCCTTAACTTATAGATATATATACTCCACTGTACATATCTTTGTGTGTGTGTGTGTCTGTCAGTATATTTTCGAGGCGTTTTCAGGAGCTCGTATCTTTTCCTGAGAAACGGACTCTGGACTTCACTCTGACGTCACAGTCGTAGGTTCACAGCCGCAACAGCGACCGTGATCACGGAGTATTCACAAATTAATGGCAAAAGAGTTGCAAGGGAGTGGCAAACTCAACATGACCGTACCTCCACCAAGTCAGGTCGCCATGAGCCCACAGAAGCCAACATCAGCGCACCTAGGCGTAGCGCTCAGCGCTAACATGCAGTAATGCAGTGCCACATTAGGATTACAGCAGGTTACAGATGTATTTCGTTAATCATGTAGGATGCTTTTGTACGCATGGAAGCACTGTTTGTTGAAAATGCTTTATTTTTATTTTCTAAAGCCCAAAGTAGCCCTGGAAGAGCAGAGAACACAATACTACATCCTCTCTGTAGAGTAGTGCGAGCAACTTCCTGTGATCGCCCAGCTAAGTTCTGAAATGACTGAGCTGCGATTGGGCGGGTGATGTGTCACTCACAGAAGATCTCCTGGGGTTGGGGGAATGGCCTGGCCCGGTGCCAGCCTCTTGGGGATTTCACGTTCCAGTGAGCGTGATTCGCTGCCCGGAGCCGATTCGTTGATGGTTTTCGAGCGCTTGCGAAATGGGATTTTTTGTGCTTGTGACTTGGGTTTTTTCCTGACCTTTGTGTTGACCACACCAATACCATGGTATAGTTTTTTTAAATCTTGGTGAGGCGATGTGATTGGAGGAGCGTAGAACTCTGTAGGCAGAGATGACTGTGGCTTTTATTTTTATCACATACTTTTTTTTTCTTAGCAGTTTCAAATACAGTATGACTCTAATGCAATTACGTATTATTCATTTACACAGACCAGTACTTGAGTGAATTCAGGACAAGCATTATATTGAAAGCGAAAAAGGCCAGTGACTCACCTTGGAACTGAACCTGTGTTACATTCGTTTACAGAAAACTGAACCTTCGAGCGCAACATGCAGCAGTACAAATGCATCTACGGATGTGAGGGCGTTCGATGCAAGCCAGGGCACGATAGCCTCTTAGGCATGTGCGTATTTTTAAATTGTCCGATCTGGTCTGTTTCGGTAGCTCACGGCATGAAGACAGAGAGTCAGTGCCAGAGGCTGGCAGTCAGGAGTGAGCACCGCCAGGAGGAAGTGACCTGGCAGACAGGAAGCCACCGTACCCACCTGTTGCCTGGGCGGATGTAAGGTCTTCGCCATGTAAGGAGCGCTTGGTGGAGGGTGAGTTTGATCTGTGGTTGAGGAGTCTGCGACGGCCTGGTGCCATGGCGATGATTGCTGACAACGTTTTGAGGGTACTGAGGGGTCAGGTGTGGAGGGTGTCGGTAGCTGCGGTGTCCTCTCTCCCTCTTGCAACCTCTTTCTCTCTCTTTCTCTTTCTCTCTCTCTTTCTCTTTCTCTCTCCCCTGTTCCCCTCTGTCGCCGTTTCTGTTTCTGTTTCTGTCTGTCTCTGTTTCAGTACCCTCTGTGCTTGAGAATTTCAGAAGGAAGGAAGGGCAGAGAAGGAGCGGTCTAGAGAGAACAGAGAGAGACTGAGAGAGAAAAAGAGAGGGAGAGAACAGAGAGAGAGAGAGAGAGAGAGCTGGGGCTGTGTACAGGCAATGATTGAACATAATGCCAAAGCCACATTCTTTGGCAGAAGGCACGGTTGTTGGTAAAATGCCACACAAGAACATAGTGTACGATACTCTGGATCTTTACAGACGTTTCGGGAATAAACAAGGGCGGGCGGGCGTGATTACCTTGAGTTGCGGAAACGTTGGCGGATGGTTAGGCAAGGCAAGGCGATCTCTTCACAGCAGCATGCCACAGGAAGATGGGCACATCTCTTGGCTCCGATCCCAGGAAGCAGACGGGATAAACACAAAGGCTGGAACAACACCGTCTCTATGTACCGTGCCAGCGCCCGGGCAAAGGTATCTCTCTGGAAGGCCTGTGCAGGGCCAAGCCTCCCTGCTGCTCAGTCTACAGCCATCAACACTGCCCTGTGAAAGTCAGGGACACTGTGAGCGCTGTGCACACACTCCTGAGTGCTGTTGCTCCATCTCTCCGCAGAGCTAATGAAATGGACACGTCACAACTTGATCTGTGGTCACACGTTGCGCACGCGATATTGTTGCCCGATCGGACAGCTGTGTTTTTGCTGCGTGGGTTATTTGCTTACATGTCAGAAGCAGAGAATGGGACATTGCGTATTGTTTTTAAGCATCGAAATTGCAATCATTACAGTTCATTGGCCAATGCTTGATCTTGGAACGACTTTTGGTTCTGCTCCATGGCTCCACGGCTGAAAGAACACAAGGGCGTGCAATTATGTTGTTGACCACAAAGTGGCAGTGCTGGCTGAGCCCTGAGTGCTAACCATCCAAGTGCAAACCCAAGCCCAGCCCTGCTTGGCCTCAGCCATCAGCCTGGTATGTGTGCTGGCAGAACGGGTCAGGCCGGAAGTTGATGGCTATTGCCAAAGTCAACAGAGAAAGCCTACCTGTGCTTCAGTGGAAGTTCAGGGTGTCGTCTCGGCTTGACGCAGGTGTGTCACGTTCTTTGTCCTGCTTGCCACGTGATGGACGCTCCACTGATCCGAGGCAGGTGTCTTTCCGTCCTGCTGTGTCAGTGATTGACAGGTGTCCCTCACCCCCCTGGGTTTGCCTGTCATAACACTAATGAGGGAGACACATAGCAGCTACAGTGAAAGGTCTAATCAGGGCTGTCTCCAGGGGTGGGCGGGGCCTAGCTGTTAACGCGATGACATCACAGACTTAGCAACTGCTTAGCAACCATAGTTTATAATAGCCAACCTGTCGTTTAAGAAATTATTGTTATTGTTTAAATTCAGGATTGGGCATGCAGCCACTGCACAGAACTGGTGCATCCACCCACCCACCCTGGGGGAGGACAGACCTGTGGTTTTGAACCAGACGTGACCTCAGTGTGGCCTCTACACCAAGTGCAGTGTGATTGTTAGGGGATTAGACTTTGACTTTTATGATTTTTGTGACACTGCTGAACTCCGATTGTCCTCAGAATGCTTGGAACGAGAGCGACAAATGTGTCACAGCCTAGAAAATCCTTTTACCACTAATGTGTGAGTCTGACATGTCAAAATATGTTTCATTCATTCATTGTGGTATTTGAACGGGTATTATATTAAGGAAGTAAATATTTATGGGTTGTAATTCCACGTCGCGCATGCCATAGAAGTTACATTGAGGTTTGGAAAATTTCTGACCAATGTGTGTGTGTGGTCAAATATTTTAAGTCCTTGGACGCACTCATTGGTCGAGAGCAGACTTCCCTTTTACACAAAACCTCAGGAAATCCCCTCATTTTTCACTGATCCGTCATAACCTTAGAGGAAGATTCAAATTAAAATCGAGATTTTGAGTGCATGCGAGAACTAAGCCAGCTGTTATTAAACTTTATTACTCAGGATCCTTTGCCCAATAGGAATGTACGTCTAATTCTTTGTATATTGTAGAAGCTCTTATTGTTTTGCGATGTTATGAAGCTTCGTTTAAAAACAGCTTTAAAACAAATTTCAACAAATTTTTCCCTCGAGTCGTCACCGCCATGACACCTGCACACACAAGCTGAGGAGGAGGAGCTGAGGTGCATGCACTCATCACGCCCTAGACCCCGCGTCGGCCTGTAATACCGTGACCGTCCACATGGCGGTACAGGACAGCCAGCGCGGAATCAGAGAGACTAAAAACCCACCTCTTCAGACTCCACTACCCCTGATCTCTGTCCATCCTAAATTGTCTCACTGACTATAGCTGGTAGCCTGCCTGCAATGATGTCTATCTGCTGCATCATGGGTTCCTAGGGGCCTTGTAAGTCGCAGCTGGATGACCAGAAATGGTAAAATGTTCAGGTGTTCTCTGTCCCTCAGTAGCTGAGACATGGCGTGGCAGCTGATAAGGAAGGGTGAAAAATGTATGCATTCACTACCTGTGACCAGAGGAGTTCAGGTGTTCTCTGTGGCTCGGTATATAATGCATGAAAAATCTACTGCTATAAAAGTGGCATACATTATTATATTATTCATTCTGACCAACCCCCAAGTCCCTGGGAGGGACAAAGCCAATCGGGTCTCGATGCTGTGGAGTCCCGGTTATACGGCTAATGCAATGGTGGATGCTTATTCATAGAACTACAAGACCCAGCCTGCTCTCCTGGCGAGAGCCTTTACCCACTGAACCGCTGGGAAACCCCCTAAAACTTTGGTGGTGCTGAATTAGACAGATGAGGGAGAGCATATGCTCTAATCAATTCCCACTGATCCCCCACCCTCTTCCCCTCTCCTTAAAAAAATCAATGCATAAGTATATCTTCGGATATCGTATTGATCCAGGATATGATGCATCTCTATCAGGAAATGGTTCGATATGCAGCCTCCCTCTTCCCTGTGGACATCAGAATAGACATGGTTCTTGGCAACAGTTTGAGAGAGTGCATTAGGTCATTCATCGCAGGCTGTGACCGTTTGCTGGGCTAACAAAGGGCTGATGTGTGTCTGTGTGACTGTTTGATCTATTGGACTGAGTGGGCTTTTGAAAAGACCTTTGGCCTGTGTGCATGTCGCTTTGATAGGCATCGTCCTTCTCACGTATCGCGAGACCCAAGGGACGGGGTGCATGTTTGGAGAATTCCGTGGCAAATTCAGTCTTGCGTGTAGGGCAGTGTGATTGGCACTGCTCAAAGCCTATTCTCCGTGAATTTCAGGAAGGTTATGAATGTTCAGCTGTCACGTGAATGCGTTGACGGCTCTTGTTGACACAGTCAGTGCCGTCAAGACACAGCGGACACCGCGAGGGGGAGATATCTGCGCGATGCACTCAGGTCAGTGAGACCTGATGAGAGAGAGTAAATGTTTATTGTTCACGTGTCTTTTCCATGCGGCGTTGACAGTAAATCCATGGCCATGGTAAATGTGATCTAGGGCCAGGCCCGGGGGAGCGGTCTTTTGTGCCGCTCCCCTGGCAAACTTCCTCTGCCGGATCTCCCGAGGATGTTGACGGTCTGTCACCAAGGATGGTTTTGAAGGACGGGAGGAATTCTGCGAGGGAGTTCTGCATGGCTTCAGTGTGCTAAGGCTTCGACTGCAGAGCCACGGAACCCAAAGGAATAGGGCCACATCTATTTCTCTGTAGATTATTCTGAATATGAATGGGAAGGATGGTTCATTTTCATCTCCCAAATGTGAATAAGTGTATCGGTTTCTGAATGTGTGTGCGCTGTTGATTTAAGTGAGCGTGTGTCCAAGCTTCCAAGGGTGGGATTAATGTAAATATGCAATCTGAATTCTCTTGGGGTCAGGGGTCGGGGGTTTTAACCACCGATGAACAGCGGCATGTGCCTCCCCCTCATCTCTTTCCCTGAAATGGAAGAAATGTAACCCTATACCCTAGGAAACATTTAGTGTTCATATTTGGGGGTGTTATACTATATGATTTCATCCCTTGGTTGAAGAAGGAAGCTAATTAAAATCACCTGGTGTAGTGCACTGGGTAACAAAACCTGTCTGTCATATTTAGTCTGTCAGTTTTCCTCTTTGGCTTTCTATCTGTCGTTTTTCTGAGAGTCCATGCAGGGCCATGTTTCAGAAAAATGTGGTGAAATTCCAAATGTGCTACAGGAAGCACAAGGTGTTTTTATGGGTCAAAAGGTTAAGGAGATGTGTCAAGGGGGCGGGCCGTGACAGTGGCCAATGGAGGCGGGGCCTCGTCCTGCAGGGTTTTGAATGGATCCTATCAGAAATGTGTGACACTTGACATTTTCTCTCGGCAGCGAGAAATTCCCCTTGGTCCTTTGCCTTGTTGTTTGCGTCGGTTTGGAACTTGAGGAATGCGTGTGGGTGGGTGAACTTTGACGTGATGGTACCTGTTGTAAAATGAGGACCAGGTGCTATCGGAATCCTTGCGCTTAGCCCAAGACCACACCCAAGCGATTAACCACGCTAATGGCATAATTCATCCTCTGTGGAGTGAGAGATGAGAGTCAGAGATGAGCTGTAGAGACGGAGCTGCGCTTGCCGTAGAGACGGAGATGAACTGAGTTTGGAGAGCGAGATTTGTTACAGTACAGTCCGTGACATCACTGTTCTATTTTGTACTTCATTTTTTTTTTTTTTTCCTGACATCACCATGTGCCTCTGACCTGAGGTTCTGATTGGTGCACTGATTGTTGCCCTGTCATTCTAGGGAGGAAAAAATATCTGTACTCTTCCGTGTTCTCTGAAGAAGACGGAGAGCTTTGTTCCTGAAATGGCTCAGATTTACTTCCTGAGAATTGTTTCTCAAAAAGAAAGAAACCACTTGAAAGCTGTTTGCTTCACCTCATTTGATACGGTATGATATTTAGTCAATCAGTCTTATAAGAGCTTTGAGATATTGTTAGCTGGTGACTGATGAGGATGGGGATGATGATGATGGTGTAAGATTGGAATCCAGAGGAATATAAAGCCATCAATGACTCAGACTGACTAATCCCCCTCTCTCTCTCTCTCTCGTGACTCCACACACCCACAGTTCTGGTATATAAGGCCGGGATCTCACGTGAAACACTCCCTTCTCTACACATCCCAGTGAATGTCAGAGCCTGGTGCAGTGGTCTGTGCCTGCTCTCTTCACTCATCTGGACTGTCAGGCCACTGTTCCCAGACCAGCCGTAAGGTGGACCACTTTTCCCAGACCAACCACGAGGCAGACCTTCCCAGAGCAGTCGGGAGGTGGACCACTGTTCCCAGATCAGCCGTGGGTCTTGCTCTTCTGTAGAGATTCTCTCACAGCCTACTTTTCCCTCGGCCTCACACCGAGGAACACTCTGTCCCGCAGAGCAGACCGCATCTACACACCGTGACACTGAGACGTCTTTCTGTCCTCTCCGGGCGTTCGTCCTGGACGGGAGTGCAGTGCGAGAGCTATTTTCACCGCACGAAGATAGAGCGCATTTCTCTGGGTGAGTTCACGGTCTCTCGTATTTTCCCTCCTCTCTCCATGTCTCTCTCTCTGTAGTGTGGGTGTGAACAGATGAGTCTGCAGGTGCATGTGTACATGGAGTGAGTGACTGCTGCGCTCGCGATGGCAGGTTAGCAAGGTCTGTGGGGCATGTGGAGAGCTGGGGGATGGTGCGTTTGCAACCAGCGCACGGGGGTCCCATATGTGGCTCCGGAATGAGGACGGGACCCCCCCCCCCCCCCCCTGCCACCTTTTGCTCGGGCGTGGCAGCTTGAGATAGACTGAGGAGCGTGACAATCTTGCCGGTCTTGGGACGCGTGGAATGGTTGGGATGATGTTGGACTAGTGTAACTGGGTGAGGGGTCATAGAGAGAGAGTGAAAGTGAGTGAGTGAGAGAGGAAGTGGTGGGAGGGGGGTACTGTGACAGGTGACCCCTGTGGGGAGGGCGATGGAGACACCAGTGGCGCCACAGAGGAGGGCAGATCAAGCGGGGAACGGGATTGACTCACCGTGTGGTCAGCTACACTCACAGGAGGGGAACGTGAGGAATTGGCCTGGAGGTGGGGGGGAAGCGTGTGTCCAAGTGTGACCGTCGGTCTTCCTGTTTCGCGCCACAGAAATGGAATCCTCGTGCTTAGATTCCTGGCCTGTGAATCACTTCCCCACTGCCGCGGACACTTGTGCCCGCATACCACTCCGCGTGTATCCCATTACCCGCTCCTGTGATGTGGTGGATGACTACCCCCCCCCCCCCCCAGACCCGCTCTGGTGGTTCTGCCCACAGGAACGCCGCTGACCTGTGTAATCACCCCCGCAGGGGCCTGTCAGGTGTAACACTTATGTGTGTTTTTATTGGAGGAGGGTGTGGAGGGATATGCGGTTGCCGGGAATGCGAGTCGCTGGTGCTGGAGGGGGGGGTGCAATGAGGGGCTGGGCAGTGGCTCAGTGGTTAGCGACATGGGCTGGCAAGCGGAGGGTTGCTGGTTCGAATCCCAGGAAGGGCAAACGAAAAAACTATGAACTGGAAACCGGAGGGATGCTAGTTCACTTCCTGGAGCACTGCCGAAGTGCACTTGAGCAAGGCACTGAACCCCTAACTGCTCCAGGGGCGCTGTACTATGGCTAACCCTGCGCTCGGACCTCTCTTAGGAGAGGTATGCGAAAAGACACATTCCAATTAGCTTGTGTGTAACTTGTGTAACATGGCAATAAAGAATATTCTGGTGCTGTGGAGGTTGCTCTGAACTGACTGACCGGTTCCACTGAAGGTCTTCTCCCATTCAATCACTCTGATTTGCTATCTTTGGATATCGCTGAATGACTTACTGGCCATTGCACAAGTCAGGGCAGAGAGACAGCTCCTGTGTCCCAGTCCCCTGTCAGTGGCATTACAATAATATGCGGGTATGATTACAATTAATAGGTGGGTATAATTACCCCAGATATAATAATATTTGTGTATAACATTGTTGGATGTTGTAAGTGTCTTAAGAGATAGTTTACCGGCATGTTTTTCCTGTTTGTTTAAATGCTAAAATATTTGTATACAATTATAACAAGTATTCTGGTAATTGTGAGTAGTGTGTGTGTGTGTGTGTGTGTGTTGTGTGTGTGGTTGTGTAGTGAAAGTGTTTGTGGGCCAGAGATATTTTTTCCAACCGGTGTCCTACTTGCCGTCACAGCGCCACTGTGTGGTGAGCGGTGTGAACTGCAGAGGTGAGTCACCCAGGGAGTGACACAGGGAAAACGGAGCCAGCTTGCCTTTTGACTCACTGGGCAGGAATGAGTGAGTTAGCTGGGGCTCAGGGAGCAGAGAGCGGTGCGCTTAGTCTGTGCGAGGGCTCGTCGCTGGCTGGAGCGATCGTGCACGCCGCGGAGCCCGGACTGAGGAGGCGGGAGACAGACAGACAGGAGATGCTCTGCTATCGGATCACCACCGGATACCGAGACAACGAGTTGAAGAACTGGGAACCCGTCAACTCTGGGACACGCAGATTCTGACAGCCGCGTACTCAAAGAGTCACAGACAGAGTCGTAGGATCAGAGACTCTGCGCGGAGGGGCTGTGGTGCCTCTCTAAAGGATCACTGCAGCTCTATCTGGAGACAGACAGGTGCGGACAAGCGCGAGCTTCGACAGGAAGTGTGCTGGTGATTGTGAGTCTGTCTGTCTGTCTGTCTGTCTGTCTGTCTTTATTTCTGTGTTTGTGTGTGTGTGTGCGATTATACAGTGTTTTGGGAGATCTCTCTCTCAGTGGTACGAGCAAGCACACACCTGTAAGACAGAAGGGGATTGTTTCTTGTCGGCTGGATGTTTTTCTGTGGGGGCTGGTTCACGAGTGATGTTGTAAAACCAGTCAGAATTAGGCTGTGCGCAACTGTGTGTTTGTGTGCATCTCTGTGTGTTTGTGTGTGAAATCAGCCTTAATATAGAGGCACTTTGATGTGTTTGTCTCATTTTACATTTTTACATTTTAAGCATTTAGCAGACGCTCTTATCCAGAGCGACTTACAAGATGTGCATTAATACATGGTAGGAACAATCATAGTTAGTGCACGAGATCAGTGCAGGAATACAGCGATAGACATCATTGCAGGCAGCTGCGTATCATACCTGTAACCAACCTTCCAACCGGGAAGGAAAAGGTTAGTGCATTTTTTTTATTTATTTTTTTTGGGAGTATATTGTTGAACAAGTAAACAGTGGTGAAGACAATTTAGCTGGATGGACAGAGTTCAGTGGTAGTGGAGTCTGAAGAGGTGGGTTTTGAGTCTCTTGCGGAAGATCGCAAGTGATTCCGCGGTCCTGACCGATTGCGGAAGGTCGTTCCACCAGCGAGGGATCAGGACAGAGAAGAGGCGAGACCGCGAGGAGCGGCTGCCAGGCGCCCGGAGGGATGGGGCAGTCAGTCTGCCAGAGGAGGCGGAGCGGAGGGGTCTGGGAGGTGTGTAGGGAGTGATGAGTGACTGGAGGTATGGGGGAGCAGTACCTCTGGCCGCTTGAAAAGCAAGCACCAGTGATTTGAATCTGATGCGTGAGTCTGATGGGGAGCCAGTGCAGAGAGGAGAGTCTCCTAAGTTTCTGGAACTGGACTGTGATGCCTCTCTACCCCCCCCCACTCAATAAGCATTAAGGGTTCATGTACCAAAGCTGTACCAAAGCTGTACCAAAGCTGTACCAAAGCTGTACCAAAGCTGTACCAAAGCTGTACCAAAGCTGTAACAAAGCTGTAACAAAGCTCACTGAAAGCTAACATTCTGTCGTTACATGGCTTCAAATATTTCAGTGTAATGCAATTTGGCACACAGTCGTCAGGCACAATGTCTTAGCATTGAACATGTTACTAACGGTTCCTCGTGTTGAAGTGTACATCGAAGGTGCATATATATATATATATGGTGGCAGTGTAAACTCGAGTGAACACCAGGGTTACTGTCCAGCGTTTTAGGTGCGTTACCTGTTTGTGACCACGCTTAAAATGAGCACACGGTGGAAAAAAAGTATTCTGAGCGCCCGGGCATCTGTGTGTGTGTGTGTCGAATGGCCCCGCCCCTTTGTGAGCGGTCGCCTGTGCCTTGAACTTTGACCCTGGTCTTATCTGCCTCAGCCCTTCCGCTTTCGCTGATAAACGGCCGGTGGGTGACCTTGCTATTGTGTTGCGTTATGGAGCCCATTATGCCCATAACTCCAAACAACCGCTTCTGACGTGGCCGCGCGGGCTCGCTCCACTCACGCCCCCTCCCGCATTGTTGCCTGGCGCCGCCCACCAGCTCGCTTCTCAGCATCGCTGTTTATGGGAGGGGCCGACGGTGGGGAGCGTGTCAGAGCTGTTCCGAGGGGTGAGAGAGAGCGTGTGTGTGTGTGTGAGTGTGTGAGTGTGTGAGTGTGTGAGTGTGTGAGTGTGTGAGTGTGTGAGTGTGTGAGTGTGTGAGTGTGTGTGAGTGTGTGTGTGTGGCTGTGTGTGGCTGTGTGTGTCTGTGTGTGTCTGTGTGTGTCTGTGTCTGTGGCTGTGTGTGGCTGTGTGTGTCTGTGTGTGTCTGTGTGTGTGTGTGTGTCTGTGTGTGTGTGTGTGTGTGTGTGTGTGTTTGTGTGTGTGTGTGTGTGTGTGCGTGTGTCTTTGTGTCTTTGCGTGCGTTTGTGTGCGTTTGTGTGAGTGTGAGTGTGTGTGTGTGTGTGTGTGTGTGTGTGTGTGTGGCGGTCTAATGTGGTTACGTCCCAAACCACGCACATGTTTTCAGAGTTGTGTCATAGCTCACCATAAATCTGTCAAAAAGGACACGGTAGTTTCTCACCCACTTGAGCATTATGTTTGATCTGTGTGTGCTGTCTGTGCGTCACGCTGTGTCCTGTGAGCGTGTGTAAGCGCTGTGATCGCCGGCCGTGTGAGCAGTCGTATCGCACACGCCGGCCTCCTCCTCGTCATGTCAGTAGCCCGTGTGGTGCGCTGCCCTCCTGGAGGAGACAGCCCCTATGTGCAACAGTAATACATGTACAATACGAATACAGCATGCTGGGGTGTGTGTGATGTATACATTGTTATACCGTTTGTTTGTTTTTACACTGAGCCTGTTTTGCTCCTGACATTGGTTTGAATACCTTTTGTAGAGTTTTTGGATGTAAGGCGATGTCTTGCGCAACCAGATGTGTGCTGCGGTCTGAATCATTCATAGATCAGAGTGAAGATTCACAACTGCATTTCCTGTCACTGCAATGTTATTTTAAAGTACAGGAACAGTCATATCTCTCTCTCTGTCGCTCTCTTTCCTTGTCTCTCTCTCTCTCTCTCTCTCTCTCTCTCTCTCTCTCTCTCTCTCTCTCTCTCTCTCTCTCTCTCTCTCTGTCTCTCTCTCTCTCTCTCTCTCTCTCTCTCTCTCTCTCTCTCTCTCTCTCTCTCTCTCTCTCTCTCTCTCTCTCTCTCTCTCTCTCTCTCTCTCTCCTCTCTCTCTCTCTCTCTCTCTCTCCTCTCTCTCTCTCTCCTCTCTCTCTCTCCTCTCTCTCCTCTCTCTCTCTCTCTCTCTCTCTCTCCTCTGGTGTGTTTCAGCCGGCGTTGGGAGAGCACACCTGGACTCTGTCCTACATCGTTGTGTGTATATATAGCCACGGCAGCACTTCCTGGAGCCCTCATTCTGTCACTCCAGCCCTGTCTGCGCAGTCGCTCTGCTCAGCCGCGCCGCTGCCAAGGGGGGTGAAGTTCAGCCTTATTAGCGCCTGACCAGCTCGTCGCGTGTGTGTGTGTGCGCGCCTGTGTGCGTGTGCTATATCACATCATCGCCCCGCTTCCTGTGTCCTGAGCGGCCGTTCCGCGCGGTCACCGAGTCTCGAGGCTCCAGATAAGGTTCCTCTCCCTCAGCGTGTCCATGGCGACGCACGTTCCCTCCGCCTCGGTGCGGCCGATTCGCACGTCTCCGGAGGTGTCCGCTGTCGCGATCACGTCAGCGCTGCGCACGGGGGTCATCTCTGTTCAGGAGGGGAACGCAGGTGAGGAGGTGGACTCCCAGTGCCCCCCTTATCACTCTCGAGACGGAGCTAGGCTAACGCGAGCGTTGGCTGAAGTCCACTGACCCCGGTACACAACGGATTTCCCTGCGCGTTACACTGGTCTCCCGGACCAAAGTTGATTTGGGGTTGCTGTGTGTGTTTCCACGACACAGAATTGTGTGGCGTGCGATTTCAGAGTGGGTGCGTGGGTTACCCCACGAGCGTGCGATAGGAAGAGTGGTGTAGAAGACTCTATTATAATGGTATGCGACTGTTTATTTTTTCAACCCAGTGAAAATCACACCTTGGTGTGGAAGGCCACAACCAGATATGGCGGCTGCTCAGATTGAGACAAATTACCTTTGTCTGCGTGTGTATGTGTCTTTATCTCCCTGTGTGTATATTTGTGTGCGTATTTATTTATGTATTTGGGTTTGTGTGTGTGTGCGAGCGCGTGCGAGTGAGCGTGCGTGTGTGCGTGTGTGTGCGTGCGTGTGTTGAAACAGTACCAGTTCAAGGCGGAATTGGAGCACACCCATTTTATTGGAATGGGTGTGTGCTTCCTTCTGTGTTCTCTGTTTTTGGGAGCTGAACAGGACGCACCCTCTATTAGCGAGCGAGACACGCAGGGAGGTGCCCCTGCCACCAGAGAGGGGCATCTCCCGTGTACCGGCCAGGCACAAGGACTTGGGGGTCCAGGGGGGCCGGAGGTCTGTGCCCTGCGAGGAAATCTGCACATCTCTGGGGCTTGGACTGTCTCTCTCTCTCTCCTCCAGCGCACAACTCCGTGACAGAAAGTTGGCAAACTGGGCTCAGCAGCTCCAGGAGCTGAAGGTACGTCAGAGGGGAGGCAACCGAGCCTGACTAGGACTCTCCCCTCTTTGTCTGTCTGTGTGCTCTTCAAGAGCCACTACTGCCTCCGTTAGTGTGTGTGTGTGTGTGTGTGTGTGTGTGTGTGTTTACGTGTGTGTGTGTGTGTGCGTGTTTTTTATGAGACAAAGGTGCGTCAGAGAGGAGGTAACTGGATCTGACCAATACACACCCCTCCCTGTTTACGCTGCAGGAGAGACACTGCGCCACGTCTCAGAGCTTTTGTTATGGTGGCATGAGAAAAACAGAGGGAGCGAGAGAGAGAGAGAGGGAGAGAGAGAAACAACTTCATAAAAACAGGTGTGAAGGCAATACATCTTTCCTCCACTCTCTTCATGTATTTATTATTTTGTTCGTTTGTTTTGTTTATGCTGGTGTCAAAGGCTGGTGATGATTCTTGGACCAAGCCCCTCCCCTTTCTCCTAGAAGCCAATCGGTAAATGGCACTGGGAGTTTGCCCTTCTGTCTCCTGGTGAAGTGCTACAAGCAGGGAGCAGTGATGTCATCACGCAGAGCAAGAAAGAGGGGTGTGATGTCACAAATGTGTAACTGTCACATGACACTGGTCTATGGAGCGACACTGCAGGAGGACCCAGTTCACACATTACTGCAAGCCCACTGGCCCATCGCAAAGACCAGACTCTCTTTTACATGTAGATCTAGAGTTACCAGATCGGATATAATGTTTTTTATTTATTTATTTATCTTTTAAGCTTGTTTTATTTATTTATTTATAAACTAGCACAGATATGAGTTGGAGGAATACACTTTATACCAGCAGACTGTGGTCACCTGATTGACCAGCGGGGGTCGCTGGTGTGCGACGAGACAAGGACGACCCAGCCTACTGTATCCCTCCCTCCCTGGGTGACACATCCACCAGTAGCCCTGAGTAGTCCTGCAGGTCTGCTGGCCACAGTTGGCACTGGGCACGCTCAGGATTCGATACCAGACCGTGGGACTCATGCAGACACTAGAACAGTGCCTTACCAGGATGAGCCACCCAGCAGCCCCACATACAATATTTTGACTGAACTCTCCTGTATGGTGGATGCACACATAAGGCAACCTTATGTTCTTGGGCGTCTGCTCAAATTAGCTTCTATAATAAATTTTGGAGGCCATTCCTCCCTTATAGGGCCCCCTTAGCTTGAGTGATTTCAGTGGCATGCCTACTCCAGTAGTGGCCAATCTGTGCTTTCACTGCCTTCTCACCATTCCAGAGTCCATTCATAACTTTATTCTTACTGGAACAACGGTCATGTTGACCAGTTTCTAGAAATGTAAACAGTTGACGTAACTGCGGTATCTGAGCACGGCCTTCCCAATCTCGTCGTTCGGGTTTGTGTCCTGGAACCTGGAGCATCGAGTCGAACTGTTTGTCCGACGCCGAAGTGCCCAAGCGTGACATAATTTGGGGACAGATGTGTGTTGACATGAGAGGAATGTGCTCCGAGTGGGTGTAGTACGTTGGTGGGTTTGGCCCGGTCGCATGACTGCAGTGACGGGGAACTTTATCTCACCGGGGGCCCATTGTTCACAGTTCAGTCCACGTCACTGTCTAAGCACTCCCTCCAGCAGAAACACCCGCTCTCCTCAGAGCCGACGCTAACGGCCGGTCCTCCTATTGGTCGGGGCTCGTGACCCTGGTGCTCTCTGATTGGATGTGATGCCTATCTGTGATTTCCTGCTGTCTAGCGACGGGAGAATGAGGCTTCTCGAAACCAAATTGGGGTGGAGCTTCCGTGTTATTAGCGATTCGTTGATTTGAACCAATCGTAAGTGTTTTGTTGCGGAGAGCAACGTGTTTCGATTGGTTGGCACGAGTCGGCGATTGACATCTTGCCGTAGCTCCACCCATCATGGGGCTGTGCCGGCTGTGACAGTACATCCCACGGATGGGCATTCGACTTTAGACGTGGAGAGTTGTGGGTTTTTAAGGCCCTTTCGGGATAATGCTCTTCTTTTTTGCTTTGTGCAAGACATTCCGCCTCCGTAACACACCTGTGTGAATGAGCCGCAGCTTGCGTGAAGCCTCGTGTTGTCGCTCTGGGCTCCCCGCGAGGATGCAAGCCAGTGCCCAGTTAACTCGCACCGTGAGTCTGCCCTGTACAAAACGTTCTCCCTGTGCTCTGGTCGAGAGCGTTTGTGTTCGCTACCGTTAATCAGACATCGCTGGGTAGGGAAAGAGTCGTTTCACATCGAGTGAGACAAAAGCTGTGTAAAGAAATCGATATGCTTGTTACCTAATTGGAACCGTCCGGCCCGACGTGAGCAGTTGAGCCCAGCTGTGACGTGAGCATGAACGTGAGCCGGGCGGTCGCTTTGCTGTGCCACTCGATCGGGGTGCCAGCACCGTTCTGCAGGGGGCTTCCCAGACCCAGAGCTCTGTCTGAGTGAACGGTTGAGCAACTCTGCGCAGTCATAGCAGGCTAGTTTGTGTACAGTCATCTCAGAGCGACAGGCAGAGGAATTCCAGGAAGGAGCGTTTACAGTAAAAAAACAAAAACCCCACTCTCTTTTTGGGAAATGCTCATGGCACGGTGCCAGAGGGAAGCGAAGGCCATTTACTGGCCTGCCTGAGGTCTCATTTTTTCTTTTTCGTTTTTTTTTTCTTCTTCTTCTCGCAGACAGATTCGGGAGCTGCAGTCAATCACCACGTTCAAGTGTCAGCCGCACGAGTCAAGCCCAGCCGCAGCTGTGATTTTAATTCATCTCACCAGTTGCCGGGCGGGCTTGCACAAACTCAAGAGTTTACGATTGACCAGAAGCGACAAAATTGAAAGCAAATGTTTAAAAAAATCTGGGCGGGAGTTAATTTTATTGCTCTCGCTGGGGTTGTTCCGCCCCTGGGCTCATCGCGTTCCCTCCGCGGTGCTGTCAGGGGGTCTCACATTTTACCTAGTTTCTGCTGTCGGAGACGGGGATTAGCCTGGAAAGAAAAAAAACATCCTGTTTCTCTGAAAAAGTCTTTTTTTTGTGTTTTGTTTTCACCCTAAGCGACGTCCCACAGATGCTCTGGTTCCGTTTTGGTCCGTGACTCAGGGATTCGTCATCTCTGTAAGCGGTGACACATGTTACACAACAGCTCCACACGAGGCCCGGGCTTGGTCCAAAACACAGCGGCGCTGTCTGCGGAGTGTTTGCTGGATGCCGTCGGAGAGGTAGTCACCGTTCGGGCTTCCTGTAAACAGCGTAGCCGCAGGGATGAAACATCCGCTCTGTTTTGGGTGGGGGTTTTGTAGATGGCACTGATTCTAAACCAATAACTGACCACTCTGGACTGTGTTTTTGTGGCCTCTCCGTTGAGTTTTATTCCCTGTAGCAGATGGCAGATGTCTTTGGGCAAGATCTGTGAGCCAAAAATTCCCTGCAAAACCAGGAGGTTTAATTAATTTTTCAAAAACCAAGGACTAACTTGTGGTTGAGCTTTTATAACCAAAGGCCAGGAGCTTTCAAGCAGAACTGAAATGTTTGCCTGCACAGAAGAGTGAATTTGAATTTGGGTAAACATGGTCAGGGGTAATGATAAGCTGTTGTTTCGGTAAGAGATGGTATGATGACACAGAAATCCTCAAGTCTGAAGGTATCTAGTGGTGACAGCCAGGCTGTCTGGTTTGTTTGGAAGGAGACCAGTCTCCCACATGCCCACTGGAGTGACAGGAAGCAGGGTCTTTCCACTGAGCTCCACCATGCTGTTTGCTCCTATGATATTTATTCACAATCTGGTTTGATGTGGCAATCGTGCAGTCCGCCCCCTGCAGAGTACAGTGCCTATAGAAAGTCATCATACCCTTTTGAAATAGTCACTTTTGTTTGTCTTACAGCCTGAAATGAAAGTACATAAAATCCAAATTCTTCCACCTTTATTTACACATTTTGCCTCACAACATTCAAGTGGGGAAAAAAAAGGGCAAAATAGTTAAAGCCTTGGAAATCTTTTTATATCCTTCTCCTAACTTGTGCCTATCCACAACTTGTCCTTTTGAAAGCACCTTTCCAGCCATGGTGAATTCTTTGCGTTACCATGCACTACTAGGAGTGGAATCCTCAAGGAACAGCTGATTTTATTGTGAAATAATCAAAACCACTACAATTGATGTCAGGTAGAGGCCAATTGGCTTGGTGTGTGATCTGGAAGGTGATTGGTTATACCTGAATGTTGTAAGGCAAAATGTGTAAATAAAGCTGGAAAAAGATGGATTTTATGTACTTTCATTTCAAAAGGGTATGATGACTTTCTATAGGCACTGTATTTAGGCAGGCAAGTGTAGAGGGAAAGTTTGAAGGAATAAATGATGGCTAGCTCAAATCCACACCATTGCTCAGGCAGCACCGAACGGTCTGTTTAAAACAATGAAATGAGTCTCTCTTTTTGGCACGTTCAAGTTTGGGTGTGTGCGTTCTCTCTGTGGCCGTTGTTGTCAGGTTCGGGACAGAAGAAAATGGGGTTTGTTTAACGGCTCAGCTCAGCGTTCGGGTCTGTGTTCCGTCAGATTCGATCGTTGTCATGGTGAGTCGCTTCCTTTTGGACTCGGTTCGGGGTCTGAACCTGCCTCTGGTTCTGAAGATCCAGCGACAGGGGAGGTGGGGGTGGTGGTGAACGACTCTGTCTGTTTCTCATCTCTGACTCAGTACCACGGTCTGTGTGATGGGCTGCCAGTCAGTCATCTCAGCAGCATGTGTTTCATATCAACATCAGCAATCTTCAGCACTGTTACAGGAACTCGCTCTCCGCCTCTTGACGGGAAGCAGGGGTCACGCTTGGCTCACCGAAGAGACTGTGTGCCCGCATGTTTGACTAGCTGCAGGTCGACTGCTCTGTAGACTCCTGCTGTTGATGGAGGCAAAGGTGCTAAAAAGGCACGTGACAGGTGTGGTGTCCTTCCGTCTGTCCTGCTGGTGGAGGTGGAGTAACCGCCAGGCTGACGGGCGACTCGAGGAAGATCACCTGCCGTGATGTGAAGCTGTTGCTTCTCTTTTTTTCACCCAATTTAGTGGCCAGTTACACCCTCTATTTATTTTGATTTGCCCTCCCCACGTGAGTTCACCGCTCGTCTCTACGAGGCAAGCCAATTCTCTGAGGGCAGTGAACTCTGCTTCCTTCTAAACAGATCTCGCCCCACTATGCTAGCCACCGCCCCGTGAAGCTGTCGCCGATGTGCTCCTCAGCTCGAGACCGACCACAGAGTCACGCTCTGGAGCTCTGTGCTGAAGATCTCCTCTCCGAAAAGCATAAAGCTGAAACGATAAGAGGACACGACACGTCGCGCGGAGGATTTCAGCCAGTCGCGGCTGGAGCCTTTGTCCAGGAGGAGTCGGAGCGGCTCTGAGACTGCGCGGCCCACGGAACCACGCGCCGCGCGGGCCCCCGCCGCCAGAGTTCTGAAGCCGCCGAGGCTAAAGACCCAGGCGCTCGGCGGCAGGAGAGAGAAAGCGATGACTCACGCTCCCACCCGTCACAGGCCCTTTGTGTGTGTGTGTGCGCGCCGCGGAGCCCTGTTAGCCTCCCACACATCGTTATCGAACAATAACGCGGGGTTGAATAACGCACTTTGAGCAGCGGGCAGCCTTGGAGCCGCTCTCCGTGCGCGAGGAGGAGCGCTCATCTCTGAAGGTGTGTGACTCACACCGCTGCCTGGGCACTGGGGGGGACATCCTGCCCCCCCGACGCAAGCGTGGGCCGCTGACAAAAACACACACACACCCTCCGTCCCGCCCCACTCACCCACACTTCCCGCTCTTTGCCTGAATGCCGTTCCCATTCTGAGTGCTGGTTTCCACACTCCTGTTTCACGTCTTGCGAGGGAACAGATGAAGACTCCTAGTTCTGTCACGGCGGGGGCATGCCACTCTCGGGCCTTACGTCGCCGAAACGTACACGTAGAAAACTGAGCCTTTCCGATGGTGATACGGAGAGCAGATGGCAGTCTCATCTCAACTTTCACAAAGCTGTAGTGCGATTTGAAGTAGATGTTGTGATTTTTGTGTAAGTGCTGTTTGATTTGTAGGGCCGTCGTGTGATTTTTATCTATCTAATTGTCGTGAGATTTGACGTAGCTGTTCTGCGGTTTGTCGTTGCTGTTATGTGATCTGATGCGCTTGTGCCTGTATTTTCTTTCCTATTCTACAGTGCAGTCGTCCTCAGCCGATTCGCTGTTCTGGTATTCGCTGAAAAATCCCCAGTTAAATTTGAGAGGGAGGGAGAGAGAGAGAGAGGGAGAGAGAGAGGGAGAGGAGAGAGAGAGAGAGAGAGAGAGAGAGAGGGAGAGAGAGGGAGAGGGAGAGAGAGAGAGAGAGAGAGAGAGAGAGAAAGAGAGAGAGGAAGAGAGAGAGAGCGAGAGAGAATCCAAAATCCTCACAGAATGTCAATATCGTAAAAAGAATGGGAGGGCAGGAGGGGGAGAGAGATGCAGTAAATTGACTCTGCGGCTTTGATTTGAACTTCCGAGAGGCTCTCTTCGTCCGATGAAAAAGTCCAGCATCCTTTGCCAAGTCCTTCAGAGGATCATAAACTGGAGCTGTTTATTAACCAAGGCAGGGCCTAGTCGTGTCCGGGTGAGGCCCGTGTGCTCAGCCCACAGCAGGGCTGACACAGGGCTCGCATTATAGTGAACTTCCTTCTCCAGAACAGGGACTATTGCACTGTGTGGCTCTTAATGCAAAGAACACTTCCTTCTGCCATAACAGGGCTCTCTGTGTCACGAACACTGAGGACCTTGGACCGGAGGCAGCCGTGATGTCACCGAGGATGAATGAGCCGATTGGCCGAGTCGAGGAGGAGCAATGAGGAACTGAGAGCTCAGAGGGCAGAGTGTCTATGCAAAGGAGGATTGTGAGAGTTGGTTCTATTGGCCTACAGAAACAGACTGGGACGCCAAAGGTCGCTTGTCTTATCCGAGAGGAGAACATACAAGTGCTTCATCCCACAGATATTTAGATGACCAGTCAAGGTTGGCACCTGGCCATGGGTGTGAAGGATTATGGGTAGGTGCTGGGAGGGTGGTCTTGATTGACAGAACTGCTATATCAGTAGGTATATTTCAATAGTACTGTGTATACCTACTCCACAACTGCAGTATGTGGATGGTACATGTAGTATTATGTAATAAATGTAATGCTGGTAAACTAAAAAATAGTGCAGATGTTAAAATGTATCAAATGTATATATGATAAAATAAACCATTGTATTTGATGCAGTACCTGTAGGTGAATCGAATGTGATGAAGCCTGAAGTAAGCTTTGACGATCTGTCACGCATTTGCAGGTGAATTTCAAATCGAAAGAAAGGGTCATTTGTATTGTGGATGTTGTATGAGTCAGGCAGCCGCAACTGATGATGGGAGAGTTAGGCTTCATGAGAACTAGAATGGGCGTAACTGCTGTTTACAGTGCACTGGCAATAACTGAGTCATGTGAACCAATCAGAAGACCGTTCCGTAACCTCTACCATAAGCTGCAACAGCGGCACACCCAGGGCGGTCCGTGTGTCTCTCTCTCTCTATCTGTCTGTCTGTGTGTGTGTGTGTGTGTGTGTGGTGAGTTCTGCCTTGTGGGTTGCTTTCTGGGAAAGACAAGAAAACCAAAGTGCTAGCGCTAAAACACTGATCCACTGGGCACTTTTAGACATTATAGGCTTTAAACTGTCATTCAATCTGCAGGATCATGTTCTGCAATGTGTTATTGTAAACGGTGCACTCCTACCGTCTGTGCGAGGTCAGCCATAGCAAAGTGTGAGAGCGCCCTCTGTTGTTTGGTTGTAAAATGACAATATCCATTCTGATTCATGTCTGGTAGGAGAATATGTGTGCTCTCTGCTTTTAAAAAATATATATCTAGAGTGTTCGAAGGCTTTCGCGCGTTACATCACTGTCTATTGACCTTCCTTTAATCCGCTAGCCTTCTGGTGACACCGCTTTGATACTTCCGAATCAAGATTGTCGCTACAGTTTTGCAGAAACGTTGGCAGGAGGTTGTGCTTTGGCTGGGTCAACACCTCTCCTGTTACCTGCGTGTTCTGAGCGTTGACGCGAAGGGGAAGCGTTCACGTAGGGGGTGGATGGAGATGTGCCACACGCAGCACCTCGAACCCGCCCTCCTGGTTAAAAGCCACCTCTGGGAGGACTGGCAGTGCGCAGGCTTTGTTACGTAAGCGCCGTTAGGGCTCACATGTCTGAGCGGCTCCATTTCCTCCTCCTGTAACAAAGGCCCGTTTTATCACATTAAAACGTGGCTTGGCTTCAATGCATTCCTGGGCGTGAGTGTTATATTGAACGGCGGAGGTCAGGGTTCACAGTCGGGTGGAGCCGCACCCCTTTTATCCGGACAGTGGATTGGACGGAACGCCTCCCGCTGCGTTTACAGCGGGAACAAACGGCGCCCGTACGGCCTGTTCCTTGAAGGGGGCAGATTTGCATCCGACTGAACCGATGAGCAACCTGCCATCTCCACTGCCTTAGCGTGTGACCGCCGGCAACGACTCCTGTTTGTGTTGACTTTCTGATAACAGTGTGCTCCTCCAAATGTGCTGTGGGATTTGTAGTCTTTTGGGAACCTGTGTTCTTCATTGCCTGAAGGTAGCAATGGGTGCTGAGATTGTGTAGATTTCTAAGGGGGGGGGGGGGTAGGGATGGTGATGGTGATGTCATCACTAGCAGCATCTCAGAGAGAGAGGGAGGGGTGGGGTGGGGTGGGGCGGGGTGTTCGGTCAAATGGATAACATCGTGAGCTTAGTGTCCGTACAGGTCCATCAAGCGGCCGGTGTGTTTACATGCGGCGTTAGTTACCAAAAGTCAGCCTGTGGTCACACGGCACCTCTGCTCTTTTCCCAGGGCCCCCCAGCAGTGAGATCAACAGGGTTGGTGCCACCTCCTGGTCCCACGCCAGTGTGAGTATACGGGGGCACAGGGAACTGTGTGTCAGGGTACTCTCTTCAGGTCAGTCAGGTGCCTTTGTGAGCTCCAGGGGGGCTTGAAATGTGTAATACCTAATGGAATATTTTTTAATGACAGAAGTCATTTCTCCTGGGGCTTTTATGAATTTTATGAAATAATGTTGGAGAAATTCAAGGTCTGTTTTCCAAGATAGACAAGTCATAGTACTTTCCTTTCAAGCTAATGTGAAGTGCTTTTTCGTGTTCTGAGTCACAGAGCTCAGTGTAATCCTTAACCCTTTCTCTAAGACAGAAATAAAAGTAAACCTTTGTGTAAAGTAGCTCCTGTAAAGCCCATGTATTGGTCATGGAAGCTGTTCTCCCAGTGAACTTGTAACATGTGCATGCAATAGACTGTAGTGTTGAAGTATTTCTACACATCGTTATGGCAAAGAGACCAGAATTGCTGAGGGTGTGGCTGATTATGTCATCCTGCAGTTCACCTTCGAGCTACGCTGCAGCCACATAAGTGGTATTCCTCTGGTGAGAGTCACTTCCTCTTTGCGAAGCCGTATATTATTTAATTGTCAAGGTTAGCCAAAGTTATTCGCCGTCCCGCTACATCTTGGCAGACAGAGAGGACTTCCGTTGTCCCAGACTCCCATTCATGCTCTTCTCTCTATCCTTTATCATTTCCTCATTCGTTAGCCTGGCACGTGTCTGCATCTGCCTCATAGTTCCTTCAGTTTGACATGTTCTTGTGTTAGCCATGTCCACTGCTGTGCATTCTTACATAGCTCTGATTAAGGGCTGGCCCTCCGATCCAGGACATCACCGTGGGTCAGACATCGCCGTGGGTCAGACACACGCGGTCTTCCTCCGGAACCTGGTTTCTTATGGTGGTTTAGATTTATGATTGTGTCTAGCACCATTTGAAATCAGTGTTCCTGGGGACAGAAGAGCAGCACAGACAGAGGGACACAACCTCTGACCCCTGACCCACAAAAGTAACCGAGCAAGGTTTGTCACTGATGAGCAGGGGGAATGTATTGTTACTGTTTCACAGCAACAACAAAAAAAAAAGATAATACACATTTTAACATTGTACATATATATATTATACATTTTTACAAAAATGTAGTTTCTGATTCCCCCTTTTGCTCCCAATTTAATAGCCAATTGTACCCTCTTCCTACTTCAACTATCCCCCCCCCCCCCGCACTACCGCAGCTCTGGGACCGGCAGTGACAAAGGCGATGAACCGCCTCCTCCGAGACGGAACCCCGCCAAGCTGTCGACCCAAACTCTGGTACCCACAGAGCCACTCTTATACGCGGCGAGCTCCTGCCGGCTTCCCTCCTCCCTCCCCCCCTCCCCTGGGGCGGACAGCCGATTGCCGCCCCCAACGCGACTCCCGGCCAGAGCCGGGCTGGCGCAGCCAGGGAATCGAACCCCGAACATTGCACATATTTAATCGCGAAAAACATATTAAGTGTTTAATTGTTATAAGCGTTCATTTCTTACATGATTTTTATTGATTTTTACAAAAAAAGGTATTTGTGATAAGGACCAGTAAAGTGGGGAAATGATGAGTCATAGGCTTTCATCACAGGACATTCTCCAGTTTGCCCCCACCCGCCCTTGCCCCCTAAAGGATGACTGATTTCTTCTGGTGCATAGAGTCAATTGTGTTTTCTAGCACCATTTGAAATCGGTTATAATGCCTGGGGATCATTTCAACAGTCCCTCTTTGGCCTTAGTGCTGAAGATTCCTGCCTACTCATTTAATTCCCTGCCTACTCATTTAATTAAAAACAAATAACAAATAAAAATTACTAACCTTTTCCTTCCCAGTGTTACAGGTATGGTACGCAGCTGCCTGCAACGATGTCTATCACTGTACTACTGCACTGATCTTGTGCGCAAACTATGATTGTTCCTACCATGTATTAATACACATCTTGTAAGTCGCTCTGGATAAGAGCGTCTGCTAAATGCTTAAAATGTAAAATGTAAGATTCATGATGGGATTTGTGGAAAAGAGCCCTGCACCATAAAGTGTACAGGGAAGGATGAGTATTTTACACCTTCATTCAATTAAATTTTACTGTATTTACGTGGCATTCAGTTGATGCTAATAGTAGGCATGTTAAATGAGTCCTGACTTGCACTTGTAATGTGAATTATCTCTTGTATAGTTTGTGTGATCTATAAAGTAATGATCAACATAAAAATGCATTCACATCACCTATTGTCCTGTTTTCTATATCAATTACATTGATGATGCTATGTAATGTCATTTCGTGCAAGTTGTGGCATGTGTATTGTGTCGTGCTGTACAATGGAATCTGTCCTGTGGTATATTTACCCCTCTTACACACACACACACACACACACACACACACTTCCATTGGTCTCACTGGTCCACCCAGGTATAAGGGTTCTAGAAGGGAGGGGCAGGATGAGACCCAGTCACTGCCCATGTCAGTCCTCCTCAGCCCAGATCACAGAGCTGGAGACTGTGTGTTAGACTAACCTTGATGAAGATGAGGCAGAGGATGAAGAACCAGAAGCACCACTCTGACTCTGAGAACTTCACAGGTCCCAAACATATCCCAATTCAGGTGACCAGACTAGGCCGTGCAAACCTACGATTCAGCATTTTCATTTGGAGGACACCTGGCTTTGTAATATAATATAATATATGCCATTTAGCAGACGCTTTTATCCAAAGCGACTTACAGTAGTGAATGCATACATTTTTCAGTATACGTGGTCCCAATAGGAATCGAATCCACAACCTAAGTGTTGTCAGCGCCATGCTCTACCTACTGAACCACACAGAACCACTTTGTGCCAGAAACAATCCAAAGAAAACAGCCACAGTTGGAGATCTACAAAACTTGGTTGCATCTTGGGGACGCAAAGTTTACAAATCTACCATCAGATGCCACCTCCACACCAATATGCTTTTAGGAAGGGTTGCCAGAATAAAGCCTCTATTGAGAGCAATCAACACAAATTAGTGTCTGAAGTTTGTTCAACGGCATTGGAACTCCCAATTGGTACCGGGTGTTATGGTCAAATGAGACCAAAACTTTTTGTCCATGCACACCATCACTGGGTTTGGCATCGGAAGACGTGTGCTTGTGTTGAAAAGAACGCCATACCTACTATGAAGTGGTGGATCTTTGATGTTATGGGGTTATTTTGCATCCACTGGTCCTGGGCCTCTTATTCAAGTCCGTTGCATCATGAACTCCAGCAAGTACCAAGACATTCTGGCCAAAAACCTGGTTCCCTATGCCAGGTTGCTGAAACATGGATTCAGTTCACAAATGGACACTTGGCCACAAATGGATCTTTCAGCACACCTCAAAATCAAGACATGGTTAACCGAACACAAAATTCCTGTTTTACAATGGCCACCTCGGTCTCCAGACTTTAATCGGATCAAAAATGTGCAGTAGAATTTGCATAGAACATCTTATCTAGCATGAAAACGATGTTCCCTGTCAAAGGGAAGGCTAGTATTTCACACGAGGGGCGTGGATGTTGACTGTTGTGATAATGTAGAAGGGGGAAAGCATGAGGAGACGAATGCAGTGAGTCAATGGTCACGGTTTTGTCCTGTGAGGCAAGATGTGCCCAACAATCTCACACAATAACATCCTGAGAACATTTCTACAGTCGTAGCAATGCTGTGCTTCTACAGGGTTACGACAGGGTTAAAATATAAATGAAATCCTATCATCGTCTGTAATGCTGTACATTGTACACCCTATAGTTTACGACTGCTGTGATTTGAGGAAATCGTATAACATTCCTTGTGTGTACATTCATTTAGGATGTGACATTGGATGTGACTGCGCAATGCATATTAAATGGACCACTGAGGCCAATTAAGTCTTTCTGTATCTATGGGGGATGTGTAAAATGGCGCCGTCATCCTAACGACCTGTCTCACTGGGCCTGGGAGATGGATGCGTTCTACTCTGCCTTAATGCATTCCGATGGCCTTGTATTAGCATGAGTCAAATGCAAGCGTAGGCATTAATGCACACTGTGTTCTGTTCAACCTTGTAAATCTATCACTGTGTCCTTTATGTCCTCTGGTGGCCATGCAAAATGGTTGCTCACATTTCCTGAGAGGATTGTAACGACAGGAGAACAGGTTTCAGGACTGTGTCAAACAGGAGTTTGATCAAGTGGTTCAGTCAGTAAAGGTTGGGCCAGGCCCTATAGTTGCAGGTTTACGCATCGGCTATGTCATCAGCTGACTATGACTGACCACGTGAGCGGGATACATTTGACATTTTAAGCATTTAGCAGACCCTCTTATCCAGACGAGCGACTATAAGATGTCGCAACTGGCCTTGAATCAGCAGGGGAATGTGGGTTAAATTTGGCCAGGGTCCCTTGGGGTACAGCCGGGAACTGCAGTGTAGTGTAATGGTTAGGGAACTGGACTTGTAACTCAGAGGTTTCTGGTTCGATTCCCAGGTGGGAGCACTGCCGTTGTACCCTTGAGCAAGGTACTTAACCTGAATTGCTTCAGTAAAATATCCAGCTGTATAAATGGATGGCATGTAAAGATATGTGAACTGTGTAAGTCGCTCTGGATAAGAGCGTCTGATAAATGCCTAAAATGAAATGAAAATGAAGTTGCATTAGACCCTCCTAATGACGTTCCAGGCACCCACAGTAAGGTGACCAGATTTCTTGCAGCAAATCCGGGGACATTTTCTTTCGGTGTAACTGTGCGACAGCTGAGCATGTGCCTAAGTATTACAAAATGGCCAAAATAGCCCAAGACCTGTAAGGGTTAAGAGAAAAAATCATCATAAGTGCATCTCTATTTCAAATAATGATTTGTATCATTTATCCAATAATGTAATAATTACTTTTAAAGTAAATAAAAAATTGTAAAATTGTAATGAATTTGAGTCATGTAACCATGGTAATAGCATCATCCAGGGCACTTGATTGGCTATAACACAGATCACAACACTCGTGTCACGATCACAAGCTATCTTTATTGTTTAATCTTTAGTGACAGGCCAGTCCAAACGATTCGGCTATTCACGCATGGCTCGGCTACAACAATACAATTTTCAATACATTTTAAAAAAAAAATCCGGGGACATTTTCGGGTACGGTGCCAGCCAGGGACGAGACACCCAATCCAGGGACTGTCCCCGGAAAACGGGAACGTCTGGTCACCCTAACCCAGGGGTCCCCAACCACCGGTCCATGAGGCATTTGGTACCGGGCCGCACAGAAATAATAAAAACGTTTTAATTTTAATTGTATTTCCATTTTATTGACTATCGCAGTCTGCAGAGTGTTTTATTTTGAAAAATGACCATTTCCGTCTGTGCCTCTTTTTTGTCTCCAGCTTTTTTTCTTCCATGCACTCCCCCCCGGTCCGTGGAAAAATGGGCTTGCATGAAACCGGTCCGTGGTGCAAAAAAGGTTGGGAACCGCTGCCCTAACCCACAGACTACCAGTTGCCATCAGTGAGGGATGGGCCTCTCCTTCAGTTGGCCGCTGGCTGTCCTGTGATGCTGTGTGGTCAGAAGAGTGTAAAATAGCCACTGGCTCACAGTCAAGTGTATCAGACGAGTGCACAGCGTACGGGAGAACGGGACGGGACAGTTGGCAACCCCAAATGTCTGATAGAATTTATATTAAGTCCCAGCTATGTCGTTTGAATAGTTAATGCTTCAGGCAACAAGACATCGTTCATTTAAACACACGGAACAATCGTTTCATTTATCTAAACAAATTGACCTAGTGTTCATTCACAGCACGTGCGCTTCGGGGAAATATTTTACAGCAGAGCACAATATTAACGTTACAAAGTCAAAGATAAAAGCATGTATAAAACTGGGGACCACTGTTTGATTATGAAACCGGGCCGTTGAGCCCGTAGATTTGCAATCTGGGTAGAACAATTGTACCCAACAAAACAATTAGTCACAAGTAGACATAATGTTAGGGAATATGTACATGTTTCACATTACGTTATTTTAAACCACAAAAAAATCCATAGTCGCAGCGTGTATAATTGCGGGAAGTTGAGAAGTAAGTAAATTCTTTTGAACTCAAGTGGGGAAATTGTACTAACCTCACGTTACCAATACAGTGAACGTGGAGAATGACAATAGAATAAAACAGACAAGGCGTGTGCACAGAATAAGGACGCCGCGTGCACCGTCTTGAATATCTTATCTGACCCTTTCTTTTGTTGTCAGGCGCGTTGACTCCTCCCATCGACCTCGGTGTCCTGGCAACTAGCGCCTCCGGTCTTTCCTCATTGGTCCACGGCGACGTTTCCGCCATATTCAAACTTCCGGCGGCATCGGTTTGAATTCACCTACTTTCACCTCCCGTATACTAAAAATTAATTTCCATAAACAATCGGCTATAGTGCGTACACTTTACACATATTCATTTTGAAACGTTCAAGACTAACTCCGGTCCAAGCCTTTCAAAATGGAGAAGACAGAAGAGCCCCAGAGCCCGGCAGCTGGGCAAGTTGACGATAAACCGAGGAAACGAGTAGGGTCTAAGAAAAGAAAGGCGTCCATTGACTGCGAAACGTCCCCTGAGATCAACAACAATACAAAACGGTGAGGAAACTCAGGAGATTCTTGCAAGCTAGTTTCCTAACCATTTTGGGGATAACCTGCTGCCACAATCGGTTCGCTGATTCAACCGCTAACGTCAGATCTCAAATCTGAAGACCCGGAATCGAGTCTAGCTCTCAAGTGGTAGCTAGCTAGCTAATGTTCGAGTTATCTTGCTAACGTTCGCTTTCTACTAGCTAGCAAACATTATTGTCAAATCGGCTGTGCACACATGTAGCACGCTAATATAATATAATGTGTATTCAAATATAAACGTAGACAACAAGCTATTGTTGGCTAATGTATGATTTAGATTTTTTTAAAATATGGTGTCACATGTGGGTCAACGATTAGTCACGGGCAGACGTTAGTCGGTTAACGTCAGTTGGCTGGCAAAATGTTATTTTAACGTAAATAACCTAAGTTAGGCATTTCCTTTCACTGATCGAAATGTTGTCTTTGCACGATTACCAGCTTGAGATTAATAATAACGCAACGTCCAATTTATAACACATTCAGTGACGTTAGAGATAACGTTATCTTCGCTGACGTTAGCTTGCTGAGTTGCGGATAAGATTGTTTGCTAGTTGCTGATGTTCAAGTTCAGAAAGCTAGCAGGAGCACTAGGGAAATGTCAATATAGCGCCGCTATTTAGGAGACCGTGCAAAGTTTAATAGAACTGCACAGCTACTGCCCAGTAACGTCAGATAAGAGGTGGACAAGGAGGGCCGTATCTATTTCTTAATTTTATGCAAATATTCGTTAACTAGCCCAATAATTTATTGACATGTTGGCCAAATATCTTGATAAATTCATGGATAACAACGTAAAATGTATTGTGTTCCTAATCTAATCTGCGAGGGAAACCATGCTGGTGTATATAGCCAATTAGCTATTTGAACCAGGGTCATATCTAGCAACAAAAATCTGCATACACACCATGCGTAACTGAATCGTCTGATAAAACATCGCTGGTAAATTGAATCAGATATCTTTATCGTGGAATAAGGTCTTGATCATTATTCATCGCTAGGTGGCGGTATAGGGCAATTTTAAGCAGGAGATTAACAAAAAATGTCCCATTGTGCCTTTGGAGATAGAGATAAATACAAAGTTAATCAAATCTTATCTCGGACAATGCTTCAAGCACTTAATGTTATTTTCAGCGCGCTTGTTCTTCTCCGTTGGAACACGATGGCAAATAAAATGTGCCGTATGGCAAGACAAGATTACCCAGTCCGTACCATGTACCACAAAAATAAACATTTTCAGAATATTTTTTATGATTTGAGCTGTTTTTGTTTTTTAGGTTGCCTCACCTGGCACAAGCCAGCATTATCTGGGTGTTGTAGGGAATCGCAACTAGGGAAAATGAAAAATAAGCGCGAATTCATGTTAATTAATCCGTTTTAATTCAAAGCATTGAGTTATCAAAAAAACAATCAAACAAAATCAACCATGCGTTTAAAACGAAACTTGGAAACACATTAACCAAAATGTATTTTTTTCAAGTCACAGTAAATTTCAAGTCTCATAACAAATGAACAGAGTGAGATATAACCTCGGAGAACCGAAAGTCACGTTATTTTGTGGTTTACGTTAAAAAAAACGCAACTATACCACGTGACATTGTTGACCAATTGCAGGCGACGGTGTATTGGCAGGCGGTGAGCGAGGCTGTGCGGAAAGTCGAAGCCTTCACTGTCCCACGTGGTGCCCCTCGCACTCCTTACCAGAACCCCCAGACTCGCCTTCCACCCTACACAGTGTGGATAAACAGGTGGAGCATTGGCCTATGCTTCTCTACCTTGTTCAAATCATTATCAAAGGGCATTAACCATTGGCTTGACAACAATTGAAAATGTGCACCTGCAATATTTGAGGTCTCGGCAGAGTTTCAAACAATGGTCCCCTTCGGGCCACACAGCAAAAATAAGAGCTGTGATAAGATTGATGACATAAAGACCAGGTTCCCCGACCCAAGGCACTAATCACACGTTATGTTATGGTTCCAAGGCGTGACCGTGTTGTTGCCTATTCAAACCCGAGTGCTCTCTCACGTGCTCACGCTACGTGCTCCGCTGCACGGGCTGTGTACCCTGCTGAGAATCACACCGGTCGAAGATGATCCGAAAGACCTTCGCCCCCGTGAGAGCGTGTGTGACTTTGGCACGGTCCTGGGGTTCCGAGTGATTTTGTTGCCCGTGCTATTTCGCCAGTGTGCTACGTGAGTGCTGGCACTCCTCGCGCGTCAGCGTAGTTATTAGTTAACGATTAACTTTATATATATATACGCCATTTAGCAGACGCTTTTATCCAAAGCGACTTACAGTAGTGAATGCATACTTTTGTCAGTATCTCCCACTGTTCAGTACCCAGTGGGAATTGAACCCACAACCTAAGCATTGCCAACGCCATGCTCTACCTACTGAGCCACACAGAACCACGCTCTACCTACTGAGCCACACAGAACCACGCTCTACCTACTGAGCCACACAGCACCACGCTCTACCTACTGAGCCACACAGAACCACGCTCTACCTACTGAGCCACACAGAATCACGCTCTACCTACTGAGCCACACAGAAGCACTTTAAAACTTTGTTTTAAACGATTGCTTTGATGCAGGTTTGTGTGTGTGCGTGTGGGAGAGAAGCAGCAGGCGAGCGTGAGCGAGTGAGTGAGTGAGTAAGAGGATAGATATTGCTGTCCGCCTCACCTTTGTTTTCTGAGGCTTGGCTCTGTGACGGCCGCCTGCACAAAGTCCACCGGCTCTTCTCATGAGGTCGTGTGTAAAAACTCAGCGCTTCGCCTTTGATGACGACAGCCGACAATGAGGCATGTAAGGCATGTACACCTCGTTAAATCCAGGGGTGGAACTTCTGTGTTGATGGAGAGGGGCTCTTAAAAGGAGCGCACCCTGACAAACGTTCATGCCGCCTGACATCGACCCCGGAGTCATAAAAAACAAGATCTGGTGTTTGTAAAAGTCTGCCTGATATTAGTGTCTTGTTTTAACATACATCTTTTTTTTTTATTGCCAAGGAATTCACTCAGTTCACTTCTTTGGATCCCGCCCTCTTCTGTTTTACAAATGTACAGTAGTGGATAGAGAGCGGTCCTGTATTCTGATACAGCCTAATTTCAAAATGGCCGCCCACATCATTTGCCATATTTGGATCATATCACTCCTGCTCTCAGGTGTGCCCCACACATATGTGCCCTGTCATGGCCTCATGCACACTGTTACCTGTAGCCCCCTTACCTGACACGGTCTCCACAAGGCCGCGCTCCCTGTGGGGGCCTCTTCTGCCCCTTCACACACACACACACACACACACACACACGCGCGCAGTCGGTCAGGACCGCGGAATCACTTGCGATCTTCCGCAAGAGACTCAAAACCCACCTTTTCAGACTCCACTACCACTGAATTCTGTACATCTAGCCAATTGACATCACCACTGCCTACTTGTTTATTACTGCTTTTTGTATATGTATACTTGTTTAATACTTACTCAAAAAAATGTTTTTGACCTTTTCCTTCCCGGTGTTACAGGTACGGTAAGAACGATGTCTATCCCTGTATTACTGCACTGATCTCTTGCGCAAACTATGATTGTTCCTACCATGTATTAATGCACATCTTGTAAGTCGCTCTGGATAAGAGCATTTGCTAAATGCTTAAAATGTAAAATGTACACACACAGGGATTTGTTCAAGTGGGATGCAGTTGCCTACACAGACTTATTTGTTGGGAGTGTTATAGTTTTTTGTCACCACATAAGCCAAAGTCTTGCCCGTAGAAATGTGTTACAATCAGTGAAATCATTTTAAGCATTTGAAGTAACATGGATGCTTTAGTGAGGCCGGCATATTTCATGGGATATAATTTTTGCTCAAATGAAACCGCTGCCCTGTTTCTGTCCTATCGCGTAGCTGTGGGATGTTTGTGTGTCTGGCAGAGACGGTATGTTGTATAGGAGAACTATGCGCAAACTATGATTGTTCATACCATGTATAAATGCACATCTTGTAAGTCGCTCTGGACAAGAGCATCTGCTAAACGCTTAAAATGTAAATGTAGGAGAGCTTTGCATAAATGGGGGGAGGAAAAGATTGCTCTAGTAATTCTTTATCTAGCATTTGATTTGCCCTGAAACATCCAATGGCTCTTCTATTTGACCCTAAAAAGCAAACATCTTTGATTAATCAGTAGAACAATGGAACGCACGCACCAAACTGCATCCTGCAGCAGTGTGGACAGGGTGCATATCTTATCTGCCCACAATGGGTGTTTAGAGAACTGTTAAACACTTAATTGAATTTGATTCAATCCTTATGCCCCTCATCCTTTGGTAGTTAAACTGCTCCATAGGCATGTAGATAGCTCCCTGTTTGTAGATAGCAGAGGAGTGGGTTAGCATCCTTACACCTGTGTCCGCAACAAGGACCGTGTGATCTGAGCGAACCCATGATGGGACAGAGACACCCCCATCCCCCGTGGGAGTGGGAGTGGGAGTGGGAGCAGAGTCCGAACCCCGAGCCTGACTCATTAAGAGATAAAGGGGCAGGGGCAGCGCTATAGCCCCGGCATGCGGGACCCACTCTGAGTCCACTCTGCGCTCCCGAGGGCTGAGCTCCTCGCTGTGTTACCTCTGGGCTTGAAGATGGAGCAGAAGGCGCCGCCGGGCCTGAGGGCGCGGCTCATCTGGCTGTGGTGAGTTCCGCCGGGTCTTCCTCCGAGGCCTCCGGGTTCGGGGGGCAGAGAGGGCTGGGGGCTGCACCCCTGGCTCTGATGGGGACACTGGTGTGGTGTGGGCAGTCGGAGCGGAAGATCCACGGGTTGGCTGCGAATCTGGGCGTACGGGCACGCGATGGTGTGGACGGTGGGAACGTGAGCTCATGTCTTCCTCTCTCTCTCTCTCTCTCTCTGTCTGCAGTCCTCTGCTGCGAAGGGGCAGCTCCTTCACCTTCCTCACCCCGGGGCCACAGTGGGACTTCAGCCTGGTTTGTGCTCTTTTTTTCCCCCTTTTTTAACTTTAATGTTCTCAGGGCTGTGTCTGTGATCCTGGTGTTATTCAATAACATTCACAGGGCTGTGTCTGTAATCCTGGTGTTATTTAATAACATTCACAGGGCTGTGTCTGTAATCCTGGTGTTATTTAATAACATCCACAGGGCTGTGTCTGTGATCCTGGTGTTATTCAATAACATCCACAGGGCTGTGTCTGTAATCCTGGTGTTATTTAATAACAAGGGCTGTGTCTGTAATCATCTACAGGGCTGTGTCTGTAATCCTGGTGTTATTCAATAACATTCACACGGCTGTGTCTGTGATCCTGGTGTTATTCAATAACATTCACAGGGCTGTGTCTGTGATCCTGGTGTTATTTAATAACATCCACAGGGCTGTGTCTGTAATCCTGGTGTTATTTAATAACTCACAGGGCTGTGTCTGTAATCCTGGTGTTATTCAATAACGTCCACAGGGCTGTGTCTGTAATCCTGGTGTTATTTAATAACTCACAGGGCTGTGTCTGTAATCCTGGTGTTATTTAATAACTCACAGGGCTGTGTCTGTAATCCTGGTGTTATTTAATAACATTCACAGGGCTGTGTCTGTGATCCTGGTGTTATTTAATAACATTCACAGGGCTGTGTCTGTAATCCTGGTGTTATTTAATAACATTCACAGGGCTGTGTCTGTGATCCTGGTGTTATTCAATAACGTCCACAGGGCTGAGTCACTGACATTGTTCAATCCTGGTGTGATTTAATAACATTCACAGGGCTATTAGTTTTCCTTTTGGTTAAGGTGTTTGTTTGCCCATTTGACCAGTGAGGATTTATCGCATTTTCAATGAGTTTTTAAATGTTTAAACATTCCGAAAATTAAATTTGATAGATTATTTTTTTTATTGACAATTTGTTCCGTGACCTATTTTAAGCATGCTTGCAAGTCCACGCCCAGTGTCGTCTTACATTTCTTTTTTGCATCAAAGCGGGATGCTTCACTCCCTTTATGAATTTATGAATATCCCCGGTTTGTAATTGTTGCTTTATTTTGCTGTACAGCAATGTTTGTGTTACGTGGCACCATCATTATTTCAGTGTTTATTTGGTTTCTGATAAACCGAGTATTCCATAGCTAGTAGTCATACTGTGCCCAACGCCAAACAAGTTCTGGTAGTTCATATGCAATTTGATCATTAATTCCAAATAGTTATTATAATTTAAATGTCTGAAACAAATGGATCAGTTCATATGCACCACATTTTATTTGCTTTTTAACCTCACTATTTTCAGACCAATAAGGTGTACAGCACTTGTGCACTGCCCTAGCCATGTAATTTGTGTGTGTGTGTGTGCGTGCATGCGTGCGTGCGTGCTGTTCTGTGCTGTGCTGTGCTGTGCTGTGCTGTGTGTGTGTGTGGGTGTGTGTGTGTGTGTGTGTGTGTGTGTGTGTGTGTGTGTGTGTGTGTGTGTGTGTGTGTGTGTGTGTGTGTGTGTGTGTGTAGTGTGCGTGTGTGTGTGTGTGTGTGTGTGTGTGTGTGTGTGTGTGTGTCCTATGCAGTCTGGACTGGGAGGGGAGAACTATCTCACCGTTGTGCTCCTGGAGTTTCAGCACACCTCTGTTTATATTATAGTCACTGATCCCTGCATATCTGATCGGAACTTTATTGGTCATGTTTTGTGTGTGTCTCTGTAAACAGAAGAACAGAAACCGGAGTTCTTTTAGTCCTGGGGTTTTGTTCTGATCCGTGTTTGGTGCTAATCGGAGGGGAGCTGAGCGTCGCGCTCGGCTGTTGACAAAATTTGAGTGCTCTGTTTACCGTCTTTAGGCCCGTTCACACCGCGACAGGCGACTATAAATAGTTGACTAGCATTCATGCGAGGAACGATATTGTAATGGTACACTTACATGTCAATCAAAAGCTAGTGTTTGTTTATATTTGTGGTGAGAAGGAGCTGCCTGCAGTGAATATTAAGTGTGGATGTGGTACAAGAATGGTAGTGGCCATTTTGTATTGTTTGTGTTGGAGTTATGTTTTCTCCCCTCTTCAGTGACTAGAAATGCAGAATACATATTGTCATTTCAGTTAGTTTAACTAAACTTTCTTCCTTTTAAAAAAAAAAAAACCTGCTACCAACCAACCAATAGCTACAGACAGTTGCTAGCTAGCGAAGCTATTGCGAGCTAGCTCTAGTTATTGACTATTGAGTTGAATTCGCTAGCTAGCTAGCTGTGTCATTTTGAAATGCACTGATTTGTGTTTTGATTGGTTGAAATACAGTATTTATTGTTGGTCAAATGTTAAAACAATTTCCAACACAACACAACAATATCTATTGTTATAGGCCTGGCCCAGTTATCGTTTGCAGTGAACGATCCCATTCCAGAAGAACTAACAGCGTTGGAATGCTAGTCGTGGTGTGAATGGCCCTTTATAATTTACCGCGGTAAACGGTGGGGCGTGTCACTAATGACAAAAGTCGATTATATAAAATCATTGTATTAAATAAAATGAAAAATTACCAGGTGTACAGTAACAAAATAATATTACATTTAAAAATGAAAAGAATCAAACTCTTCTGACCTCTTTTGTAGTGGGAGTGAAAAGAAAGGAGGGGGAGGGGCGTTCCTACTCACTAAGTTTGTAAGTGACCAATGAGAATGGACTGCACACCAGAGCACAATGATGTTTATTCTATAATATTACGCAAAAAATGAAATATTGACATTAAACTGCGTTTTATTTCATAACATGCTGCCATGTGTGGCTAATGCATTGGTTGCAACAAAAGTCTTCATATACATATACATATGGCATTTAGCAGACGCTTTTATCCAGAGCGACTTACAGTAGTGAATGCATACATTTTTCAGTATATGTGGTCCCAATGGGAATTGAACTCACAACCTCAGCATTGCCAACTCCACGCTCTACCTACTGAGCCACACAGACCCACACTCTACCTACTGAGCCACACAGAACCACGCTCTACCTACTGTGCCACACAGAACCATGCTCTACCTACTGAGCCACACAGAACCACGCTCTACCTACTGAGCCACACAGAACCACGCTCTACCTACTGAGCCACACAGAACCACGCTCTACCTACTGAGCCACACAGAACCACGCTCTACCTACTGAGCCACACAGAATCACGCTCTACCTACTGAGCCACACAGAATCACGCTCTACCTACTGAGCCACACAGAACCACACACTTCATACACTCAGGCCTCGATGGAATGAGTTTGACACCAAACACTATATAAGACAAAACGTTAATGCCGATTTTTTTTCTGTTACACTGCTCCACAAAATGCTTTAACATTTTTTTGTAAAAGTATTATTAAAATCAGAGTGATGTCATCACCTTGTCACTCTGGTAAATTACTTTTCACCGTAGTTGTCCGTTCCCCGGGCCCGCTCTAGCCACGCGTCTGCGTTTGAGATCAGCTGGACCTGTTTGTCATTAGCAGGCACGGGTTTGACCTCTCGACCTCTCACTGCACTTCAAACAACGTGGCATTCTCTCCTCTCCCCTCGCCCGCCCCCACCAGGACCGTCCACGCCTCCTCTCCTCTCCCCTCCTCTCCTCTCCCTCTCCTCTCCTGCCTGTCTCTGACAGCTGTCCCAGGGGCAGGAGGTGCTTCTCCAGCAGTTATTTTGCAGTAGCATTACTAAAGCGGAACATTGGCCCCCCACAGCCTCTTACATTAGATTACAGGCATTTAGCAGACGCTCTTATCCAGGGGGCAGGGGAAGGATATTAACTTTCAATCAGCCCTGGACCTATAGTGTCCCACAGTGGCTCAGTCCACCCAGTTCACCACTGGTCCAGTCCGCTTTTCACCCCGGACCTATACGCAGTGGTTCAGTCCACTTTTCACGACTGGTCCAGTGTCTCACATCCGGACGTCAAGTCAGACAGAATTGATATCTAGCGGCTGCAGGTGACCTCGAAGGCTTCCAAGCCCCGTTATAAAACAATAAAACAGTTTAATAATTCTAATGAGAGTTAATAATTTCAAAGTAACAACAACAATAAAAACTTAGCCAAAAAACATGTCTGACTTGACAGTTCAAAAGGACAACACACTTCAGATGTGTTAGTTTGATTTGGAGTGTAAAAGAGCAACACTCGGGGGAGAAACAGCTCTCCGCCACATTTGCGTGTATTCGCCGTACGCAATATGGCCGCCACGCCAAGTGGCACGAAATGTTTACATTACAGCCATTTAGCAGACGCTCTTATTCAGAGCGACTTACACAGTTTACATTTCTTTACATACAATCCATTCATACAGCTGGATATTTTACTGAAGCAATTCAGGTTAAGTACCTTTAGCTCAAGGGTACAACGGCAGCGTCTCACCTGGGGATTGAACCTGCAGCCTTAGCGTCACAAGCCCAGTTCCCTAACCATTATACCACACTGTCGCCTGTTTGATGTGAGGTAACATTTTAAACCTGTTTACCAAGTTTGAAGGTTATGCACGCATCAGATCAGGAGAAACGGCTTTAAGTGGAAACGGCGCTAAAAGTAGCTACTAAATTGGGAGAAAATGGGATAGAATCAGAAACAAATTCTTAAAAAATGAAAAATAGACTGTTCAAAGGTCCTACAGATTGAACTGATGGATAGTGGGGATAACACAATAATGAAGGGAAAACGGCCTGATTTACTAAACATGTAAGCAGAATGGTGAACAAGCTTGGGTGTGGCCAGCAGGTTGCACGAGATACCATCAAATCATTGTTTAATTGGGTCCATATGTCTAGTGTAAGCATGCACGAAATCAAAACCCTGCAAACTATGCTGTTAGGAGGCTTACCCATTGAAGCGAGGCCTGCAAAGCAGCTCAGTTACGGGGGGTGCGTGAACATCGGGGGGCTGCCAAAGCACCCTTCACAATTTCGAGACTACACTTGCTAAGGCTTAATGATGACATCGTTCTAAAGTTATGCCAAGTTCACACCAGGAGGCTTGTTTAGCTGAAAATGGTGCTAAAATGGCACGATTTGCAGCCATGTTGGGTGTGGTCATGGGGCAAGCGCTTCCATGTGTTCAGTGTGTGAGTTCAGACCAAGCGTTTACCAAGTTTTGTTCCGATGGAGCAAAGTGGCGATATAGAAGTTTACGGTGGAAAGGTGCAAGACATTGTGAGCTAGCAAGAGCAATAGGCTTCCTCCCTTTGGGCCTGGGAACCTAAATAACTGGACACTGTACGATCAGCAGCAGATTGACTTACTACTTTGCTCTTTACAGGGAATCAGATCTCTTTTTTGTGCGTTTGAGGTTCCATTTGCTGATATATATATATATACATTTTGTTTATGATTTTTCCCAGTTTTTCTCCCCAATTTGGAAGCCAATTATATCCTCTATTTATTTAGTTTAACCCTCCCCCCATGAACTCGTCACCCGTCTCTACGGGGCAAAGCTACTCTCCGAGGCCGGCGATGATCCGCCTCCTTTGAGACGGAACTCACCGACCCCCTTTCTGGAGACACCCTTACGTGCTCTCACAGCGAGTTCGTGCCGACCACCCTCCCCCTCCCTCAGGAGCGGACAGCCAAATGCCGCCCGCCCCCCCGCCCCGATCGGGGCTAACGGCCAGGGCCGGTCTGGCAGAGACGGGTTTCGAACATCTGCCGATTTTTACGTGCCGCGTTGTAACATACGCGCACTCGTTTTAACGCTCCTTGGAAGGGAATTTTCTATCGCTCGCCGACATCGCCGTCGGGTCAGGAACGGACATTAAAGCGGCATTCCGCTCCGACGGAGGGTCCGCCCTCGATTCCCGTAAACGCAGAGATGCCGGTCGGTCGGAAAACCGGCGGCGAGTGAGATAAGAGCAGACCCGCGAGCCAAGTCGAAATCCAATCCATGGCTCATCTGAGGCCAGCGAGGCAGAGGAATGGAGGAGAAAAACGCTTCATCCCGTGCCAGGGCCTGTCCGAACCCTCGCTCGCGTTCGCTAAACCGCCCAACACATGGGCCTCGTTACGTTTCCAAATCAGGCCCACGTTATCTCGCTCTTTATCTCCCGAAAAGTTTCCCCTCGTTTCTGCTCTGCCGTGCCCCTTCCTGCTCTCGCTGAAGATGTAAACAGTATCTGGCCGAGTCGAGGCGGATAGATGGCACAGATAGACAGATAGGCCCTTTTGATGTGGCGGAGAGTTCTTTTTGAAGCAGGGTGAGCCGCGAGGCTGCAGGACTGAGACTTTAAGGCATTGTTAGTGTTGAGCACGGTGCCGATCCTCGGCTGCACGTGTCCAGGCAGTAGATCAGGCGGGAGAGGGCACATGTGGGAATGTCATCAAAGAGCTACTGCCCTCCGGAGCACTCAAGACCTCGGTGTGTTTCAAATCAAGACTCATTTTCTGGGCATTCCAGGCACTCCAAATATTCTCAAACATTCCACCTGGCTTTTACTGCTTTTTTATTACTAATTTAATAACGTCTTCACTGATCCGAGGGAGAGTAATGAAAGTTTAACTTTATGACTTCAGTGCTCGGGCTTTGCTTCTCACTTTCCTTTTTTTTTAAATGTGACTTTTTTTATTTATTTAAAAATCTTCATTTTTTTTTTGCCGGGAGTTGTTTGTGTGTAGTCTTGCCAGCTTCTAAGCGTTAGTGTTCACCTACTTCTTGACCTTTGTGTTCAGCTGTTTCTGTGTGTTTCTCTGTGCTCAGTTGTTTTTGTGTTCAGCTTCAGCGTAGACCCCTCCCACGGCGCTCAGAGTCCTGTACGACACCCCAGAATGCACCGTGGCTGTGACGGGTGTCACAGCGCTTCCTCCGGAATCCCGGGGGCAGTTTTTTGTGATGGAAACGACAGGGCGCCGCTTGTGTGTCCTGGCAGCAGACCAAAACTCCCGCTTTTACTGCACTGCTTTCGTGTGTCACAAGCGCGCGCAACAATGGGCCGCAATGACTAAGGACCCCAGAGAGAGCGGCTCCACCCAGATAATTCACCTGGACCCCAATCACACCCACACCCCGCCCACCCACCCACACGCACACACACACACACACACACACACGCACACACACACACACACACACACACACTCTCACACACACACACACACACACACACACACACACACACACAGGGGTGGGTGTGTGCAGGTGAAATTATGCCCATTGTCAAACCGTAACACCCATGTAATGGTGTAAAAACAAGTTGGTCTATATATTTTAACTAATGAACGTCCATCCTACGCCGTAGCCCAAATATGGTAGCGATAACAAACGTTAAATTAACAAACCGAATATAGACACACTTTTATAGAACTCTAGGAATGAGTATTATATTTGTAACACATCTTTCCCTCTGTTCTTTTATTTGTCTGTGGTGGGCGATTACTCACTCTCCCTCAGGCAGCGGCGGGCTCGAGTATCTCGATTCTGCTGTGAGTCAGACTATTCATCACTACTCACACGTTTGAAGAGGTTATTGAAATACATTTTATTTCTAAAACATTTTTGCCCAGTGCAGGAATGTCCCTATCGCTTACGGTTGTAAACAATTGCATCATTTTAATCTGAAGTTCTACAGGACTGGTGAGAGAGTTCCTTCTTTGGTTGGCTCACAGATTATACTGGTTTGGATGGGTTCGAGGCGATGTTTGGTGCAAGGCTGCTTGGTCTCGGGCCGGTAGTGGGTCCTGACTGGTTTCCCTGAACAGACAGCACAGTGCAGCTCTAGTTAATGGCATGGTTTAAAAAATATATATATATGACCGGCCAGTGACAATTTTCCCGTGAAGTTGCTGCCTCCTCCGAGAGGTCAACACCTCGTCATGCTGTCGACTGTAATTCCGGCTACCTCCAGAACCAGGCTCCTGTAACGCACCAAACCACTCCTGTGTCGGCTTCCTCTCCCCCCCCTCCCTGGGGCGGACAGCCAATTGCCGCCTCGGTGGCACTCCCGACCAGAGCCGACTCTGGCGCGACGGGGAATCAAACCCGGTCACCGTGGCCAGCGTCGGACGTTGTAACCACTGGACCACGCGGGAGGCCCCCAGTTCTCCTGCTTTTACCCTCCCTCTAAACAGACCTTCCCCAGGGACGTCACACTTTACCCAGGGGGCACTGGGGCAGCAGGGGTCCATATTCACTCTGGGCCTCGCTGAGCATTCACAGGGCTGGACGTTCACACTGCTGTAGAGAGCATCAGGGGCTCAACCTTAAGAGGACCGCAACTCGACCAGGTTCATGACCGCGAACGTGACTGGACCTGCAATACGGGGACAGCCCTGTGTGCACAAATCAAACACCAACTCTGAAACACTTTCGGCCAGATGACCTCATTAGAACTTTGATTAATCTATTCATCAAAGCTGAGAATGCAGACTTAACAGTTGTCACATTGTTATGTTATTTGGATCCCAAAACGTGCTAATTGTAGCAGTTCAGTCGAGTAATTAGCACTGTTTCAATCACCGTGAGAGGATTAACAAAATCATGACAAAGTTTTATAGAGCCAGTTCAGTGCTATCTATTGTCCTTATCAATCTCTAAAGACCTGACATGTAAATGTGTTATCTTGGTACTTACTGGGATATGAGGAAATTAACACCCTGCTTTTACCTGGCAATATAATCTTTTAAGTGTGATTCTGACCAATCAGCACACATCCCTCAGATGTGGATAGTTGCTCTCTATGGGATTTCTATGGGAAATTAAATGGTTTTTTAAATTTATTTAAGAAACTTACTTAATTTCGATGTGCTGTTAAGCTTGAAAAAATGCTGTTTGGTTGCATTTTGCCAGCCTCGACAGACAACAGACTTTAGAATGCTAGGTGTTCCAAATGACCTCACACCTGCATTGCTTTCACGGCGCTCCGCTTCCTGGTGTCCTCTTCGACGTGCTAGATTTACCACGCTCTCACCCTCCAGGACACTTACCCAACACCTGAGTAAAAACTCCCCCAGGTTAATGAACCCTTTCCTGCCACAATGGGACCTCCTGGGTGGCCGTTGTTGTGGCACAATGGACTGGGATCTGGTTCTTTTCTTAAAGCATGGTCTGAAATGTATGTTGTGTATACAAACACGCATCTTAAAAGTAATAATGAAAAAAAACGTGTTTGGTGTGAAAGAGACTAGACTTGTGTCAGGATATAAGAGCACACCTCTATTCCATAATGATTAAAGGGAAGAATGTGTGTGTGTGTGTGTGTGTGTGTGTGTGTGTGTGTGTGTGTGTGTGTGTGTGTGTGTGTGTGTGTGTGTGTTAATGATAGGAGCATTCCTCTTAATGTCTTAATGAGCATAGGTGTAATTGAAGGGTAACTCTGTGTGTGTGTGTGTGTGTGTGTGTGTGTGTTAATGATAGGCGCATTCCTCTTAATGTGAGCATAGGTGTAATTGAAGGGTAACTGTGTGTGTGTGTGTAATGGAATGTGACCCTCTCATTTCTTCACAGAAGAGAAAGCGCAGAGAAAAGGACGAGGATGCTGTCAGCCTGTGCAACTTTGACTTCAAGGTAAGGATCGACAGTGTGAACACACATTCACTCACTCACCCCACATTTACATTGACATTTTAGGCATTTAGCAGACGCTCTTATCCAGAGCGACTTACACAGTTTACATTTCTTTACATACAATCCATTTATACAGCTGGATATTTTTACTGAAGCAATTCAGGTTAAGTGCCTTGCTCAAGGGTACAATGGCAGTGCTCCACCTGGGAATTGAACCAGCGACTTCTGAGTTACAAGTCCACTTACAAGTCCTAACCATTACACTACACTGCCACCCTCATGCTCAGAAGCCATGCCAGGGACTGCCTGTAAGTACTGATCCAGGATCAGCAAACCCAGTCCTAACCCTAACCCTAACCTACATGAGTTTGTGGGAGATTGAGAGGGAAAAAAGATTAAACAAATCCGGGGTCTATTATTTGAGGGTGTTTAGAACTTGTACAGGTTCTAAAGCGTCGAAGGTTCTTAAACAGCAGCCCTTGAAAAGCACCTTCGCCTGATTGTTTCAGATTTAAGAGGAATGTTTGGGCAGTCTCTTCAGGGCACATTCACACACCTGGGCAGATGGGAGGGGTTGTAGGAGTAAGGCCATTAATGCCAACAGATAAGAGAAAGGATCCCACAACACATCTAATTAAAACACTCCATCAAGTCCTTAATTCCTTCTGTCACAACATTTAAACCACAGCCAGTTCGTCATCAGCTTATCGTCCCTGTTGGCTGATTGCCCTTTTTGATCCTTGATCGTGGAAATTAATTAGTCCTAGTCAGTGTGGTAAATGATTTCTGTGGAACTGTAAATTATCACGAATTGCCTTGAATCAATGTTAAGTTTAATTCAAGTTAATTTGTCGTGAAGCGTCATCGTCAGGCAACGCTTTGCAATGTGTGGAAGATTTCCACACCAGACAACGTTTGAACCATAGCTTTTTTTTGTCGATGACTTATCTATTAGCTATATGCTTGTTTCCTTCCTTTCCTTGTTATGAATTATTTCTCATGAAGTACTGTCATTAAAATTAGCTGAAGTTAATTTGTCACGGAGCTTCGCGATTAGGCGACGCTGTCTGGTTGATGGAAGATCCCAGCGCGCGTGTGTCACATGGTCTCAGTGGCGTACGGGCCTAGACACAGGTTATTGCCTCTGCTGCCAGCTGTCCTGTGTCGTGTCTGTGAACCTCCTTGTGCTTTTATTGTGAGAAGTGTTTGTGCGGGAGCTGGAGATGTGGGTAAAGGCCGATGATGGTGGCCCTGGCTGTGAGCACGACCCCACCCCCGTCTCAGGTCCCGTCCCGCGTAGGGCCGCACGGGATCAGACGCACGCACGTGACCGTGGTTACAGCTTAAACCCCCCCCCCCTCGTACGCGTTCTGCAACCCGCAGGGGTACGACAGCAGTGTCGCGACCGGGATTCCAGCACACGCCCTCCCAAATCTGACTACACTTCCCAGGATGCTACAAAACCCAGCTCAGTCTCAGAGATGAGAGCGATACCGCGATGCTCACAAACGGTGTTTTCCAGGTTTCCAAGGAATCCACTTTTCCATCGCAGTTTCAGAGTGACAGTCGGCCCCTGGGGACTCGCCTCGCACCCCCGCCCTGCTGTGGAAACGGCGGAGATGTGGGGGTGCGGGCCGACTGTCACTCTGAAACTGCGACGGAAAGGTGGATTCCTTGGAAACCTGGAAAACACCGTTCGTGAGCATCGCCAGGCATGTTTGGTTTATCTTGCGTCAGCAGGAGCCGTACATGCGGCCGCTCCCACACACGGCCCGTTTATATTTTACATTTGACATTTTAAGCATTTAGCAGACGCTCTTATCCAGAGCAACTTACAAGATGTGCATAAATACATGGTAAGAACAATCATAGTTAGCGCACGAGATCAGTGCAGTAATACAGCGATAGACATCATTGTAGGCAGCTGCGTACCATACCTGTAACTGGGAAGGAAAGGTTTTTTGGTTTTTTTCCCCCTCCCCCTCCCCTCTTGGGTCTGAACCGGTCCCACACAAGGACTCAATCGGTTCTGCTCCTTGTTTATAGTGGTGGAGATTGATAGCATTTCTGGCACAGCATTAGTACGTCCTGAGTACAATAGACTGTTTCACAGGTCTCTTTAGGGATCGTTTGATCCGGTGTCTGTTAAGTGCTTTCGCTGGGCAGGGGGAGTGACTCAGGGTTATTGGTTACCTTTGTGTGTTGGTAGCAACCGCTAAAGGGTGCGAGTCCTTGCAAAAATACACTTAATTGAAACTATTGAGTAACAAAGGATGTCTGTGAACTGTCTGTTTCGTTCTGGCTATTCTCCGTTTCAGTCGGAGGAAGTGCTTGTGGCACCTTTTTCCAGTACGCACCCTTTCACAGAAATGTGCCTCCAGTGGGTCTGCGTTGTCTAGCCACGGCTCTTGATAGTGAATGCTGTAGTGATTGTTGAGTGGGAGAGAAATGAAACCAGTCCTGAAGCTGAATAGGGGTTACCATAGTGGTGTGGACCACTCAGTCCACACACACACACACACACACACACACACACCCCACCTGCGCTAAACATTTACATTTACATTTTAAGCATTTAGCAGACACTCTTATCCAGAGCGACTTAGAAGATGTGCATTAATACATGGTAGGAACAATCATAGTCCGTGCAAGAGATCAGTGCAGTAATACAGCGATAGACATCATTGTAGGCAGCTGCGTACCATACCTGTAACACTGGGAAGGAACAGGTTAGTACATTTAAAAAAATATATATAAATGAGGAGTAAGCATGGATACATATACAAGAAGTGTTGAGCAGGTCGGCAGTGGTGATGACAATTGGCTAGCTGTACAGAATTCAGTAGTAGTGGAGTCTGAAAAGGTGGGTTTTGAGTCTTGCGGAAGATTGTAAGTGATTCCGCGGTCCTGACCGATTGCGGAAGGTCGTTCCACCACCGAGGGGTCAGGGCAGAGAAGAGGCGAGACTGTGAGGAGCGGCTGCCGGGCGCCCGGAGGGATGGGACAGTCTGTTTGCCAGAGGAGGCGGAGCGGAGGGGTCTGGCTGGTCTCCTGAGGCCCCACGGAGACCTTAACCTGTCCCACACCGGCAGCCTTCAAGAATTGAAAACTCCCGATAGTATATATATAGTCGTCGTGTGTTTGTGTCTGGGGCAGTGTAGGCTGCTGGCGTGTCCTTGGAACGAAGTGCAGGATTTTAATCGCTCGAGTAGTAACGACCAAACCAGATTGCTTTAGTAATGGGCAGTTCGTTTAACAGATAGCAGATGTCTTATGCACTGTAATTAAAGGACACGGTAACTGAGCCCGATTGGCACTATTCCCAAGTCAAACAATCGCAGCGTGTTTACATCTCTGCAACTGCGTGCAGGACTCGAGTTTACTTATTCCGTGGCAGGAGGGAAGATTAAACCGCTTGCGGACGTTCTCGTGGCTCTGTGCAGAACTCAAAAGTTCTGAGCCATGGCGCAATCGCTGAACCAGCCACCAGGGGGCGATGGTGTTCCCGCACTCCACCGATACCCACCAAATTATCCCAACGCAAAGTAGCCACCCCCGTTCTGACATAATAAAAATCCCTCCAGCTTTAGTCATTTGGGAATAGTTGCACAGCGTGGAAAGACCTCAGCGATGGGTCACAGGGTGGGTCCAGAAGGGAAGGGGGGATAGCTCTGTAGCTCAGTCGTGACTTTAAGAAGCATTGAGAGCCTTGCCCTCACGCCCGACTGCAGCTGGGGACAACGTGCGGGGCGTCGGACGAGAAAGACACGTTCGGCCGCCTTTGTGTCGCCGCGAACCGTCGCGCTCCCCCCGGGGCGAGCCGTCACCCTCAGGCGCCCGAGCGCACAGGACCCGTTTGGCCGACGCGCGCGCTGCACGTGCGTTTCTCCGGTGCGTGTCTCCGCTCACACCCCCCGTATTTACACAGGCGGTCAGGAGGGCCCTCAGCGCTCCCGTCCTCGTAGGGGCAGGCCGGCTCCTCCACGTGCTCGCTTCTGTCCCGATTCACACAGACGTATTTACACAGGGGGGGGGGTGGTAACTCACCGCTCCGTCCGCGGCAGAGCAGGTGGGCTGCGTTTGTCCCGATTCGCACCTCTGCGTTTGTTCAGGGGGTGAGCGGGAGCTTGCGCGCTCTGGTTGTTCATCCACGTGAGACTCGCTGCAGGGCCAGACAGCACAGTGTGTATTACACCCCCCACGTTACTGGGCTGCCCGTTTCACCGTCCGCTTTCATTTTGGGTCGGGTACAGGGGTGCGATGGCGGTGTCGCGCGGGGAATGTGTTCCCAGCTCTAGTCCTGAGGCCCCACAGCCTTAGCCTCGTCCCACACGGGCACCCTTCAGCATGAAGACCTGGGGGCGGCGCTCAGTGAAGTCCTTGCTTTAACTGTTTGCTTTTTGAAGAAAAAAAGACAAATAATTTGGACGGATGATAAGGGGAGTTTGTAAATGTGACTGAAACCCCCTCTGTGAATTTATGCAATATAAACACAAAATATATATTTTTATATTTTTTTTATTTTTTAGAGCAGATCAAAAGTTGAACCGAAAAGTTTAAAGGAGCCCCCGTTTTAAAACCAGTCCCACTCTTCTGAAACGCCCTCACACAGAGATAGAGACTCGACAGGACTGCGCGGGCAGGTGTGATCTGTTCAACCCCAACGATACTAAAATGCTACTGCCCTTTGTGAACCGGCAGTCCATCGGGTTTGCACTTCACTTTACTTTACTGAGTTTACTGTGAAACTCCCAAAGTGTGAAACTAATGTGCCCCCCCCCTCCACTCACCCATCCACACCCGAGTGTGACCCCCACACCTCCAGCCCCAATACACAGGTGCCAATGCAAATGGGCGTCATATAGCCCTCTTCACACCTTTCACGCAAGATATTTATTTATTTATTTCTCTCTTGTCACCTGTAGCCTAAGTGTTGCCCTGTGTGATTTTGGTCTGTCGTATTTGGTCTGTGTATTGACGTTACCTCAACTGTTTTGCATACCTTTTTTTTACCTACCGAGTCCTGAGCGTTTTGTATAATTGCCGCAATTCGTGAAGATTTGTCACAAAAGTGGTTTTGTTTTGAGTGGTTTTGTTCTGAGTTTCTTCCTAACAAAGGGGGGGGGGGAATCTGTTTGCGGCCGTCATAAAACCCAATGCCCCAGTTCCCCCCTCAGTGTTTAATCTTGAATGAAGGAAAAGACACAAAGAAAAGAGGAAGAAATGTTGCATCTGTGTGTGTGTGTGTGTGTGTGTGTGTGTGTGTGTGTGTGTGTGTGTGTGTGTGTGTGTGTGTGTGTGTGTGTGTGTGTGTGTCGTGTGTGTGTGTGTGTGTGTGTGTGTGTGTGTGTGTGTGTGTGTGTGTGTGTGTGTGTGTGTGTGTGTGTGTGAGTGTGTGTGTGTGTGTGTGTGGTGAGTGTGTGGTGAGTGTGTGGGTGTGGTCACAGGGTCCAGCAGGGTCGCGGAGCTCTCTAATTGATATTCTAATTGGTAACACTCCCCTGCTGATCAGCGGCTGATAACGTCTCTCTGTCATTAGTCAAAGTGGAGAACAAACAGACTCACACCAGGCCACTGGAGCGCAGGGAGCTCGTAAGATTCCTTTGTGCTCAACGCTGAGGCTGGAGAGTTTCACCAGAGCAGAGATGTGACAATGTTACAGTTTCAGAGGGAGTTTCTGTTAACCTGCAAACCAAGCAGGGGAGGGTAATATGCATTAAAAATGTCAATGCGGTATACTCCCGCATGCAGTCGATTACCAGGTAAAGCTGCCCAACTGCGGACCAAACAAAGCTTTGTGAATTTTCTCAGCACCGTATGAACAAATTTCACCGAGCACGTGTGTTAACAGGCTCTTAAAAGCCCGTTCAGCGTGCCATTAGCTCACATATGTAAATTAGTATACCATTATGTATTTACACTTAGGGGTATCTTTCCTGAAAAGTGGCTAGATTTAAATACCCTTTTCCGATTCGACTTCGGGAAACCGGTTTATGAGAATCGTCACAAACGCAGCCTGCCTTCGCCCACCATGCTGTGTATAAACTCTGCCTGTCGGTTGATCGAGGAGGGATACGACCACTTTAATTGCTGTTAATCGAAAGTCACACGTTTGTGACTTCTTATTTGATAAACCCCCGTACACATGTCCTAGGCTAAAGTTTTCCAGCACACCGATGCACGTATAAACAGAGCTGTCGCCGCATGTCATAGAACACCCTGCTCTCAGCGGCCCGCACTCAGCTAAGTTACTTTTATAAACTCTTCCAACTGAAGGTCTGCTCGTGGTCGCAGAATTCTCACTAGTGTTTCAGGTGTATATAAACCAACCGCAAAGGCTGCAGCGGCCATGCAGGCTGAACACATTTCCAAGTAGAGTTCGGTTTTCGCCCCGCCCCTGCCCCCCTGTCGTGGGTGGAGCTTAGGGGCTGGTCCCTCCCCCACAGCATTTAGTACTTCAGCCGTTCCTCCCTCCCTCCCCCAGTCAGAGACGAGAGTGAGAACCCAAGAGCACTGCGCCTACTATGAGGTGATCCCCAGTCCCGCAGCGGTGGAAGAGGGAGGATTAACTTATTTAATTTATTTTTTTCTTCTTCTCCGAAAACGTGGTTTTTTTTCCATGTGGATTAATCGGACGGCATAGAAGACGCCGGTAGCGGATTGCACAAATACAATGGTGGCTTATGATGAACTGGGAACGTTGGTCCCCATCAAGCGGACCCTTCAAGTGATAGATTGCCAGAACCAGGCCAGCAAAGAGACCGAGGTGAGCAGAGAGAGAACCCGCCGTGGAGATCGTCCCCCGCGGTGAATTTGCGACCCCGTTTCCTGCAAAACGTTACAGAACGTCCCATCGGCTGTAGACGCTCTTGTTTAATTTGTTGCTGTTGCCCCCGTGAACCATTACCTCATGGTGCTGCACCTTTGAACTACCTGTTATCAGATCAGTGATTCAGCACCTGGCTGTTTCTTATCTTCTCTGCTTATTTACGTGCTTTGTGGTGGCACTGCTTATCTGAGGTTTGCCAGAGCAGGTGTGCTAATGTAGGACAAAGGTTATTTGCAGGTACGGCCGAAACTGTTTTTTGTTTTTTTCTCTCTCTCTCTCTCTTGGTGAAATCAGGAGCAGAGGGAGGAGGGCATGCACAGGCGAGTGCATGTCCCCCTTTTAAAGACACTGTTGCCCCCTTTGTGTATTTGATACACGGCTCTGACTTTGAAGTCTGTGAAGTTGGTCTGGGGCGGGGGGGGTGTAAGTGGCAGGTACTGAAAGCTCTGGTCTTTGAGGAATTTGAAACTAAAGTGTGTCTGCAGGGCTGAAGGAGCAGGGCTCTCTCCGGAACAAGGGCGACGGAGGTTTTTGGAAGTGCCACACGGCACATTCCGGGTGTTTGAGACCGCTCGACGCAGAAAGCACAGAGCGCAGCTTTTGCCAGGTGCACGTCTCAGTCCCCCGCCACCGGCAGACCGTCTTCTGCCTCAGCTAGTTCTGCACTTTACATTCTCTTCTTACATTCTCTTCCCCCTTTGATAGCTTTCTGCTTTGCGGTTTGGCGTTTGTGATACGGGAACTGGTTTATCATTTTCACTTAAGTCTTAGACAGATTTCCCCCCCCATGAATGTCTGTTGGAAAGCTGGTGAATTGTTCAGGGGTGGGGGAAGCGGTCTGCGCTTGCTAAGTTCCTTATTCACGTTAGTCAGGGAGAGACTGCAGTGGTTTTGTCTCAGTGGTGTCCTAGCCTGGGGACCCTGGGTAAATATTTGCCCAGCGTGAGTGCCACTGAACTAAACTCCACTCAAAGCCACAGTACCTGGGGCGGGGGAGGGGGGAGGGGGAGGGTGGGGGTCGCATTGTGGAGTTTGCCTCTTCATGTGCACCGTAGGGCTGGGAGGTAAGAGGTTATGTTGTTGACAAGACAGAGAGGGTAATCATTATAAAACCAGACCACTTTACTTTACTGGGGGAGTGTTTGAGTCCCGCTCGCTGGCTGAAAGGCGAGCTGTTGAGCTGGGGGGGCGGAGGGGGCTGTGGACAGAGTGACAGACAGACACGGTGCAGCAGCACAGCCTCCAGATCTGGGGGTGGTTTCCTGGGAATTCTCCGGGCGACCCCCCTCCAGCAGAGTCCAGAATAGAAACTGGGATCTGTCTGTGTTGCTCTTTCCAGCAGGTCACACACGGTGCGGAGGTGGGCTTGTTTTTTCAGGCCTGTCCCAAGCGCAGGGGAAGCGCGTTTAGCCTCAAACGTTTCCATAGCTGTCTTTCCCCGATTACCACTATTAAGCCATGCTCCGTACTTTTCTCCCCCACGTAGATTACAAAGTGTTCCACAATTCAATCTCCTTCCAGACTCGATTGCTTTGGAACCTGCCATTAGAAGCAGTCTAGTCCTGTTCGGCCTCCCCCATTTTTGACAGACAGCTCTGCTCTCCTGCAGCTGTCCGCTACGAAAAAGCCTGTTTTACGACGCTGAGCGAAAACACATTTGCGGGGGCTAGGAAGGCTTTCATCTCGGTCTGTGCGGCTCCCCTCCGGCGTGACGTAAGCAGCCCTCTCCCTCAGCCACCGTCGAGGGGTGGAAGCAGTGATATAATTGTCTGGTTCTTTGTTGGGTTTTCCTGTGGGCTGTTGCTGTTGGCCGGGTTCCCGCAGCGGTTTGGGCCTTTTTGCATCGCTCCCTCTCCCTCCCTCTCCCCCGGGGGGCCGCAGTCTGGGCCGGGCCCTGCCCCAACCTGTCGGGGGCGGCGCGTGAACCTCGGCCGCGGCCCCTGTGAAGCCCGCTCAGGTGCACGGGCCCTTCTCACGCGAGGCAGGCCGGGCCTGCCCCGACACGAACTCAAACAGCAGCTCAGCTCTCTCTCTGCGTTAGCGCTCACTGCGAGGAGGCGGGGGAGGCCTGAGATACCCGGGGTCACGTGACACGCCTGCCTCCAGGCTGGAGTCTCTCTGAGACTGTGACTGATCTCTTCAGCGGTGTCATCCTCGTCTTTAGTGTCGTCTCACTGGCTGGTGGGCCGGTTCAGCGCTGCGCAACAGCACTGCACGTTGAATGTTTCAGTAGTGTGTGACTGTTCATAATGGCCCCTGACCCTTTAACCTTTTACCTGCGTGGTCTGAGTCTGCTGTCGGAGAAGTAAACCTGACTGACGTGTTATGGGTTTTTTAAAATTGGCATTGGCATTTGTGTTTGTGTGTGTGTGTCTGTGCGTGCGTTCCTGTTTTTGACCTGTTTGTGTGCAGTGCATGTGTGCATGTTTGTGTGTGTGTGTGTGCGTGCATGCCTGTTTGTGTGTGCCTGTGCCTGTTTGTGTGTTTGCCTGTGTGCCTGTGTGTGTTTGTGTGTGTGTGTGTGTGTGTGTGTGTGTGTGTGTATATGCCTGTGTGTGTGTGTGTCCGTTTGCTCCCGGAGACAGCTGAGGGTAGGGTCCTGTGCATTCCTGCCATTCCTCCGCTCCCCTGCTGTAGGACTCAGAGGGCCTTTGTGCAGCGAGAGGGGCCGTGGGGTCCTCACACGATGGGAGAAACAGCTGCTCTCCGCTTCCTGGAGAGCCGTCTGTCTGCAGCTCAGGGCAACTCCTCAGAGTCTGACCCCAGCTATCCCCCGACACTGAGCACGTGCAGACGCTACAGTCTGTTACGAGCATCCCAGCAGCGGAGCGCATCTCCCTCTGAACATGCAGCAGGGAACCAGACCATCAAAACAAGTCCAGTCTAATCGATCGGCTCCCGGTTGTCGCAAACTTAAAAGCGTGTCGTTCGATGCGACGTGTTCCTGGTGTGAAAGTGTTCTTGTGCGGTTGGATCTCTAGGTGTTAATGCTGAACTCTGCGTGTCTCTCTCTCTCCTCAGGAGCCCAGTAACAAGCGCGTTCGACCGCTGGGCAGGGTGACGTCCCTCGCCAACCTCATCTCCCCCGTGAGGAGCGGAGCGGTCCGGCGCTTCGGACAGACCATCCAGGTACAGACTCCCGCTCCCTGCTCCCGGCCCCCCCTGTTCCCCGTTCCCCGAAGCTCCTGGTGTGCGTAAACCGAAAAACCGCGGCATCGTGACTAACCGCCCGCTCCTCCTCCTCCTCCTCCGTCTCCAGTCCATCTCGTTCCGAGGCGATGGCAAGTCCCCGGGCGCCCCCCAGAAGCCCTGCAGCAAGGCGGCGGTGCCCACGCCCCCCAAGCGGAGGAACAGCATGCTGTGGTCCGAGACTCTGGACGTCCACAGGAAGGGAACCTTCTCCACCAAGGAGATCAAGAGGCAGGAGGTGAGGCCCCAGCACAGCCTACATTTACATTTGACATGTTAGCCATTTAGCAGACGCTCTTATCCAGAGTGACTCACAGTGTTTACATTTTTCTTCACATACAATCCGTTTATACAGCTGGATATTTCACTGAAGCAATTCAGGTTAAGTACCTTGCTCAAGGGTACAATGGCAGTGCTCCCACCTGAGAATCGAACCAGTGACCTCTGAGTTCCCTAACCATTATACTACACTGCAACCCTGAGTTATGAAGCCCCGATTCAGACGGTGGCTGGGTTTCTAAATCTCACCATCGCCTCTGGGTTTAATAAACCCCCAGGACAGCCACCGCTCTCCCTCCCAGGCCCTGCCTCTTCAGCCCAGACCCACGTCCCGGCTCACCTGTTATGACTTATGGAACCCCAGTGGCATCCCATCTGGCCTTATGAACGATTAACCCCCAGCCAGCGTGGCTGCCTTCCCGTGAGCGCCTAACCAAGGGCTCCTTTGTTTGCCGAACCCCCACCCCCCCCACTCCCCGGGCATTTCAGCAGAGCGCGCTACGTGCCAGGAGAGCGGTCAGGCCACATTCCTGCAGGTCTGTCCGGACGCTGTGAGCCGGTGGAGTCTGGCCGCAGGTTTATTTGCCCCTTTTCCCACCGGCGCGTTTCGATCCCCCTCTCACTCTCTCTCCCAGACATCACAGCTGACTGTTAGCCCGCTGGCAAACACGGCCCCTGCACAGTCCCCGCGTGAGAGAGCCGTTCCCGTCTGAACCACACACCGAGGGATCGTGGGAGCGCGTGTGGCCGTTAGACTTTCAACTGACTGCTGCCTGCTCCACGATTTTAAATGTGCTTCTTTTTTTTCTTCTTTCTCCCTCAGGCCATATTCGAGCTGTCCCGAGGGGAACAGGATCTGATAGAGGACCTGCAGCTCGCACGAAAGGTTCGTACTCAGAAATAATCCATCGTACGGACAGCAGCAGGGCTCCTAAAGCAAACAGAACTCAATCGGGAGCTTGACAGAGTTCGATATACAGCTTTAACTATTAAAAGAGAGGAATGCTGGGCCCTGCCCTCCATAAAAGCTATACTTGGCCCACCCCTCTCTCTCTCTCTCGTGAGTTTGTGTCCTGTAATTATGCCCTGTGACTGACTGGGCGCTCTCTCTCTCTCTGCCTGCAGGCGTACCATGACCCCATGCTGAAGCTGTCAATCATGTCAGAGGAGGAGCTCACGCACATATTTGGGGATCTGGATAACTACATCCCGCTGCACCAAGGTGAGACTCTCGGACCGACGCACAATGAGTTCCTTTGGAGATGTTTACATTTTACATTTTAGGCATTTAGCAGACGCTCTTATCCAGAGCGACTTACACAGTTTACATTTCTTTACATACAATCCATTTATACAGCTGGATATTTTACTGAAGCAATTCAGATTAAGGGTACAACGACAGTGTCCCACCTGGGAATCGAACCTGCAACCTTTGCGCTACAAGCCCAGCTCCTTAACCATTGTGCTGACACTGCCGCCCACAGATGTAGAGCGTTAGAGAAACCTTGAAGCCGTGAGGACCGACGGCATAAGCCGTGCATGTGTGAAAGTGCTTGTTGATGCAGTGAGCGTGTTTCTGGTCAGTTCTGACCGGGCTTTGTGTGTGGTTCTGTTTGCGCTCCAGACTTACTGTTGCAGCTGGCCAGAGCGACTGGGCCCGACGGCACCGTGGGACAGATCGGTCAGATTGTCGTCAGCTGGGTGAGCATCTCACGTCACGCGTCGCCTCGCGGCGTACATCTCTGACCTTTGACCCCGCCACTCTGTGTGCAAGCGAGCATAATAATAATAATATTTTATTTTTTAAATTTTAGCAGATGCTTTTATCCAAAGCGACTTACAGTAGTGAATGAATAAATGTTTCAGTATATGTGGCCCCAATGGGAATCGAACCCACAACCTAATCATTGTCAGCGCCCTGCTCTCCCTACTGAGCCACACAGAACCAGAGCAAGTGGGTTAAACGTGCGTTTGTCCCCCCTTCCCCCAGCTGCCCGGGCTGAACGCATACCGGGACTACTGCAGCCACCAGCTGGCGGCCAAGGCCCTGCTGGACCAGAAGAAGCAGGACCGGCGGGTGCAGGACTTCCTGCAGCGCTGCCTGGAGTCGCCCTTCAGCCGCAAGCTGGACCTGTGGAGCTTCCTGGACATCCCACGCTCGCGACTGGTCAAGTACCCGCTGCTGCTGAAGGAGATCCTCAGACACACGCCGGCCGAGCACCCCGACGTCCGAGACCTGGAGCGAGCGGTACGTCAGCCCCCCCCCGGGCCTGTGTGTGTGTGTGTGTGTGTGTGTGTGTGTGTGTGTGTGTGTGTGTGTGTTTACTGTCTGTGTGTGTGGTTTACTGTCTGTGTGTGTGTGTGTGTGTGTGTGTGTGTGTGTGTGTGTGTGTGTGTGTGTGTGTGTGTGTGTGTGTGTGTGGGTGTGGGTGTGGTTTACTGTGTGTGTTTGTCTGTGTGTGTGTGTGTGTGTGTGTGTGTGTGTGTGTGTGTGTGTGTGTGTGGTTTAGTGTGTGTGTGTGTGTGTTGTGTGAAAGAGACTTTATGGCGGGGATATTCAAATCCAGGCCTCGAGGTCCACAGTGTCTGCAGGTATTTGCTCTAACCACGCACTACACCACCTGATTTTGAATAATTAGTTTACCTCCTTGGTCCAGGAAGTGAGCTAATTAGTGAAATCAGGTGGTGCAGTGCGTGGTTTGAGTAAATGCCTGCTCTATGAGATATAATGTATGAGTGTGTGTGTGTGTGTGTGTGTGTGTGTGTGTGTGTGTGTGTATCGCTAGAGATGGGCCTGTCATTAGTTTCTGTCTAGACTGGGGGCTGTGTCTGGCCAGAGAAGGGGCTATAATGTGCGCCTCCGCCCCCTGTCTCCAGATCGCCATCATCCAGGGCGTCCTGTCGGACATCAACATGAAGAAGGGCGAGTCCGAGTGCCAGTACTACATGGACAAGCTGGAGTACCTGGAGGACCGGCAGAAGGACCCGGCGATCGAGCGCAGCAAAGCCCTGCTGTGCCACGGAGAGCTGCGCAACAAGAGCGGAACGGTGAGCGTCCTATCACCCCTCGCTCTCTCCCTCCTTCTCTCCCCTTCTCCCTCCCTCTCTCCCTCCTTCTCACCTTCTCTCGCTCTCTCCCTCCCTCTCTCCCTCCTTCACTCCCTCTCTCCCCCTCTCCCTCCCTCTCTCCCCCCTTCTCTCCCTCCCTCTCTCCCTCCCTCTCCCCTCCTTCTCTCCCTCCCTCTCTCCCTCCTTCTCTCCCTCCTTCTCTCTCCCTCTCTCTCCCTCCCTCCCTCTCTCTCCTTCTCTCCCTCCCTCTCTCCTTCCCTCTCCCCCTCTCCCTCCCTCTCTCCCTCCTTCTCCTCCCTCTCTCCCCCTCTCCCTCCCTCCCTCCCTCTCTCTCCTCTCTCTCCCTCTCCCTCTATCCCATCTTCACCCGCTCTGACCCAGGCCACTTTGCTTTGGTGCTCACTTCCTCATAGCAAAGATGAGAGACTAGGACTCGGGGTCCATGAAAGGAAGTGAGCCAAAATGTGGAAGGCATGACGTAATTACGGGGAATCTTTCTGAGGGAAATCTGATTCTTAGAAATGCATTTTTTTCGGATTTAATAACATTGGGGGTTTTTTTCTTTTTCGCTTTCCCAGAAGTTGCACGTATTCCTCTTCACGGAGGTGCTGGTGTTGACCCGCCCCGTGACCCGAAACGAGCGCCACTGCTTCCAGGTGTACCGGCAGCCCATTCCGGTCCAGGACCTGGTTCTGGAAGACCTGCCGGACGGGGAGGTCCGGATGGGCGGGTCCTTCAGGGGGGCTTTCAGCAACGCGGAGAAAGGTGAGCCCCCCCCCCCATCTCTAACAGCTTTAATGTCCATTTCAGTTAAAAATGGACATTTGTCTTTGGCTCAAACACATAAACACAGTAAAACAGGCATCAACAATAAGTCAGACTGTGCAATATTACAACACTAAAAAACACACTGCGTTACACCATTAAAAGGCATTTTAGTGCACACTTCTTTTTGTTTAAAACTGAGACTGCAGTTGGAATAACTCCAACCTCTCTCTTCCCTGCTCAACATCACACACTCTCATAGCAAACATGTCCATTATGTTTTTTTCCATTTGGCCTAATCGGTTTCTCTCTCCCCCTTCCCCCCACAGCGAAGAACATCTTCCGCGTGCGCTTCCCGGACCCGTCCCAGGGCCAGTCCCACACGCTGCAGGGCAACGACGTCTTCCACAAGCAGCAGTGGCTCAACTGCCTGCGCGTGGCGCCATCTCGGCCGTGCGGCCCGCCCAGTCGCCAGGCCCCGCCCCCGGCCCCGCCCCAACCCCGCCCGCCAGCTCCGCCCGCCACCAGCGCCGCGCCTCCGTCTCCTCGTCCATCGTCCACATGGAGGAGGTGGACGAGAACTGCCCCCAGCCCGCGGACTCCGCCCCCAGCTCACCCCGGGGGGAGGAGCCCGGCACACAGACTGCAGCGGCCGCGGCGGCCCAAACGCCCCCGCCCCCATCCCCGCCCACCACCAGCCCACCTGCCTCCCCCCGCTCCGTCTGCCCCTCCCCCTCCCCAACTCACAAAACCAAAAAGGAGAAGAAGTCTCGCTGTTCACTGGGGAAGAGGAAAGAGACCATGGTGTGAAGCAGGCACCTGAGTGAACTGCTGCTCTGTGTGTGTGTGTGTCTCTGTGTGTGTCTCTGTGTGTCTGTGTGTCTGTGTGTGTATATATATACTGACTGTTTGTAATGCAGTGTTTTGTGTTACTGTCCTCAATGGCAGCTACTTCTCTCCTCCGTGGAGCTCGGTCTGCTCTGTGCAGACGTGTCGTGGAGCGGGTGTGCGAATGAGAGCCGCGGGAGTGATTACACGCACACACCCAGTACTGTTTACCGTCAGGCTGGCATCAATGTATCATTGTTATTTTATTCTACCTTTTCTTTCTACTTTTTGTAAGTTTTACAAAAAAAGTTTTACATTTTTTTTGTTAATACCCTCGTAGAAAATGACTTGTAGCTCTTTTTTGTTTGTATTAAAACAGCACTGTTTTAGCTTTTAGAGGAAGTATTTAAACTGTGGAGAATATACATTTTTAGGACAGTACAGTACAACAGGCATTTGAAGAATTATGGGGACAAAAAAAAAGAAAAAAGTTCGATATATTGTAAAGTCAAATTCGTAGTGAAGACGAGTCTTATTGTGTACATTCCTCGCCGTACAGAATTGAATCCAGCAACCCAACCCACCCCAAAGAATTTAATGGCATGAAATTAAATTAAATCCAAATGTATCTAGTTTTGTATAAAAGGACATTATCTAAACACTAAGTAATGTCATGTTTAAAAAGGTGGTATTTGTCGTTTCTTTTACTCATGTAAAATACAAACTGAGCCATGTTGGCTTCAAGCTGACTCTGATGTAATGGATCACTTTTACTTTTAAAATGTAGCGTCTTACGTGAGTCCTGTTCTTACTACGAAAGTGCCTCTGGTCTGTGGGGTTGTTGAGGGCAAAGCGTGTGGCCGTGTGTGTGTATATATATACACCTGTGTTAGAGAGACTAGTATGTAGTATCAGAGGGTTTGAGAATGAGCAAAAGAAGGAAAAAGATTGAAGTGCAAGATGGAGGAGATGGGTTTCGGTGCAAGGTCTCGGAGGAGACTCGCAGGGCCTTGCTCAGACTCAGGAAACGGGGACAATGGCGAAGAGCCGTTGAGATTTCGAGGGGAACCGCATGTAGGGAAGAGTGTGCTGGAGTGTAGAGCACAAAGAGAATGTCATTGAGAATGTCGTGTGAAAAGTTATTTTGGGGGAAAAAAGACTGAAAAGAACAGAATGTCCATTGTGGCCAGTAGGATGGTGTGATGTAAAAATGTCAGATGAAGAACAATAAAGATTGTGTAAGATTTTGCATCCGACCTGAGTTGTTGTTGTTGTCACTGTTTCTCTGTGAGTGGCCTTGGAAAATGCTGAATGTTTTACGCTAAACTGAAGAATTGACCTATTTTGTCCATTCCATTTCAATTCAGTCAGTTGAGGAAATCGATTGAAAATCCTGATCGAACATTATGGGCATTTTTCAATTCATCAATTAAATTTCAGTTAATTTCCGGAGTTGAATGAATTGAAATGGAATTGACCCAGTCAGCAGTGAAATTCATTTCTGCGCCATCTACAGATAACTGTATTTTAAGCTTGAATGTTCTCTGAATGCCTCTCAATGTACCCCCCCATTACAACAGCGCTCAATGCCCCCCCATTACAACAGTGCTCAATGTCTCACCCCCCATCCCATTACACATTCAGAATGCAAGAGTAATCGGAGCTGTGAGAATACCTGCTTTACTTCGGCCCTCCTCAACAAAAGCTGAGTGCCCAAACTACTGTGTCTGGCAGTACTAACAGCTCCAAACCCCTCAGAACACAGTCCCCTATTGGCGACCAATCAGTGAACTCGGGGCACTGAGGGTACCCTGTCCTGCGGGAGTTACGAGCACAGATGTCTTTCGTTTTTTAAAAACAAAAAACGTCCGCACGTCCTACACGGCCTTCCTTCATCGCTGCTGTGCTGGGACATGGAGAACCCAAACAAGCAGGCCCCTCACTTGACAGGTCCTGGGTGCCTTCTGCTCCGCTCTCCACTCGGAGGGCCCTGGCACCAATGACCGTACATGGAGCGGGACGAGCATCCTCAGGAAAGACAGAGAGCAGCGACTGGGGGCAGCACCCCCCACGGTGCCATCGCTGAATAAACAGCCGGGCGTGCTCCTGGCCGGGGCTCAGGCAGAGATGCGCTGGGTTTCCTGTGCGGACGTTTGCCTGTCGTTACACAACCCGCCCGGCCCGGCCCCCCCAACGTCACACCCTGCAGCTCATCGTCCGTTACCGGTTATTCATTAGTTATCATTTCCGACACATCCTTGTGTACACACTTGGAATTATAACACTTTGTCCTTTTTTTTTTTTTTTTTAGAGTTCTGACGAGAACTGAACCCTCAGGTCGCTTCTAAAGGGAAGGGCTCGTTTCAATTGAGTAACAACGTTTCCTAAATCTGTCAAACTTATCATTCTTCAGCCGAAATGATAAAAAACGAAACTGAAAGAGTTGTTTTCCGTGTGGAGAGGTTTTAATGACTTGACTGTCAGGGCCTGTGGTAACCAAATCAAATCAAATCAAGTTTATTTGTATAGTGCTTTTCACAATAGAATTGTCACAAAACGCTTAACAGAGGGGGAACCCAGGCCTAGACCCCCCCAAAAGCAAGCCTAAAGGCAACAGTGGCAAGGAAAAACTCCCTTGGTAGGGAGAAACCTTGGGAGGAACCAGACTAAAAAGGGGGGGAGGCCATCCTCTTCTGGCCGACACAGGGTATGTCCAAGGTGGCTCAGGGCTGAAAGGGGCCCTGACAGCAGACACCAGAGTTTGGTGTTCAGGTAATTACGACATGTTGAGACCGTGTCAGACCGGTGGTTTTGCCAAAGCATTCGATTGGTTTTAAGAGCCTGAAGGCAGGCGCAGCGATGTGCAAAATGAGGTCAGAATCTGGATGCGGCCCAAAACTTTTTAACACACTAAAACATTTTTATGTGCCGTGTTTCTGACTTATTTCATTTTCCCCGAGTTTAAATTATCCCCTTAAATTATTTAATTTTAAGAAAATGTCTCAATGCCTGGCAAACCGCATTAGATTTAATAGCAAACTTCCATTCTTCGTGCATTGCTAATTTTCTCCGAAAGGTATGCCCGCTGGGGGTGGAAATGACTTCCAAAGACCATATATTTTCATTAAGACTATAAATATGTGATTATTCATGTTATGGTTAAATAAATAAGGAAAGCAATTACTTGTAGGCATGACCAAGGAATTTATTGTCGAAGCACGATTATGGTGCGGTAATCGTTATCAGGAAGAGGGAATATTTATACTTCTGCTTCGGAAGTGAAATGAAGAAATGATTATCAGTGGTTGTCATATCACAATACAATATAAACAAAAAACCTAGTTGCCTGTCAGTAATTTCAACATAATGGGGTTTGGTCGGGTTTACTGTCAATGGATTTTAACAATGACCGTAAAATGTATCAGAGAGAGGAAATTGTTGCTTGCAATGTTGTTGCTCTCTTAAAATGCATAAAAATGTATATCATGACATGAGTACTCTTTACCCTGAGTAAGGAAAAGGTCCATATCTCACTATCACTGCACCAAAGGAGCTGTAAAGATGTGGGACAGTGTGTTTGAATCTAAGTAGGTGATAAAGCCCTTTGAGAAGGTTTGTGGTACTGCTGTTGTGTAACTTTCCTTTGTGTGGCTCTTGAGATTATTGGCGTGGTGCAATTCAATATTCCATTATTCAGCCACTGGGTCAAAGTGTGTGATAGGTTCACGTTGATACACAGTAGATATGGATGCGCTTCAGAGTGAAATCGCTAGCCAACTGGTTCCAGGTATCGGGTCTTTCAGTGCTGTGATTTCAGTGTGGGCACAGAAGCCCACCTGATCTGTAGGCAGGCTGTTCTGCAGACGCACTCATGAACTCTGCCTTACGTACCGTTGAGCTAAAGGTGCTTAACCTGAATTGCTTCAGTAAAATATCCAGCCGTATAAATGGATTTTATGTAAAGAAATGTAAACTGTGTACATCGCTCTGGATAAGAGCGTCTGCTAAATGCTTAAAATGTCAATGTACGCTGTGTGCAGATCTATGTACACAGTAGGCAATCTATGTACACAGTACAAGTATGACAAACACGTAGCTGGACGAAAACACGTACACATGTGTAAGTGTGTCATGCAAGATTACAGTGTGCGAGGCCGCTGTTTCTAAACAGCAGCTGACGGGAGAATGGATAGTTGACCCATTTGTGGAGGCAGAAGGGGGGTGTGTGTGTCGATGCGTTTGGCACAGCTGAGCTCCCCCTTATAGAGACTGTACACTCTACTCCTTCCCCAAGCCACCAATCAGGCTTAGCGTTCACATCACCCCACTGGCCTTATTGAGAGGGAGAAAGCTGAATCAGTTCAACTGGAAGGGGGCCCTGGGGGCGGTGCCTCCCTTTCGCCGTCTGACTCAGCATGTTGACTCAGCACACGTGTCCGTGTAAGGGCCCCCTCCCTGTAGGCCCCCCCTTTCCTCTCAACGTTGTCGGTCACTGTGAGTGACCCGAGTCTGTCAACAGTGGGCTAAGGGTCATCGCCTCCCAGGGTGAGCCGCTCAGATGTGTCCTCCCACGTCAGGCTCATCCTCTCCATCGCCTCGTCCATTATTCGGCCGTCCTGTTCTCTAACAGTCAGGGTTTTGGGCCTAGGCCTCCACAATACCCTGGCCGCGCTGGCGGGGAGAGAGAACTCGATGACTTTCCAGCGCTAGGTCAGACGTCTCATTTCCCTCTGTCTAGTCCCAGCCCTGTGCTGACGTAACGCACATGAGGCCGTCCGTCTGTCCTCCCAGGGAGGTTACGCCAGCTACGCTGCTGCCGAAGGTCCAACTCTGTTACCCTGAACGCTGACCCTCAATTTTGACCCTGTCCTGCCCCGAGAGGGGGAGAATGTGCCACAGGGCAACAACCTTGCTGTCAGGCCCCTATATCTGTGCGTCTGTCGTCATTGTGTCCCAAGCACCTTGAGCTAACCCAAGCAGGCGGGAGGCTATTTGTGGAGCAAACGTGCAGGTGCGGGCTTTCTAACATGGCTCAGCTCACCACACGTAGGGGTGGTTCTGAGATCAGTCTCTACCTCAGTAATGTCTACAAAGGCGAAGGCGTGCCGATGCATTAACATCGTCATGCGGTGCTCATAAGTGCAATGTTTACTCCTGCAGTAAGTTTGACATGTGAGATCATGTCGTCCACGCATGCATCAGCCTCTCACTTTACACACAAACTGTTGACTACCCGAGAAGACGCCCTCATCCTGCACGCCTGCTGACACATTTATAAAAACTGGAATTCTCCCAGTGGCGTCATCGACTTCAACCCACGCCCCGTCTAATTAGGAGCCCGGTAATGTAATGTAAGCGCGTTTTCCCTCCGCTGTTAACCCAGTTGGTGGAAGACGGACCTTCTCTCTGACGTAATGACATCGTAATGAATATTTTTCTTCCAGAATGCACCTCTTCCCTCAGCTAGTAGATTCAGATATATTCATATCTGTGGCACCCCACGTGATCAACCCCTTATGGCGCGTAGAAATGCCCTTCATTCATTATACCACTTTGTGGCTGTGCTGTGGGCATGCTGGTATACTGGGGAGCTGGTGAAAACCTTTATTCATATAAAATCACTTTGGATTAAGTGTATTAGATTACCCTGAAGATTCCACAGTTAAATGCCAAGACCCGCTTCACTCCAGGCTCCTAGTTCCAGGAGAATTTCATCTTTAGCTATTGTCTGTTTCTGTGTTTTATGTTACTGCTCACTATGGATTTGATTTGATTATTGTATTCTCTGGAAGTCTAAGGCTTCGGGATGGGGGGCATGGGGTTATTTCACAGGAACGGAGCTGTGATGAGGTCACGGAGATGTTTAAATGTTGTAGCGAGCAATGGGATCTTATGTATGTGTTGATTTACTGAAAGAAGGAGAGGGAAGGTAATGGACTCCTTGGCGTCTATGCATACTGTACACACACACTTTGGTGCTCTTTTTTTACCCTAGAGAGATGGTTATCACTCACACACGGCTATTTCTAGACCATTGGCCTTACTGCGGAGACTCAATGACTGGAGAGGAGGCTATTTTCATCTCTGTTTTCCCTTTCTACATTAGTGCGGGATAATGACTCAGCAGATAAGCATTTGCATGGCTTTGCAGTGGAGTAGTTCCATGTTTGAAGAGCCCCCCCCCTCCCCTCGTAGGGTTGCCAGACCTTTGACTCTTGATGTCCAGTCTTGCAAGAGTCCGGTGTGGGTGCGGACCGGACAGAGAATGTCTACTCAGAAAGACTGATTGACTCTTTGTCCTGTTCATAATTCTCGCTACATTAGAAGCAATACAAAATTCAAGAATACACCGCAGAGGGTATAGTACAGTACAAGAACTGTAAAGGAGAGAAGTTCCCATTTTAAAAAGATTTCTTCCATCATATTATAGCTGCACCAGTTGTACTCTCATGACCTAGTTTCCTAACACAATGGGATAGGAATGACTTAATGGTATTGGATTGAATAGTTGCTGGCTAGCCAGCTATGGAGTTACATTATCAGCTGTACTGCCAACAGCCTCTTCATATGAAATTCCACAACGTTATGATGTTCCAGTGTTATAATTCAATATTACAAGCTGAGCTACATAGCACCCTAAAGATAGGTAACTTTCGGGTCTCATTTACAACGAATGTGCATTCCCTTCCGTGGACAGAAGAGATCTTGTGTTTCTAGTGCTGTCGCGTAGACCGTATTGATTGACACAAACAGATACTTGATACTGTATATTTGTGATTAAGCATCCTTTTTTCTTTGTGTGTGTGTGTGTGTGTGCCAAGAACCACTTGTGATTTGAAGGAATGACAGCAGTGATGTGAGAGGCGTAGCACACCTGTGAGTTCAAATAGAAGAAAAAGAAGGGAAAACGTGATTCATAAACTCTAGAAACTCTGACTGTCTCTTAGGCATTCAGAGACCCAAATAAACTTAGTTAGAGGGGTAAATATCATTATAAGTAACGTGATCTGGTGATCCAGGTGACGCACTGCTTTTGTACCCTTGAGCAAAGGTACTTGACCTGAATTGCTTCAGTTAATATCCGGCTGTATAAACAGATTGTATGTAAACTGTGTATGTCGCCCTGGATACGAGCCTCTGCTAAATGCCTGTAACATAATGTAAATATAATGCTTATTATTCTGTACATAAATTCATCTGTGACCTCAATGCATGAGAGTCTGGGGCATGAGTACAGGAGACAGGGGTCAGGGGTCAGGGGTCAGACGTGTGCGAGGCCATGCTGGAGCGTAAATCGTGGTCTGTAGTGTTTGGAGGGCTCCTTTAAAAGGGAGCACTAACTGAGTTGTGGAACAGCATGATGATCGCGTGTGATTTGTTTTAGACTTTCTGTCTTTCGCTTGCCCCAGAGGGAGACACTGTTGAGCGCTAGTCTTGCAGCAGCTGTTATTGTGTCATGGGCACAAGATCAATCTCGAACCCACTTTGAACCTCGTCGCTGGCCTTTCTAGCTGTGCCAGGAGGGAAGAGGGACGGCCGGGGGGGGGCATGCAGGACCGTGTTTTGGCAGTGCCCGGGTCCGTGTCTACGTTCAATAGGAATGTCGAGGTGCTGTGCTGGAGTATTAGCCTCTAAGCCATGCTACTGAGAATGCATTACATTACATTACATTACATTACAGGCATTTAGCAGACGCTCTTATCCAGAGCGACTTACAGTTTACATTTATTTACATACAATCCATTTATACAGCTGGATATTTTACTGAAGCAATTCAGGTTAAGTACCTTGCTCAAGGGTACAACGGCAGTGCCCCACCTGGGGATTGAACCTGCAACCTTAACGTTACAAGCCCAGTTCCCTAACCATTATACCTCACTGCCTGCCTAGGCTAACCTGTGCCATTGTCTCAGTGTAGTAGTCATTGGCAGTGTAGTGTAATGGTTAGGGAGCTGGGCTTGTAACTCAGAGGTTGCAGGTTCACAGGTGGGGGCTGCTGTTGTACCCTAAAAGGTACTTAACCTGAATTGCTTCAGTAAAATATCCAGCTGTATAAATGGATTGTATGTAAAGAAATGTAAACTGTGTGAGTCACTCTGGATAAGAGCGTCTGCTAAAATGCCTAAAATGTAAAAATGTATTAAGCGCTCTCAACTTTAGGGTCGCTATCTGCCATCACGGTGGCAGAGGGGAGTTATGTTGATAAGGAACGGGGCTAGTGGACTGTTGTCGTGACCTGGAATGTGGTACTTATCTCGAATTGCTTTGGCCCAGCTCTAAGGATGATATGTCACATGTAGTTTATGTAACCCTCCTGAGCTAGCTCTGTATACATTCTGAGGCCCAGTCATTCAGCCCTGATCCCAAAGGGCTGCCACGTCCACACGGCAAACCCAGCCCTCGTCTCGGGAGGCTGTGGCGTTCGTGGGATTTAACTGATTTAAATAATAATTCCAATTAGAAACAAGGTCACCAGTTTTGAGTGTGTAAAGAGGTCACATTTGAAGTGCAGTCGACTGGCCGGATTGCGCCCCTTGGGGGCCGGGATTGAGACACTGGGCCATAAAGATAAGGCTCTTTAAGCGCATTGGTCTGTCCTCTCCCTTTCCTGATTAAAGCAACTAAAACAAGGGATTTATCAGTACTGTTCTGTTCCCCACTTCTGTTCTGTTGTAGTGAGCTGGTGTTGCCTAATTTCCTCTAAACGGGTAGGCGGAATGACAAAAGTGACGCAACAATGCGATGACGTGAAGTGAAGAGTCACACCTTGGCATACAAAATATGTCCTCTCAGAAGTCCTGTCAGCATCAACATCCATCAGATCAGAAGACATTCTCTTCTCTATAATTGCTCTAATGTACAGGTAACTGGCAAAATGAAGGAAACACCAACATAAAGTGTATTAATAGGGAAGGGCTCCCAAATCTCCCATATGTGTACATCTGAGTTGAGATCTGGTGACTGAGAAGGCCATAGCATATGGTTTACATTGTTTTCATACTCATCAAACAATTCAGTGCTCTGTGGATGGGGTCATCCTGGAAGAGGCCGCTACCATCAGGACCAGAGGGGCTGGCGAATAGCGTAGTGGTCTAATGCATTTGGCTGGTCCTGTATGAGTGTGAGCTGCCTATCAGGGATGCGGTTTGAAACCCGTCTCTGTCAGACTGGCCCTGGCTGTCCACTCCTGAGGGAGGGGGGAGGGTGGTCGGCACGAACTTGCTGTGAAGCACGTAAGGGTGTCTCTAGCTTGCCCTGTAGAGACGGGTGGCGAGTTCGCGGGGGGAGAGTTAATCAAAATAAATAGAGGGTATAATTGGCTTCCAAATTGGGGAGGAAAACAGGGACAAATCTGAAACAAAATGTATAAAGAAATGAATACTCCCCATAAAAATTCCCCTGCTTGTGTAATTGACTGAATTCGTTACATAAAATGAAAGAAACAAGATAGCATTCAGCTCAGATGAGTTCTTCCTCTCCTGATAACAGTGTGGTTGAGAGGCACAGAGCAGCTTTGATTCTTAATCTCCTACCCACTTATCTTCTGAAGGGGTCAACTCGGAAAGCTCACTACTTAGCCGTTATTCTGCGGTTCTTTTATTATTTAAACCAAGACTGTGTTTACTTCAGTGTACTAAATTCAGACTGGATTAAGTGTGCTTTCACATGTGACCCTAAATGTTTTTCCAACGTGAGATGAGTCAGCGGCCCGCATGTATTATTTGTTCGTAGAGTTCCATTGTTTATGCACACAGGGCACTCCCTGTTCTGGGGACACAAAGATATCAGACAGTTCTGCCCTGTTCTGATCTGTACAGATTGCTCAGGTGCAACGGCTGTGCAGCTGTGAGCTTTCTGGTCAGAATATAGTCCAGAGTGGCAGTGTGGATTTGACCCTGTGCACGCACCAGACACACACACACACACACACACACACACACACACACACACACACACACACACACACACACACATACACAAACACTTGCACACACCTACACACATCTGCTTATACACACAAATACACATTGTACCTACACACACACAAACACAGACACACGTATGCACACATGAACGCTCACACATACACACTTGCTCATACACACGAATAAACATTGTACGCACACACGCACACATATGCACACCCAACCCTCACACACACTCGCATATATACACAAACACTGATGTGTGCACACCTACTCACATGTCTGCATACAGACAAACACATGCACACGCACACGCACACGCAAGTTGGCGAGAAGGTGGAATTTGTTTCATACACATGTACACACACACTCTCTCTCTCTCTCACACACACACACACACACACACAGGCAGACACACAAGTTAGGGAGGGGTCAGAATTTGGTTCGTACACATGTACACATGTACACACACACACAAACACACACACGTACACACACTCTCTCTACATGACCCTGGCCTTGTCTCAGTGACAGGCTGTATGTGTTTATTGCTGTTTAGTGCAAGGCCAGAGTGTGAAGTACAAGATGTGATCACTTCAGTGCTGAACAATGCTGCTGAGCCCTAACTTAACAGTTCAAACAGAGCGTAAGTCATGTAATTGGGGGGACAGGACCGCTCTGTGCTGAAATATGTGTGTGTTTATTTTTGGGGCCTAGTGGGTGCGGGAAACAACCGCCCACCATTTGCCCCTCATTTACTCTGTAACTGTAAAAACAGAGAGCAAATCATTGTGCACAATGCACATTGTACTCATTACCCTGTGAAAGCAATGTCAGCAAGATCATGCTAATGTAAAGTTTCAGTCTGTGGTTCTGTGTGGCTCAGTACGTAGAGCATGGCGCTGACAACTCTTAGGTTGTTGGGCTCAATTCCCATTGGGGCCACATATACTGAAAAATGTATACATTCATTACTATAAGTCACTTTGGATAAAAGCGTCTGCTAAATAGCATATATTATATTATATTATCGGTCAGTGGAATATTCCCAGACCCAAAACTGCAACATGCTCAAGTTTTAAAAGTCTATAAAGGTGGGATTTGTGTTGAGTAATCACTTCGGTAAGATGGGTCGTGTCTGTGTGTCTTTGTGCACGTGATTTCTTTTGGATAGTGTCCAGATTTGGGTAATGTCTCTGCGTGGGTGATTTTTGTGGGATTTCCCCATTAGAACTTTGAGTACTCCCAGAGTTTTCCAGCAAAACAACTCCACGTGTAATAACACAGTGATGTTGAGATAATACTCGCCGGCTCTTGTCTGTCCTGCCGGTGGACAGGAAGGTCAACAACGCCTTTGCATGCCAGAACCAGAGAGGGGTGCACACCTCGGATCATGGTAAGCTTTTGGCTCAAAGAATTGGCATTATGCAAGCTGATCCTGGATCAGTCCAAGGGGGTACCATCTGCCTACGGTGCTCAGATACACGAAGCTTGCAGAAGAATTCTCAGTTGCATTTCTATGCTGGCCTGAACCCCAGGAGATTCATCCCATAGAGAGGGACCCAGGCCCGTTCTGATAAAATGCCTCAGAGTATGTCTGCTGATCTAGGATCAGTTTGCCTCTTAGATCATAATGGATGTGGTTAGGATATGGACAGAGGAAACATGAGCCTAGATCAGCACTCCTGCCCTGAGGCGCATCGTGAATACGGGTCTAGGCCTTGTCCTTCAGTGTGGATATTTTCTGCAGTTTAGAGCGACACTCTACAGAGGCCCCGTCACAAAACTTGCTGTAAGCATGAGAATAATAACAAAACGAAGATGATGATGATAACTAATATCAATATTATCATCATCATCAATTAAACCAGTGGCTCAGTAGGTAGAGCATGGGGCTGACAACGCTTAGGTTGTGGGTTTGATACCCACTGGGATGACCAGCCAAATATGGGCATGTTAGACCGCTATCCTATCCACCAGCAAAAGGGCTGTATCTTGATGTGCTGCTATTCTCTGTATTTGATATGCAGGAAATAAAGAATGATCGATGATTGTCAAATGACGATTTATTCATTTGAGTGGACAAGAGCTTAGCTGTTGCAGTGCTATTTTTTTAAACCTTTAAACATCCAACTTGATTACCGGGCAAATAGTTATGAAGTGTGTGGCATCAGTTTAGTTGCAATGGAATGATAATACAAAACTTATGGAACTATGTCAGTTGAGCATGTATTGCTAAAAGGTGATTAATTCAATACAAGGGTATAGTGTTCCCAGAGGCCTCATGAAATGTTCCCATAAAAATGCAAGAATGTGCACCGATCATTTTTTTCATAAAAGTTCCTGTAAGTTTTATCTTTAACAAGGCAATTTTAATATATATTTTGACTGGGAGTCATTAAGGGCCATTAAATGAAGTCATGGTCATAACATTGTGTTTTACATTTTTGGTATTGTTTTAAAGAGGGGGGGGTTGAAAATATCAGCCTGCTGGTATGAAACTTTCGTGAAGTGCATAACTCTGACTCATATCTACGCAAGATTAACTTGAGAACTGCGGTGTGAAAAGAAGAAGCTGCTGACATCACAACGTGTTCCGGTGGAGAGCGCGCTTTATGATTGGCCAGTGTGACGACGCAAGGCACCGCCCATAAAAACAGAGAAGGAGCCTCTTTACAAAAATACAAACTATCTATTTTTTAAAAAGAATCCCAAACCAGCACGGAAGCACTCTGTACACGAGGGTTACTCAAATCTGGCCCACAAATCCAAACTTGGTCCTGGTCTTTCTATCTCTCAGGTAGTTAATTGAACAATTAGTGCAAATGATTGGCCAAATGATTGGGTGTAAAATGAGTGTCTTCACACCTGACTCCCAGGTAAAGGGAGTGTGGAAAAACATCAGTGCTCGGCCCACGAGGACCATGATTTGAGGACCCCTGATGTAGAGTAATAAACTGGCAGCCCAGGCCTATATGTAAGTTTAGCTGTAATCTGACTCTTGCTGTTAGACATAGCCTGTTGCAAAATTCAAGGTAAACCCTTTGGGGTGGAGGGGGTGATAAAGATATTGACATTACTAGAATGGGTGTACCATTACACCTCTCCAAAAATAATAAGCCTCAGGCAGGCCATCAGGCGTTATTGAGTAGGATCCCAGGCCTGTGTTTGGGTGAATTGGCCTGATTGCATGTGCGTAGGTGGCAGGGTGGGGTGAGAGAAGGTTCCATGTGCACATAGACAGGTTCACACAAAACCAGCTCTGTTTATTCTGACAGCCCTGGGTTTTTGCAGAGATGGAGACACAAGACTTTCTGTTCAAGCTTGTCTGCAGTTTGTGGCTGCAGAACAGGTTCACAATGTACTCTAAATAATGTATAAAACACACAGATGTTGGGAACCAGACGGGGAGAAACAGAAAAACTCCATCGAGTCTCTCTGCTCTTCCAGGAGAATCATTAAACGAGGACAAAGCAACAATCATCTGTGATCTGTGTGCAAGTTACGTCCCACACATCAAAGCTGAAAACCTAACTCTCATATGGGTAATTCTGTTGTCTTTGATCGTACTCTAGGATAAATCTTTTGTGGTTTGTACATGGTTTTCAGTCACGTTGTTCAGAAAAGGAGCAAAAGCAAGCTGCCAAGTATAACCCAATGTCAAACTGAAGCCACTTTGCTCATGCTTGTTTGCTGGTTTCCAGGATTTTCCGTGCTGTGATATGTGGATCTGGATGGTCACGCGTGAAGCGGTGAGCTGTGCTATACCTGCTGACGCGGTGTTGTGTGTCAACAGCGGGACATGGCGGTCTCAGATTTTGAGAGAGAGAATTCGGAGAATCGTGGCTTCGGAGAGGCGGTGGCTTTTCTGAGAAAACGAAACGGCGTGGAGCTCTCACGCACAACGCAACAGGATTTAACTCTTCGGCGTCTGAATATGGCGTTACTCGGCTAACCAGCTAAGACATGCTATGAGCCATACTATTGGACCGTTATTGTCTTCATTTTTAAGTTTTAAAGCATTAAAAGATGTTAAAGGTTTTACTTTGGGCCTCCTGCGTGGTCTAGTGGTTTCAATGTCCGACGCTGGCCACGGCAACTGGGGTTTGATTCCCCGTCGCGCCAGAGTCAGCTCTGGCCGGGAGTGCCACCAGGGCGGCAATTGGCTGTCCGCCCCAGGGAGGGGGGAGGGAAGCTGACACACACAGTTCGCTGCGCACAGGAGTGGTTCTGGGGTGCCGGAATTACAGTCGACAGCACGACGAGTGCTGTCTTGGAGGAGGCAGTGCTTCACCATTGTCACTGCCGGTCACAGGGCTATGGCAGCAAACTCCGAGGGAGGGGATTGAACTTTTTTTAAAGTTTTGCTTTATTAGGGGGACAGGTTGACATAAAGAAATAAATCCAGGCTAAACCGTGTTTGCTGTATTGTTTACAAACATTCTCATATCTTTATCATTATTTTTGTTAGTTATCTAAATGTTCTAGTGCCGAAAAGATTCATATTGGTAGCACGTCCAGTTCTGCTGAAGACGTATGTAGGAACATGACATCAGCGACTATCACAGACACAAAAATAGACCAAGAACACATGTTTACACCCTCCTGCATTGAGCCTAAAAACACGCAGCTATAATAACCTGTTCGGTCCTTATCTGGTGTCTCAGATTGCAACCGAAACCAAGAGAAACCAAGCCATTACGTAAGCTCAGCATCGGAAGATAAGACAAAGCCAGTCTTAAGTGAAGTGAAGGTTAGAATCAGAGTATGCATGTAAAAGCAGTACACTTGGTAAACCTGCTTTTGGCCCTGTGCAATTTCTCAATGTCAGTGAGGTACACCAACAGTGGCGACAGTGTTCTCCACGCCATTTGTCGTAACTCTCGAAGGCAACGCCTAATCACCTTCCAATGATTTACACTTTCACAATGTTCCCATGGTCTGATGTTGCTAAGATATTAATAGTTGTTCAAATATAACATACTAGCAAGCCTGTACTTGCATACAGTTACAACCATTAAAGGCAGTGTACATTTATATGTAAATGCATATAACATTTTATATATGTACAGTGTATATATCGTTATTTTACTTTGTAAAGATTTAGCCATTATCTATATGTCTTTATGAGCTCATATGGACATAGATAAACCAAACTGAACCAACAATAAATACTTTTTCACAACAAGGCTGTAACGTTGGAGAAACTTGGAACAATGTTGCCGAATTTTGTGGACAATTCATTGACCGGGATGAGGCTGTGTCTGAGGATTGAGTGAGAACATTTTCGGTGGCAACTGAACAGTATAGACACAGCCCTTCCAGTGTGCTCGCTATGCCCCGACTGTGCCAGCAACATCTGGTCAAGTCATTACTTTGCCTCAGACAAAACAAGCCCTTAATTCAAGCCACACAGGAAATCCTGATTAATGCACGCCATATCAGGTAGCTTCGAGGAGGGAGGAACCGTGCTATCGAGGCCCTGTTGTTGATGCAGCTTCATTACCCTGATTCATTGGCCCTGAAGTCATTATTGATCCCCTCTGCCAGAGTGTTAATCAGTTTTAATATGGAGTAGGTTTGGAAGACGGAATAGATTGCTCCAGGAGCATGAAATCCGTTAAGTAAAGTTGGACTTTTCTTCATGAATAGTACAAACAGGAAAAAGGAACCGCCACAAAAGGACCCTTGATGGAACAGGCCAGTTTACATTTTTATAGTAACACAGCATCTAGCATTGGATTGTCGCTGTTATTTCAAAGGTGAGGGGAAGGATGAAGTCTGGGGATAGACCCTCACTGAGCCAGACTAATCAAACCTTTGATTGGATGGTGAGTCCACCCTTTCAGATCAGTACAATCATCCAGCCCGCAAAGAGTCTGTACGGGAGAGGCAGCCAATGCTAGGTTCCACGATTCAAACAATCACTCAAATACTGTTTGTAACATCTTGGCTCATGATTAATTCTTTTTTTTTTTTTTTTTTTTTTTTTTGCAGATTTTTCCCCATTTTTGGCTTTCCCCAGTTTGGAAGCTAATTATAAACTCGCCGCCCATCTCTACGGGGCAAGCTACTCTCTGAGGCCGGTGATGATCCGCCTCCTTCGAGACAGAACTCACCGACCCCCTTTCTGGAGACACCCTTGCGTGCTTCACGGCGAGTTCGTGCCGACCACCCTCCCCCTTCCCTCAGCAACGGACAGCCAAATACCGCCCCCAATCGGGGCTAACGGCCAGGACCGGTCTGGTAGAGACTGGTTTCGAACCGCGTCCCTGATAGGCAGCTCGCGCTCGAACAGGACCAGCCAAATATGGGTGCGTTAGACCGATAAGCTATCCGCCAGCCATGATTAATTCTGCATATTGACAGCCAGCCCTCTCTAGAGGAGAAGGGCTGAGACAAGATGGATAATTAACAGCCAACATAAATATGGACTTCACTCTCCAGGGCTGTGTTTATTCCCTCTGAGAGTACAACCCAAGCTCCCATGTCTCACAGATGTCCACAGACAAAAACATGTGATATCATTTGTATTTACCTATCCTCAGAAATGTGATTTTGTCCAATAACATTTGTATCCCTGAGGAACATGTTGTTCTGTATCCAGAATAATATTTTTCCTGTGAGGTTTCCAGGACGAGGGCTTTTTAGTCAATTTTGACCACTGGAAAAGTGATGATATAAGTGTGTGCACATCCCAGTGGACTTAATATCAAAAATAGATATGCTGTTATTTTTAGATTGATTACACGAGAGCATCTGCTACTGTTTGTGGCTACCTGTCGCTGCGCGCAGCTGTTTGGTTTTATCGACAGGATGCCCTACAAATCTAAAGCGATTGTTTTGGAATCGCGCGCTGAGCGCACCGTGACCTGACTGAATCTAAAATACCCTGCTCCAGAATAGGCTAAGACCACTGTGTCCTCAGGCTGCATTTGGAGTTGTCGGAGTGGGACCACAAGGCACAAGCACTCCACAACAGGCTGGCAGTGTAGTGTAATGGTTAGGGAGCTGGGTGTGTAACTCCCAGGTTCAATTCCCAGGTGGAGCACTGCCGTTGTACCCTTGAGCTAAGGTACTTAACCTGAATTGCTTCAGTAAAATATCCAGCTGTATAAATGGATTGTATGTAAAGAAATGTAAACTGTGTAAGTCGCTCTGGATAAGAGCGTCTGCTAAATACCTAAAATGTAAAATGTAAATGTACAACAGAGGTAGCTTTCCTGCATTCTGCATTGTGCTGCTGAGGCCTGCAAGATGGTATGTGCATTAAGCTCAGCATATGACATCATCATAGACACAAAAATAAATAAACACGCAAACACGCTCTCTGTTGCTAGAGGTATTTCGGAACCAGTCCTGGGTTGACTCGACTTATCTTTGACGATCTTTCTGCCGTCTGGTGGATAACAATGACCTGTTTCTGCGCCTGTGTGTCTCTGCATGTCACCGTGACTGCAGCTCCTGTTCTCATTGTCGCTCAATACGCGGGACTGAAAGGTGCGGGAACAGCACAATGGGCCAGTTTATACAGACAACTGGGGGGAGATGAATGTCGATCTTGATCGTCTCAAGGGGCGGGCTTTCTTTGAAGGGATCTGTTCATTCAGCATGGGCCCAACTGCGGGCCCTAATCTGATCTCTATTGCATTCTGGCATACCTAGCAAGTTTCGACCCTGCTGATAACATAATCAGGGGCATCCTATTTACATGTTTTTCGGTGTTGCCACATACAACTGAAATCCCTTGAAAGGAAGGCTTTGTGTCCTTTGTTTCAATAGCGAGGAAATGCAATTGTGAGGACGTCGGGGGCTCAAGTCTTGAGTGAGACACTGCTGCGCCGTTGACTGCTCTACCCTAGCAGTAAAACAGGGTGATGGAATAAATATGAAAAATGTTAGCATTGTCTGTTGCCCTGGATAAGGGTGGCTGCGGAGCAGGTTCACAATGTACTCTAAATAATGTATAAAACACACAGATGTTGGGAACCAGATGGGCGAAACAGAAAAACTCTATCGTGTTTCTCTGCTCCTCCGGCAGAATAATTAAAAGAGGACAAAGCAACAATCATCTGTGATCTGCCGGGTGCAAGTCACTTCTCACACATCAAAGCTGAAAACCTAGCTGTCACATGGGTAATAGTGGTTCTGTTGGCCGTGCACTAAGATGACATTTTCTTTTGTGAAGGTGTACACGTTTTTCAGTCACGTTTTTCAGAAAAGGGACACGGGTCACTAACGTAAATAAAGGTAAGACGCCAAGTATAATCCAATGTCAAACTTTCAATTAAGCCATATTTGATGTGCACACACACCCCCATTCAGTCTTTATGTTGAAAAGGTACTAGCATTCTCAAAACTTTCATGTTGCCTTTTAGCAATGTTATCGCTCTGCAACAATGTCATAGAAATGTTTGGTGTTGTCATAGTGTATGTTTGCAATGGTAACCTGATCCCCTTCCTGGAGCCGCCAATTGCCCTCCGCTCCATTGGTTCAGACGCGCCAATAGATGATGAAGTGGATTTATTGTGTGGGCTGCTCTCGTGGGAAACCTGATCCGTGAGCACACAGCCTGTAATCAATGAGGTCACACACAAGGAAGCCCAGACCACTTAATCCCCATTGGCCATGGTCACCAACAGAAGGATGATGTCACTCACCTGCACGGTGTACTGTGACAAGGCCTCCTTTGTGCCCCTTCAAATACAACCACATTTTTAACATCACGTGAGACAAAGCATGGGAGAAACGTGAGGCTATGTATTCCCTTTCAGATGAGAACAGGACAATGTACATTTCCTCTTAATCTCCCAGATTGCTTCGAACGTGCTTGTTTTTACAGTGTTATTACGTGGGAAGTTACTGATTCCATTGCAGTGGGAAAATGATGACCGCTTGTCGATGCAGAGTTCTATTCTGGAGAGAAGACAGAGACTGCTTCGTGTAATATCCGCATTGTTCGAGACTCCCACAATCCGTCTGTGCTCTCCAAAGCTGTCGAGCAAAAATGTAAACATCACACATTGTGCTTATCTTCTGAGCTCCATTAAGACCTAGCGATAAGACCTCACAGGATGAGGTGGCATTACTGTGTTTTTCCAAATCTCAGAACACAAAGTCAGGATCAAGAAGGGAACCAGCGGAATGCATTTTAAGGTATATGCTCGCCGGTATTTTTATATGAATTATATGAAGGCTGAGGGTAAGTGCAGGATAATGCAAATGCTGCTGTAAGCCCAACCTTTTTTCGAAGGCTGTCGACAGCACTTCATGTAATGTGACCAAAAAGCAACCATTCATGACTATACAGCCCAAAACAGGGGATGCCAGAGCCACTTCCCACAACACTGTGACCATTGACTTGAGCTGATCATTGAGCTGATCTGCACTCAGGCAAGACTGGGCGGCAGTGTGGTATAATGGTTAGGAAACTGGGCTTGTAACGTTAAGGTTGCAGGCTCAATCCCCAGGTGGGACACTGCTGTTGTACCCTTGAGCAAAGTACTAAACCTGAATTGCTTCAGTAAAATATCCAGCTGTATAAATGGATTGTATGTAAAGAAATGTAAAGTGTGTAAGTCGCTCTGGATAAGAGCGTGTGCGAAATGCCTAAAATGTAAATGTAAATGTAAGACTGCACTAAAAACCCATTCCATCCATAATGGGCCCCTCCCAACCCAAAGACATCACTGCACCTCCTGAGGCGTTTCCAAGTGGGGCTTCCACATTTTTGTCGAGAACAGGATAGTTTTGGCCATGGCTCTACCGATACAACCGTCCAATGAAACGAGACAATGCAGACACTTCCGTGGGAAAGCACTTGAAACAGGGAAATGGTTTAATTGACAAGAAAAACAACCTTCCTGAAATTTTTCAGTCAGAGAACTTGCTTGCCTTGCTGGACCAAAGGTTAATTGATCCTTGAAAAGTAGTCAACATTGAATAGTTATTTGCCCTCAAGCAAAAGGGCACGGTCCTCATGTTTCCCACGGTGCCTGATGGCTTTTAAAAGAACACATTTCCATTCAAAAGGAATGTAATGGGACTTTATTTTTGGGAAATTAAAAGGTTTCTATCCCAGGATCCCTGTAAAACATAATAGTTTTTAAAAGCTGGACAAAGCAATAGAGCTCGAATATAGCCATTAGCACACAGTAGTCACCGAGTGGCATTTGAGAATGAGCGATTGATTGTATTTTTATTTGAGTTTGGAGCCTCAGTAAAACATTACTATGCATGCGTGGGGGGGGTTATTGGGGGAGGAACTGCAGTAGCCACAGTCTAGAGCAGATTCTCTTTTGACATGTAGTTCCATAGCTGGCTATACTTGGAAACAAGACACAAGTCCTCTGAGGGTGGGGGGGGGGTACAGTACTTAAAACAACACTTGTTAAAGATGTTAGCCAGTGTTAAAGAGAAACTAGGCTGTTTTGGGTAGTGTTTGGGTGTCATGACAAGCGTGCAAAACCTATGCAGCACACATCCTTACCTCGGAGATGTGATTTGCATCAGTAACCCCCCCCCCCCAGCCCCCCAGCTGTGTAAACAGATCATCAGTAGAATGTAAGCCGCATAAGTCGGCCTGGATGAGAACCTCCAAAAAGCCAAGGAGGGCACAGCCAGGGGGGGCTCTCTGAGGACTGAGCATTCTTATTTTAACAGAACATCAGAATAAGGACAAAAAAAAACTATAGGCCATTTCAGATTTTCAGTATTTCAATATTTTCACAGTTTTTCTCCCAATTTGGTGGCCAATTGTATCCTCCATTTCTTCAATTCCCCCTCCCCACAAACCCTCCGCCCTCCGCCCTCCTGCAACTACGGGTCCAGCCATTACCCCGGGGCCGGAAATGAACTGTTTCCTTTGAGACGGACTCGCCTATTCGTTTTGCCAACAGGGAAGTTTTTTGTGCTCACAGCAAGCTCATCCCAGCTGTCCCTCCCCCTTCCTCCTTCCCCCGGGGCGGACAACCGATTGCTGCCCCCGAACGGGACTCCCAGCCAGAGCTGGGCTGGCGTAGCCCGGGAATAAACCCCAACCACAGTGGGCAACCTGCACTCAGTGCCTTTACCGGTTGCGCCACTTGGGGGCACCTCGGAGGTTTTAATGTAAGAGCAACTAACCCCTAGATTCTCATTTACAGTGATGACCTGTGGAAAACCAGGGGACAGACAGGACGATAGGACCAGTGGCGTGCTTTCCCAACACTCAAACCAATCAATTGTTTGGGGATTCCAAAGCAGGGGGCCCTACTGCTTCAAAGCGATATTACATTCTAGCCATTTTGATCATCAATAAATTAATATAGGCTATATATAGTTGGCAAACCTTTTGGTGAAACGTCATGACCACGCCCATTGTAGAGGAAAACATTGGTGGTTTTTATGTAGTTATCTATCAGACAATGCTAATAAGCTGCTGTTTGGCTCTATGTACTAACAACAACAAAAAACTAATATTTTATATTTTACCGAATTGTGCCACCGAGCTGCAGAGAAGGACTCAGTGGCTGCAAGCAATTCAGCCGAAGCAGGATATATATATACGTAGGCTACAGCCAACTTTTTGTCACAGGTAACTTTATTGCATGAACATAGTGTATTGCTATTGGTATGTGTCGTAGTCCATTACTATTGATACACCCGGTCTCTAATGTTTGAAACATGTCAGAGCTAGATTCAGAAGCATTCTCGCTAACTGAACCCGTCAGTTTAGCGGCAATAACGTTAACTCGTTCAAAAAAGTTGCGTAAAAGACAAAATTACTGTTGAAATATTGTAATAAAACAGGGATTTCACTGCATTGGTTGGCGGATTAAAGGAAGAATGTATTCTTTTCCAGTGCTATAAGCAGTTTACGTTGAGCTGCCCCCCTTTCTTTTCCAATTTCTCCAAGTATCTGGTTTGTTCCACAGGACACAAGGACTGGAAGTTTGAATGGCAATAACTGGAACCGAGAATAGAGAAATTTCAGTAAATCGGGTTTTAAATTGACACTTTTTCAAAAACATTATACTCCTGTCGCAGATTTGGGTCCTGCCTGTAAGAGTGTCACACTAGTTCAAGATGAACGTAAAAAAACCCACTGTCTGTGATAACAAAAATATACATATTTTTAATCATTGGCCATAGACCTAATGCACCTTTTCTAGTAGTAATGGCCTAATCCACTCTTACCCAGTATTATTAGGTATATAGTGTATTAGTTATTAGAGAAGGTGTCTAGGTCTATTTCTAGTTGTGACTGATCACTTTCATCCTATGGTGAAGCATTTCTATCCTGAAGGTAGTGGTCTATTTGATGACAATGGCCCCATCCACAAGGCATGAGTGGTCACTGAATGGTTTGATTAGCATGGAAACAATGTAATCCATACACCATGGCCGTCTCAGTCACCAGATTTCAACCCAGTTGAACACTTAGGGGAGATTCTGGAGTGGCGACTGAGACAGCGTTTCCCACCACCATCAACAAAACACCAAATGATGGAATTTCTTGTGGAAGAATGGTGTTGCATCCCTCCAACAGAGTTCCAGACACTGGTAGAATATTTGACAAGGCGCATTGGAGTTTTTCTGGCTCATAGTGACCCTATTAAGACATTTTATGTTAGTGTTTCCTTTGTTTTGGTAGTTACCTGACATTTAACTGGGGGCCCAAAATGACTAAACACGCCCCTGTGTGGCCAATCGGTTTTAAGGTACAATTTGGCTGCCAGATTGAGAAACCTGCAGGTTGGGAAATTCCCATTTGGCGTGGAAACCGTACTCCCTATGAAGAGTGCTGTGGATTCTTTGAAGACCATATGTTATCTGACAATCCTTGCCTGCACAGGCATAAAAGACATCAGCACCACCGCAGCACTTGTTTTTTTTAGTAATAACATGATATAAAGTACATTCTGCTGATGTAGACCTGTGCATGCAGGTTGGGAATGGGCCTTGTGTTTCCTTGAGGAGAGGAGACGCCCACCTCTCTTGCTGTTCGCACGGAGGGAAGAGCCTCTCCACTGGAGCAGACACAAGTCAAAGGGCAACCTGGGGGGTGGGGGTGGGGGTGATGCAGGGGGTGAAATTGAATCTGCTAAAGACAAGGCCTACATGCCACAGCACACAGCCCTCCTGGAGCCTTTTTCAGAACCCTTCTGCTGTTATGCCCACAAATAATCCACATCTTTCACGAGGATAAAAGCCACACGGGCGAACGGACAAGGATAGATTTTTTTTATGACTGTTTTTTCTAGAGCAGCAAAGCGAGATCAGTTACTGAGTCAGGCAGACAGAGCGTGACCCAGTGTAAAGCCTTTTAATAAGTGCAGACAAGCAGGGTGGGCCTGTGTTTTATTACGGCCACTGAAACACAAGCCTTGGACTGTTGAGGGGTAAATATATCTGCCCGTGTTTACCGAGGAGCAGGTAATCCACGTGTGCGATTTCAAGCGCTTCAAGCGAACCTGGGTCAAAGCTGGGCGTTTTGTGCAAATTTCTAAAGCTAATAATCTGGACCGATCGAAAGGTGTTGTGTAACCTTTAACTCCACTCAAAGGGAGTTTCCTGACAAATGAGCCCAGTGCTCAATTAGCACCTCCGCTCCGTCCGGGCGTTTGGCAGCTCTTTTGTTTGTTTCGCGCCTGATTATGTTTTGTGAGGAAAGCCAGAGCAGGCCGGGAGTGTGAGGCCGCGCTCTCTCCCTTTCCTCCCTGACACCACCGGCTTGAGCTCTCCAGTTTCTCTCCCCCCACACAATGCCACCCAGGGTGCTTCTCTCTCTCGATCCTTCTATCCCTGTCGCTCTGTCTTTGGCTTTCTCTCTCATCTCCTCATTTTTACATTTGACATTTTAAGCGTTTAGCAGACGCTCTTATCCAGAGCGACTTACAAGATGTGCATTAATACATGGTGGGAACAATCATAGTTTGCGCACGAGATCAGTGCAGTATTACAGCGATAGACATCATTGTAGGCAGCTGCGTGCCATACCTGTAACACTGGGAAGGAAAAGGTTAGTCTTTTAAAAAAATTATTATTAAATGAGAAGGCAGGGATACATATGCAAGAAGTGTTGAGCAAGAGGGCAGTGGTGATGACAATTGGCTAGATGTACAGAATTCAGTGGTAGTGGAGTCTGAAAAGGTGGGTTTTGAGTCTCTTGTGGAAGATCGCAAGTGATTCCGCGGTCCTGACCGATTGCGGAAGGTCGTTCCACCACCAGTCAGGACAGAGAAGAGACGAGACTGCGACGAGCGGCTGCCGGGCGCCCGGAGGGATGGGACAGTCAGTTTGCCAGAGGAGGCTGAGCGGAGGGGTCTGGCTGGGGTGTAGGGTGTGATGAGTCCTCTGCTCGGACAGGGCCCAGAGATAACTATTAATAATGGCAGCTAAATATGTGTCACCCTGCCATATCATGAGGGACAGTGGGCAGACAAATAAAAAATAAAATGTGTGTGTAATGATGTGTGTAATGATGTACACGTATGTTTGTGCATGTGTTTGTGCACATCTTGTAAGTCGCTCTGGATAAGAGCATCTGCTAAATGCTTAAAATGTAAAATGTGTTGTATGCGCTTGTATGTATATGTTTATACATATGTAAGGTACATGTGTAACATACAGTATATGATTGCTTAATATTGTTACTTTATTATTTGTATTGTTATTGATTGCACAATGTATACCATGCTTTGGCAACACAATCATATTTGTCATGCCAATAAAGTTCAATTTCATTTCATTTGATAGGGGCCATCTTATTCGCACAAATTGCTTTACTGTCTGATGCCTCTTCCCTCAGTAGGGGGTCATGACCTTACATAGGTGTGCATTGTTCTCGTTGCCGGGTTCAGGACCCTATGTGCGTGCGCTGTATTCACAGCCCGGGGTCACAGCCTGCGTGCGTGCTGCTCTGTTGGTAATGAGGTTGTCTGCAGTGCCCTCCCTCCCTCGACAGCACCTGTGATTCAACAGTCTGCAGCCCCCGTTCACACCTGCACTCTGATTCACTCGAGACAGCCATTACCATTAGCACGCAATGCAGCGATGAGCTATTCGCTCTCCAGACCCGACAAGCAGCGCTGCTGACACGGGCAGCGGTGCGAGGCTATCATTATCTGTTACATAAGGATAATTCGGGAACACCGGCTTCCACCCCCGGCTTCTATAGTCAACTTCGCTCGATTGAGGCGAATGAAACACTGAAGGGGAATTCAGGGAGAAGAAAACACTCTTGACTTTCAAAACTGGTTGTTTTTTTGCATTGAGTTGGAAAACAAAAATCACATTTCTGTATCTCGAGGCATGTGAAAGCATGTGAAAGCTAGGTTTTGCAGATGGTCACCGAAACCGCCCAGTCGGATCAGAGCCCTTCTCTGTCTCCTCTTCCCATTCCTTTTTTTAAGTAAACAGTGAACTGGGCAGTGATCATTCTTCGGTCTCAATCCTCCCTTTGTGAGAGAGCAGGTACCATTCGTCTGTCAGGAGAGATAGAGACCTGCCAAGCATTCCTTTCCGCCGGGGGGGGGGGGAAACAAAGCGGCCCCCAGAGGCAGGCGCTGAGTGAACAAGCAGAGACCGAGAGAGCGGCGGCGCGCGGGCACTGCACCCGATGCTGCCCCGCGTTCCACGTCTCGAGACCCGCCGCGTGCGTTCCACGTCTCGAGACCCGCTTGTTTTCAGCGTGCAGCACTTGCCAGGCAGACAGGCAGGGCTGCGAAAGGAATAACAATCGCTGGCGTTTGAACAAATGCGCGTTTCAGCAGTCGGCAGCAGAGACATAACCGCGGCGGACGAAGCTCTTCCCAGCCGTCCCCGCTGACTGCTTACTGCTGCCGCTTGGCACAGGAGAGAGAGAACTTTAGGTCAGCAAGCCCCCCCCCCCCCGAGCCTGCAACTGCGCTGCTGATGAACCCACACACTAATGACAGTGCCGGCGTGGAATTTACTGCCTGGCGGATCTTGGACCAGTTTAGCGCCATTGGATAATAATAATAGTCTAATAATCGTTTCAAATGTTGCCTGTGTATTGGAACATGTTTAAAGCCAACATCAGGATTCAGTTATCGGGTGACACGTAGGCCTATGCTGCTGGACATACCACAACACGCAGTAACGTCTGTTTACTACACTTTTGATTGATTGCGCACACTCTCTTTCTGTCTCACGCACACACAAACACGCGTGCACGCATATAGCTCTTTTCTCATTTTTTTCCTGCTGATAGATTCATTTTTTAAACCAAGCCATTAAATCCTACATCAGCTGTCGGAGTTCCCCAGACAGCCTGGCTGCAGTCCTGCCTCTGGATGAAGCGTGGCACTGAACGCTGCAAATTTACGCCTCTGGCTGTTTGCTTTACCTTCACAAGTTACTGTAAAAACAAGGCTCCTTCGCAGGGCCAAGTGTGACCCGTGTTGGCCGCTAATAATTTCCTGAGCATACGTCTCACGCACAATGTGTGCAGAAAGGGGGAGTGGGGGGGGGGTCTGAATAGGCTTTAATGGCTGTAGCAGACATGTTTAAATTGCTTTGGCGGCCCCACATGGTAAAAACATCATGGCAGAGGTTGAAAGAAGTTGGGAGTTAGGTTTGGCCTTCTTTAATGGACGGATTAGTAGTTGACCGCTAATGACGCCCAGATCATTGAGGACAGCTTAGCCTGCACGTGATTCCGCACTCGTAGTTCCGAGTCCGTTGATCATTGTGGACAGTAAATTATTATTTCCCCGAAATAAAAATACCCCTTCTGCTTCCCAGAAGCAACGGGGGCAATTAGGCCAGCTTAACCAAACAAATACCTGGACAAACATTCAACCACATAAACATGAATTATTCATCGTATTCAGTTGTAACAGCACTTGCAGTAGTGACTGCAGTTGCAGTAGTCAGTCTTCAACTGAAGCATCGATAGCAGTAACAAACAGGAAAGCCAGCAGCGGTACAGTACAAGCAGTAGTCATAGCAGCAACAGTGTCAACAGTGACAATGGTGCAGTTCTGATTGTTATCATCATTGCTGGATTAGAATGTGTGCTGTCTACATGGTCCCTCTCTCATAAATGGGTTTCCTGTCAGGGCTGCCAGTCCAGTCTCTCCACTGTCTCTATAATAATGCTCACTTTGTCTCTCGCCCGCAAGACAAGAGCGGAGGTTTCCTACTGTGATTCCTATCAGTAGAAACGTTGTATACATCACCACATCACATCTGAAGCCACACAGCCCTGAAAAGCGGGTGTCTCTCTTATCTCACGTACAGGTATTGGTTTACTTCCTCTGCGGGTTTTGGCTTACTCCCTTCGCAGGCTTGGCATCCCAGTTCCTTGAAGACGGGGGCAGAGGGCCTCCCCCAACCGCTGAAGCAGGGTAAGGGAAGAGCACGGGTGTATATTTTCAATTTTGAATAATTCAAACGATGCTAATTAATTATGAGACGGTGAAGTAAAGGGGAAAAGTTAGCCGAGACTGGACAGCATTGGAGGGAGAAACGTTAGAATGAAGCGCTGTTTGAAAGCACAGGGCCAGGGGTTTGAAGCGCTGTTTGAAAGCACAGGGCCAGGAGTTTGAAATGCTGTTTCAACACATGGCCAATGGGAGCATCAGAGGCTGTCTGGAATAGGTACTGGCAGACGGAGCTGTCTGGCGGGGGACGATTCGAGGAAGGACACATTGGCTTCAAAAGCCGTTAGTCTGGCAGACTGTCACGGTTCTCACTGGGGCTGGGTTTGAGGTGATATAATGAGCGAATTTACAGGCAAGGAGCAAAGGAATATTCCAAAGGCTGACTGGAAAGTTGTGGACAGATGGTTTCCATTTGAAGTCGAGAGGGATGGTTCAAAGGACAGGGAAGCCTTCCGAAGTAAACAGAGAGAGATTACCACTGAAGGTCCTCTCCGTTTGAAACCAATTTAGTGTGGATCTCTCTCTCCCTCTCCTGAAAAAGAGTTATATAATCGCAATAATAAAGGAGAGCAGGACATTTTGGGGGGTACTTTCCTTGGAAAGAGGCAGCATGTGTGTGTTATTCCAGAAATCAAGGTAATATGATACTGCCACTTCAAAGGCCACAAAGAGAGAAAGGGTACATTCTGTCTGGCCATGGATCAACAGTGGTCATTCCGTTGAGAATTCCTTGGGGCAGCGCGTCTGCACTTTATGTTGTGTAAAACTTTGCCAAACACAAAATGAAAAGGTGTTGTTGTTAGATGTGCCTTTGAGAAGAACGGCTGGTTTTGAAGAGGGGCCAAGTCCTTGTATCTGGCTTTGGTTATAGTTCTGATCTCCAGCAAAGTATATCCTGTAACTCTGTAAACTGTAACTGTATCTCAGACGGTTAATGGACATAACACTTATGTAACCATAAGAGTAAACTAACAGTAAGTGTAAACGTAAATCCACGTGCGTTGGTTAACTCTTTAAATGTAAAAAAAATGTATTTACATTCAATGCATTTCAAAGATGCAGACGGTCACCGTGGAGATAAAGGTAAAATATATTAAAGTCCCAAAATCGTTGTAGAGAGGTGAAGCCTGATGATGGTCATTTGACCGAAACGTCTGTCTTTTTGTCTCTTAAATCCTCTTTGTTTCACGTTTATGGATTAAAAGACTTCTGAATTGAACATCGAGCCTTTTCCTTGTTTTGGGATATTCCCTTTTTTGCACACAGTGTGCGGGTTCAACCTTCATTCAAAATATATGAAAGAAAATCCACAAGCAACACAGAGACCAGTTTGCCTCAGATCTGAAGAGCAGTGAGTCTTACCACCGGTTTACCACTTTCATGCCTCCACTGTGCACATTATGGAACATTTGGAAACTAAATGTTGAGCTCATTTGCAATCAGGGAAGCCTAAAGTCCCGCTGGGCAATCACTCTGTAAACACGGTGCACTCTACACTAAATTGTAGTGTAAGTGTGGCATGTGTGCCACGGTGGTGCAGGCATCCCAGGCTTCTGTTCGGACACTTTTAGCAAAACATTTCACCTTTGACCTTTCAGTTCCCGAATACAAAGGCTTCACACCTGCTCCCTTGTTTCAAGGAGAACATCTCCACATGGGATTCATACAGGCTGTTGCCAGGCACACACGCATGCACACACACACACACGCATGCACACACACACACCACACGAGTGGCTCTTACCTGTCACAAAGTACTTTACCTGGCCCCTTAAATCGGTGCGTTGGGCTTTCCAAACGAAAACCTAGAAAAGGCTGTAAATTCGCTATAGCATTCAGGATTGCCAGCTGGCTGTGCTGAAACGTTACAATGGCGCACTCACGTGTATAACACCATCTCTGATTCCACATGTCTGGTCTTGGAGTTCCCAGACACAAGGCTAGGTTTCCTGTTGAAGCGGGTACAGGCATTTTGGCAATAACAGAAAATAGTGGCGGTTTAAGCGCCATTAGTCCCTACTCTGGCTGCGGAAAGGAACCGATTTCTGTCACCAATAAGAGGCTTGATTTAATTTTACAGACAATGTGTATGGATCTTTTTTGCAAGGAATCTAGACATTACCTAACTTTCCTGTACTGGGAATACATACGCATTCATTCGCGCCAGTGTTGTGTGGGTTTCTGTATGTTTTCAATGGTTACAAGGTTTCAATAGCTGTCCAAAGTGTAGGCTTCCTTATCAATGGCAAGTAAATGACTCAGAGAATGAATATGTCAGTGTTTGTACATGGAGGCATGGCTTCCAACTATATCTTTTTAATGTGTACACACAGTGGGGACCCAAGGCCATGAGTTATCCGAGGGATTGATTTGCAGCAAAGGTGCTTTTATCCAGCTGCACACTCTGAAGATGTACCTATAGTGATGTCACTACTGAGAATAAAGTCCAAAGAATGTTCCTGTTTCTCAAGCAGTGTTGTCGGCAGTTGTCTGACAACACTAACCGGGTTAAAAGAGTACAGCCTGGAGAACACAACGTTGACCAGGTCGTAAGAGTTCTGTCTGAAAGGACCGCACATTAACCAGGGGCTGTACGTACAAAGATTCCAAGAGTAGGTGTGCTGATCTAGGATCAGATTTCCCCTGTCCATATCCTAACCATATCCATTATGAGCTAAAAGGCTAAACTAATCCTAGATAAACACTCCTACTCTTAGAATCTTTATACATACGGCCCCTGGTTGTAAGAGTACTGTCTTAAGGACCCCACATTGACCAGGTCGTAGGAGTATTGTCTGAAAGGACCGCACATTGACCAGGTCGTAAGATTATTGTCTAAAGGACCCCACATTGACCAGGTCATAAGATTATTGTCTGAAAGGACCCCAGGTTGACCAGGTTGTAAAACGTAAATCATTTATGGGTCTGTGAAATGCCTCTGTGATTACTCTGCCAGCTGTGTGGCTTTAAGTAAATATACTTCAGACAATACCCTCTGGTGATGTCTGTGGTGACCCCATAAGCACCACCCGGCCAGTGATCCCCAGAGAGAGAGAGAGAGGAGAATGACAGAGAGAGAGAGAGAGGTCAGGGGACCTAATTGACGGACTGGCTTTGACTTCAAAGAGAAGCAGTGAGATTGTTTACAATTACTAAGTCAAAGTTCTCTGTTAAAGATGCAGCACATGGCTGATGTCATTGGGTGGATATTTATGATACTCAAACACAGAGACACACACATACCTACACTCAAGCACGCACACACACGCACTAGATAACTTGTGCCAGTCCTTGGTTTATGCACACACCATCTGACCAGCCAGAAAAGGTGGGCTAAGTGGAGAGCTACAGGTAACTGCCAAAATAAAGGAAACACTTGAGTAAATTAAGGGTTTTGGCTCTGTTATGCTGTGGAGTGCATTCTCCTGGCATGGTTTAGGTCCACTCAACCCCTTAGAGGGCAAGGTAAACACCAATAAATACAAAGCCATTCTGAGTGATCACCTTCATCCTGTGGTGAAGCATTTCTATCCTGATGGGAGTGGTCTCTTCCAGGATGACAATGCCTCCAGCCACAGGGCTCAAGTGGTCACTGTATGGCTTCATGGGCATGAAAATAATGTAAACTATATGCCATGGCCATCTCAGTCATCAGATCTCAGTGGGCTGGCAGTGTAAATGGTTAGGGAGCTGGGCTTGTAACAATTGCAGGTTCAATTCACAGGAGGGGCACTTCTGGCAAGGTACGGCATAAAAGAAATGATAACTGACATAAGAGCGTTTTCCTAAAAATTAAAAATAAAAATCTCAATCTATTAATAAAACACCAAGTTATGTGAATTTCTCATGGAAGAATGATGTTGCATTCCACCAATAGAGGCCAGACAGACACTTGTACAATCCATGCGAAGGTGGTTTTAAGCTGTTCTGGTGGCCTGTGGTGGCCCAATGCCCTATTAAGACACTAAATTATGTTGGTGTTTTCCTTATTTTGGCAGTTAACTGTACATGCAATGAAGCTGGAAACATGGAAATCAGAATAACTCACTGGCACCAGTCAGAATAGTGGCCTCAAAAGCATCATTACCTAAGCATGCTTACTTGGCTGATGCCCATGTCCAGGGCTCAGGAGAAGTAAAGGGAATTAACCAGTCTTTTACAGAGAGATGAAAGACTGTTAACAAGTGGGGCAGGCATGGCCTGACATGCAACATGAAAAGTATCTGAAGTAGATACAGGTTGTGATTGGTTACCCAGTGGAGCGATGTGAGATTGGGCATTCCAAATTGGGGGAAAAAGCATAATAATACATTTTAAAAAGCGAATATTTTCATGAATAAAGAGTATGTGATTAAAAACGAATAATAGCTGATTTTACACCAAGATTATACTGAGAAAGTGTATTTAAGTAAATGTATCCATGTGCAGGGAACTACTGTATTACAGGGATATACGTACTCTTTCGCATATACTCTACACGTATATAAACACACATGCACATATACACACAAAACATACAGCAACACAGATACATGCATGAAACATGCTAGCTTTCAAGAGACACGTTTCCAGTGCTTCACACAACAAGTTGATTATCATCTAGGCCCATGTTTTTGTGATGGGCTACAAACAGGGCTTTCCATTATCACACACACACACACACACACACACACACACACACACACACACAAAATACTGCTTGTACTAACCACTAAATGCCTATCTCTTGGGTACACCCTTGTAAACATACATCATTACTAATATAGATAAATATTTCAGGCCCACAGTAAGTCAACCACATATACCAAAAAGTCACATCAGGATAAAGGTCACATGATTCTAAACTTGGACAGATGCGGTCAGTGCCAATGGAATGGCGCACCTTTCCACCAACCCCCCTGTTTTATCTAAAATTGTCTGACTGCATTGTGTCTAATTTATTGCCTTATAAACCAGCTTCAACATGCGCTCAAATAACAGCTTGCTGGACACACATGGCGAAGCTGTCCAACGTCAGTGCGATGCTAATCAGCAGCACTCAACACGTTTTTTTTTCATCCTACGGGTCCAAACTCGTGTCATGTGCGGACACGCAACTTGTCCACCCAGAGACAAAATGCTAAGTGAGTGATTCTCTGGAGACATGCTTGATCCCACCTCTATTTTGTAACAAAAAGGGCCTTACAGAAGCACTGAACATGCATGTCATTGTCGTAACAATCTGCTCCCAAAACACAAATCTCTTGGGCTTCTCTCTTCACCCTAGTAACACAGTTATTTTCCCTTTGCTGATTATAAACCTGACGTGAGGTCTCGACGCCGGGGGCTGATGGGAAAGGTGTTTCATAAGCGAGCAACAAATCAAATGATCGTGAAATGGCCTCCGCACGCTGCAACCGCGCCTTGTGATTACTGTGGGCGATAAAAGCTCAATTGCTGGGTTTAAAAACAACATAGAACAGAAATGACCTGAAGCAATGAAATTAGCTTTTCTTTTTTTTTGGGGGGGGGGTTGTGGAATCTGTGTCAAAACACACCCACAGGCTCAAAGCGACAGAGGTTACCCTCAAAAGCAGCCATTAGCATCATAAGTCCTAAGAACCTATGATTGTTCTCACCATGCATTAATGCACATCTTGTAAGTCACTCTGGATAAGGGCGTCTGCTAAATGCTTAAAATGTAAAATGTAAATGTAACGTAAGTCCATCTCTCAAAAATGTTATAGAGGGCTGTGTCTGAGTTTAATATGAATCAGAGGGAAACGACCAAATGATTAACCTTGATTTATGGATGACAAGTAACAGGTTTAGTCTGGGGTAATATGGGTGTGTGCATGTTAGCATCCATTGTGTAAGGCCGAAATATAGCAGCCTTACGGGTACCATCAACATTCAACTAATTTAGTCACAACGCAGTTTGAAAATAGAGTGTCACTCACAACACTGTATCTCCTTGGGGCCTTAAAAGGATTGTCACAACTCATTTAATCAGATTTGATCCAAATCTGTCCACAGTATTAGTTATACGATTCAGACAGATAAGCAAACAAACAGAGGGGCAAACACATGACCTCTGCTCCCCCTAGTGGAGGTGGAGGTGTAGTGAAAACAAGCCCTGCATTACATCATTTACATTTTAGGCTTTTAGTAGACGCTCGATAAGAGCGACTTACACAGTTTACATTTCTTTACATACAATCCATTTATACAGCTGGATATTTTACTGAAGCAATTCAGGTTAAGTACCTTGCTCAAGGGTACTTGAGCAACCAGCAACCTCTGAGTTACAAGTCCAGTTCCCTAACCATTATACTATATGCTACCCTGCACTAACGCATATTATCATGGTCTCCTTGTGTTTTTGTAACACTCAATCTAACTTCACAGCAATGTTGAGACAATGCTTTGTGTGGCCTTGGAAGACAGTAATGAATGCCCTGTTGTTGCTATTTCTCCTGCAGGGAGTAGAGTTGTTGTGTCATGTTGTATAAAATAGACTGCTGACAGCACACACAGTTTTTACAGCCAAAACAATTGACCTATATTTAACCAGGAAGGTCATCTGAAAACTCGATTCTCATTTGCGGTGACGACCTGGGAATCAAAGTGGGTAGAGAATGCAAGTGATTGTGTAGCCATCAGATGTAGGGGGTGGGGGGTGATTAGGGGGCCAGGTGTACAGAGTCAGTTTTGTGGGAATTTGACCAGGACACCATAGTCAACACCCCTACTCTTTCTAAAAACTAACAACGCTGTTTATCGCTGATTGGTTACCAAGCAGGACCTTGGGGGCAGGGCTAACAGCACTGTTTATCGCTGATTGGTTACCAAACTGGACCTTGGGGGCAGGACTAACAGCACTGTTTATCGCTGATTGGTTCCGCACTTTGTGTCACTCAAGCGACTGATCACAAGGGGGAAGAAACATTGTTGTTAGCATTTGTTGAAGAAGGAATATCAACAAAATGTAGAAAACCATGGAGAAAACCATGGGACCGTGGAAAATATAAAAAAATAAAATAAAGTGTAGTTGTTACAGAAGTGGTGTCTGTTTTTATGTGATTATGTTCCAGTTAAACTACGCCATATGAGCGCAGATCTGGCAAGTAGATTTCTGGTCGGACAAAAGAGGAAAAATGGTTAACGTTTAATCCCGCTATAGCTTGCTATCAAGTGATACGTTTTTTCACATGACGGCTTAATGTATCAAGTGATACGTTTTTTCATATGGTAGCTTAACCAAAATGAAGCGAAAAATCGTTCCTTTGTGTTGCTGACGTTTGCTCTGAATTATCACAAACCGTAACTGTTTCCCCTGAAGTCGGTGGAAACAAGAACAGTAAGTAGAATCGGAACTAGTGCTAGTTATAGTTCCCATTAGGTCTCTTGTTTTTCTTGCGCAATGGAAAGGGGCCCTTTTTTGGTCCAGAGGGAAGAGTGTCCTCTACTGGCCCACCAACACCTCTACCAGTGGCAACTTTTACCAGCAGTTTGACATGAGAAGGCCAGGAGAAGGCAGGGTTTCTCAAATCTGGCCAAAACCCACCTCTTCAGAATCCAAATTCGGTCCTGCTTGTCCTTTCTCTGATGTAAGAGAACTAATGTAATTGATTGGCCAGGGTGTCTTCACACCTGCCTCCCAGGTAAAGGAAGGGTGGAAAAACAGCGGTGCTTGGCCCACGAGGACCGTGGTTTGAAGAACCTTGCTATAGGGTGATATAGCTGCTGAAAAAAGACAACAGACAACAAGGCTAGGGCTCAAAAGATAACAGGACTAGGGATTTGGTTGAGATCTCTTATTTTACTTGTAATGTAAAGATGTAAAGATAATAGCCCCTAGTAAATGGCAACGGCACACACAAACATGCACAGAGTGTCCCTTGATAAACCTTTATGTTGACATAATTTGACTTGTGTCTAAATCACTAAGACAACCCAACTCAATCTCGGCTCAAGAACAACACCGAAATGAGTAATCTGTCGAAGAGCGGAAACTGTTTGCCCCTTCGTAAACAGGATTTCAAACAGCCACCCACACAACTACACCGCCCTACAGGACAAACCAGTTTACTGTAGCAGTTGACAAGCTGTAGTATGCCAGCAGCTCAATGCTTTCAACTTATTTCTCTGCTGGTATTCATGTGGCTCAGAGAAGAATAACTCAATCCTGGCCGTTAACCGCACAGGGTAGGTACAAAGCAAACACGGCTTAAAAAAAAAAGAGAGACAAAAACCACAGCGGATGAATGGCACGCTGAAAAGAAACTAGCCTCCTATTTTCTACAGGTTCGCCGTGAAAGACGGGCTCAGTGTTTGGTCTGTGGCCAGTGTGTTTTCGCTGAGTATGTCTGGGAGGAAAGACGGCTGACTCGCCGGAGGACAGCCTTAGGGGAGGGGGGGATAAACAGATGGCGCTGTCAATTTCTCACCGTGTAGGAGGAGAGCCAACGCACGCACGGCACAGACAGACATAGACGTGCGTGCCTGTAACTTCGTGAGAGTTATACAGACAGACAAAGTAACGCATATGTTAAGTGTCATACAGGTGATATCACAAACATCTTATTTACAATAATGACCCAGTCCTGTATTCTGTCATCGATAGTCTATGTTTCTGAAAGCAAGAGCCGGTGCCTCCATATTTTTTTATTTGCCTGTATAATATAGGCCTACTTAACATATACGGTCATTAATATACTTAAGGTTATTGTTACCATAGAATTTGACCAATTGATGGTATATTTTCACCAATTTTGGAATAATTTCTGTATTTTATGTGTGATTACTGCGAGCGGGTATAGCCATTGACTGCCCTCTGGAGTTACAGTATGAGGAAGATGTGTAAAATGTGTTGCTGTGTAGGATATCCTACAGAGGATGTCTTGTTTGTTAAGTAATTATTTAATTTAGTAGCGCACTGCTGTAAAAAGGTGCCTTCAGACGACTAGGGCTGTGTTCGAAACCGTTCCCTATTCCCTAAATAGTGCACTACATAGTGTGTTGAACAAATTGGCGAACACACTATATAGTGCACTATTTAGGGAATAGGGAACGGTTTCGGACACAGCCTAGGTCTCGCCCGCATACGGAGGCTGTAGGTTGCTAACTGTTTAAGCAACTCCCTCAATTAACTTCACATCAGCCCACGACAACAGCGGAGAGTGTGTGGGGAATACTACACCACGTCGGAACCTGGCAGAGAAGCGCTCCCACATCTGCTGCGCGCAAAATCACTGACCCGTTTTATAAATGATTTGTGCTGTTAGAAAAGGGCCAGGAGCGGACCAGTGAAGCGGCGAGGCCGACGGCCATGTTTATCGTCTCCTAATGACGTTGAGGCTGGAGGCAGATTCCTCCGCAGTTACCGCATCAGATATCTGTCCTGACGATCTGCGTTCATTCCACCTCGGGCGGAGAGAGGAAGTGTAACTCTCCTCCAGGAAACAAGGCAGACGTCTCCTCAAACAGATGCAGGATTCATAAGTTATTGTCGTTTTAGGCTACGTTTATGTTTTCATGTTTTCGCTGTCTCGTGGAGACCATTGAGGTGTACAGGTAGCTCCCAAAATAAAGGAAACGCTTGAGTAAATGAAGGGTTCTGCCGGCTCTGACGATGCAGGGTGCATTTTCCTGGCATGGTTTAGGTCCACTCAGCCCCTAAGAAGTGAATGCCAATGCCGTTTACCTTGCCAACAATTTCGTCCACCTTTGGAAGAAAAGGAGCCTCAGTTAATGCTTAAAATATTTCACCAGTGCAGTTCACAAGATTTATTCACGCATCTATCATCTGTGTTGAACAGGTGAAAAACAAAATCACTTTATTCTTTAACTTAGCGATATTAAGCAATTTAATCACATTCTTGAATTGCAGAGATAAATAAAATATTTTTATCCAACTATGCATGGGATGCGGGTTGACAAAGAGATGCATATTGAGGAGCATAAATTCAAGGAGAACATTTTTCATCAGTGTGCTAAACACACTTTTGTCTGTGACAGGTCTAGAGGCCTGCTCTCGTCATTACGTATTCTTTTTTTAAATAGTTTGTTTCTGATTTTATCCCATTTTAGTAGCCAATTACACCCCTAATGTCAATCCCCCCTCGTATTGTGAGTTCACTGCCATAGCTCTGTGACCGGCAGTGACAGAGACAGAGTATCGTCTCCTCCTCCGCACTCACTAAAGCCTGCCGACCATAACTGGTACTCCAGAGCCACTCCTATACGCAGCAGACTCATGTCGGCTTCCCTCCCCTCTCCCTGGGGCGGACAGCCAATTGGCGCCCCCTAGGGGGCGGTGGAATCGAACATCGGTCGCAGTGGCCAGCGTCGAATGTTGTAACCACTAGACTACCTGGGAGGTCATTATGTATTCTTATATGTTCCTATGTTTTCAGCTATAAATATTAAAGATAATTTGAAATAGGAAACAAGAAAAAAAAACATGAATGCAATTATATGAGCGCAAACAAAAGAAGGAATCTGATAGACTTAAGCAATTATACAAATTAATAACACATTGTGCAGAAGATATTGTGCTACACTTGAGAGCTTTTGCTTTTGTTTTTGTTGAATGACTCAAGATGATTGTGGATTGAGATATTGAGTGGACGAGTGTTTGTGAAATTCCTGATAATCGTTAGAACTCAAGAGGCGCCTCCTGTGTGTGTGCAGAGGTAATCTCTGTTGGTGTGTGTACCTTTATGTGGGGAAACCGGAGGGTGTGATGTTCACAGCAGCACTGTACAGGAGATAAGGAAACTCTCAGTGTGCACAGCAGGGCGATACCTTCCTGCCAGGAGTGGCTACAGGAAACATAACCTGTTCCTAGGCCTCAGATACACATGTCATCGTATTACCCTTCTTCCATCACATCACCTTGGCCTAAATAAATCAGTGCTTTCTCTGCTGTGCATTCCAGGACAACAAACTTGCCCTTATATAATGTCACAGCACACGTAAAAGAAAAAAAGTAATATAAGAAAGTAAGACAATGGGAGAAGTCAGTGATCTAGCTCTGTCTTAATTATTTGGTGATTGACCATAATTAAGTTAAAGCTTTTCTTAGGTGTTAAAAAGCAAGAGTATTATACATGTATATGTTCATAAATTTAAAAAAAGCGTTTAAAAAAAAAAAAAGTGTCATTTGTTACATATAATCCCCCTGGGTACAGCAAACAGTGGAAACATAGAAAACTCTTGTAACAGGAAGCTGTTCTACATTGTTCCACACAGACCTGCGTAGCAGTGGACGGACGCCATGGTAAAAAATGAAAGCAAACAGTGTCATTATAGTTTTCCATTTCCAAAGTTAAAAAAAGAAAGAAAAAACCTTTCAGAAAACCCCACTGTAGAGTTTGTTTGGCCCGGTTCAGATGAAGAGATCTGGAGAAGATCACGATGCTATTCGTGGCTCCCATCCCACAATTCCTTAGATTCTTGAGAGCACTGGCTGCCAGGTAGGTGCTCAGTGTCCCTGAAGTCATTGTATCTTTTCAAAGTCTCTGCCATTTTGAGTTGTATTAGCAGCAGTCAACTGTCAACACTATTTTTTATTATTAAATATCACTGAAAATTAAAAAAACATTGAAAAAACAAGGGGAGATTGTCCTAACATTTATGGTTACATAACCATATTGGCAAGATGTTACCTTACAGACTTTACCCTATTGTTTTACTCAATTAACGCTTTCCTCAGGGCGAAATGCGAGGATGCTACGGTGGAGCCGTTTGGAGTGCCATCACATTCTGTGAGGCATCACGTGGCACCATAATTAGTTTTGTCTTGTCTCTCTTTTTGAAGTTACAGGAGTTCTACCTCTAACCTATTAGCTTGAGCCATGCCAGGGCTCGTGTCTTATGTGTCGCTGGGTCAAGGCACCTCCGGTGTGAGGAACTAACTGAAGACTGAGTATCAGCTGGACCTTGTGATAGTTTGTACATCCTACTCTTTAGAGTAGGTTTCACATGCCATAGGGGTCCTTCTTGTTAATTCACAGTGCCTTCTTTCACTTGATAAAAGAGTTAAAAAGTTGATGACAGAACTGATGCGGTCTGGGTATGCAGAGACCAGTTAATAATACCTTTTCCTCACAATCATTTTCTAAGTGATTCCAGATGCCACCTAGTGGTAGGTTTAGGGACAGACAAGATTTTTGGGGGGGTAATTTATTCATAGAACATGTTTGAAAAAATCATACATTGTTACTGGCCTTATAGGCATATTGACCAGCCAGGAACCCATTTCACTGTGGATAAATCTCTGATTCCTTCCTAAAGGATATAGTGCTCAGCTTGAAAAACAGCACAACATACAGGTAACTGTCAAAATAAGATTTCTTGCTACAGCTCTTACTGGTATGCAACATTTTCAGTATATGTGGCCCCAGTGGGGATCGACCCACAACCTAAGGTGGCTGCCAAAATAAAGGAAACACCAACATAAAGTGACTTAATAAGGTGTTGGGCCACCACAAGGTAACAGAACAGCTTCAATGTGCCTTGGCATCGATTGCACTCATGCCCTGTGGATGGGGGATTGTCATCCTGGAAGAGAACACTCCTATCAGGATAGAAATGCTTCACCGTAGGATGAAGGCGATCACTCAGAATGGCTTTGTCTTTATTGGCATTTATTTTGACAATATTTTCATTGAGGCGTTGAGTGGACCTAAACCATGGCAGGAAAATGCTCCTCACGCCCTAACAGAACCACGAGAACCCTAATCTGTGAGCTACCTATTATGGTATTTTTTCAGGCAATGCAGGTCAGTTGAAATGGGTTGGTTGTCACACCTAATTTCATTGGTCTAGCTTTGCCCTGATTAGAAAATGTCAACCAATCCCTGTCACAGCTATACCCACTCACCCCTACGGTGTGACTGGAGGAATGGTGTCAGGATACCTACTTGTACTTGGATTCCCTCTAGCGACAAAAGAAAGTCGGTATGTTCAGGGACTTGACAGTCCGCTGAAGGCAAAACTTGAATAGTCAGAAAGACAAATTATCGCTACAAAAAGAGTTTGTCTGACAACTTCTTGAATCTGAAAAGACTGCTGTCAAAAAAAATAACCTAGTCTTTCCCTGGCCTGTGGGTGATAGTGAAGAACACTTACATAATGGCCATAACCCGCTCATGTGCAGTGTCATTCTGGCATGAACAGCCCAATGGAATGGCACCAATGCAGAGGAGAAGCACTGCAGCGCTGGGGGGCATGGGAGGAATTCACACTTCCGATAACTGACTTTGTAAACCAATGATAAACTATTAACTATAAGATAACTACTGAACCCTTTCTACGTTTCCTTCTACCTCTCCTGCACATATAGTTACCTGCCAAAATACAGGAAACACCAACATAATGTGTCTTAATAGGGCGTTGGGCCACAAGCCACCAGAACAGCTTCAACGCGCCTTGGTGTAGATTCTAGGAACTGTGTAATTTTTCAGAAAAATACATCCATTTGCACATATCTGCACTTAAAAGGACATGCTGCAAACAACGAATCAGGCTTTCATTTATTTATTTTACACAAGCAACTGAACGATCTGTCATTACAGTGTAACATTTCAAATTAGATCCATCGATATTTGCTGGGCCCGTTTAAATGTAAGGTGCTTCACAAAAACAAACCAAGCCTAGTCACGGTCCATGTCTCATGTGATATCAAAAGGTGTTAGTAATTGACCTGCATGTGGACATCAGTGGTGCAAATGCAAATACCTATTCCAATTATTAAGGATTTGATGCGCAGAGCAAATAGTACAGCTAGCGTTTTTTAAATTGTGAATAGTGGAATACATATTTCCTACTTGAAAAATAATATAATATATGCCATTTAGCAGATGCTTTTATTCAAAGCGACTTACAGTAGTGAATGCATACATTTTTCAGTATATGTGGCCCCTGGGCTGGCAGTGTAGCATAATGGTTAGGGAGCTGGGCTTGTAACTTAAGAGGTTGCAGGTTCAATTCCCAGGTGGGGCACTGCTGTTGTACCCTTGAGCTAAAGGTACTTAACCTGAATTGCTTCAGTAAAATATCTAGCTGTATAAATGGATAAGAGCGTTTGCTAAATGCCTAAAATGTAAAATGTAAATGTAATGACCCAGTGGGAATTAAACCCACAGCCTAAGCGTTGTCAGCCCCATGCCCTACCTACTGAGCCACACAGAACCACAAGACCTCATTTAGACCAGCAACTTCTCACTGCAGAGTCCATTGTGGTTGAAATATAACAGGGCCAATGCAGTGTTTCCGTTTTCCACAAGGAGTCTGAATAAGTACTCTTGTCAGAGGTCTATCTATCCTGCTGCAGATGGAGTCCCAAACAGGAGGAATATCTGGAGAGCATTACCATGGAATGATTAATGTGCCACATCCCACAATTACTTGCAGTCTAGATCGCCGGAGTATGTTGTGAGTCCCTGTTGGCACGGCAGCCAATTTGCTGGTGCCAAATGCCCTGTCACAGGCTTGTTCCTTTGGTTATACTTTGCTGAGAAAGGTCTGTGGGATGTGGAACTTTTTAAAAACAAGGTGAAAAAAGTTGGTTGACTAGAATGCATCTTCGGAGTGTCGGAGCATTGGGCCCTATTAAGGAAAGAATCTACTTTACTGGGCCTTACTGAAAATGTCCCAGAGAGAAGTTTTATAAAGTAACCAGACATATCATTAATCTACCTAAACTGAACATTGGTCTCTCAGGTACACCATTCTACTGTAGTACAGATATATCAGTATATATGCATGCACATTGACAAGAGCAAAAATGTTTCACCAAAAAAAAAAAAATGTTTTGGAAATGTGTGTGCATGTGTGTGTGATGAGCAGTATAAAGAGCTCCATTGCACAGCAACATAATTAAACAGCTGTAACTACCATTTATAAAGTGTGTTGCTTTCATGATGGAGAGGCTTAAGTTCATTTTCTCAGCTCATCAGCACACTTGCCAAATGTTCATTTCCAGCCATTAGTCAGCTCACTTTGACCCAGAGAGGACAGGAATGAGATATTTTTCAAGCCAAAAAAGCTACAGAAACAGTATGTGTCCGAGTCAATCATCGTCTACAGCTGGGAGCCCTGTCCAATTAGAGCAGCACTGGCAGAAAGAGTAAAACATCTCACCTACCCAGCATGAGCAACACCTTCAACAAGCCATCGACTGCAGCCAGAAGAGCAATGTGTCATCAAGGTTTAAGAGCAGGGCTGTCCTTCTGCAGGTCACCCTTTAGCCGTGAGACCCATTAGCATGACGTGGTCACTTTACGCCTGTCTGCATCATGACCACTCACAGCAAGACCTGTCCACAAGTGTTTTTTTTTTTTTTTTTACAGACCTGTTAATATTTCTTGGCTTCTGATTGGACCTCATCAACCCGGTCCCATTGAGGTGCTGTGACAGCCAATGGCATAGACACACACGCCACATTTGGAATGTTCAATTGAGCAGGCGCTCTACAGACTGATTCCACTGCTGAAGCGCACTGCGCTGAACCACTAACGCCGTGGTGACGACACAAACACGACGAGTCAAACGTCGCTGTTCTGAACTGTACACTGCACTATACACACACACTGATGAACGATTAAAAACCAATCAAATTAAGTACTGAAGTTAACTAGTGCATTACAGACATCTATGGCACACGTCTGCTTTCAAACATATCAAGACTCCAGATATCCAGCCATTTCCTCATCTTGGTCTCCAGCAAAAATCATGACAAATTGTGGGTTTAAACCACAGGATTTAGGATTTCAGGAATATTGCTTTGTTGGAATGTTCAACTGTAAGGACTTCTAGCCATGGTAGCCAAAATAATGGACAACTGGGTTCCTCGTTTTTCAAATATACCACGGTGCCATGCAATGCATTTCATGTGTGGTGTGGCAGTGTAGTGTAATGGTTAGGGAACTGGGCTTGTAACTCAGAGGTTGCAGGTTCGATTCCCAGGTAAAGGCACTGCCATTGTTCAGTAAAATATCCAGCTGTATAAATGGATTGTATGTAAAGAAATGTAAACACTAAGTCGCTCTGGATAACAGCATCTGCTGAAGTCCTAAAATGTACATGTAAATGGTGGTAGAGCAGTGGTAGTACTGGATGTTTGGGTTGGCCGTAGTCATGGTACCCTTGGTGTGGGATGGGGGTCAGTGCAAGGACTCCTGTGAAGGCCATGACCCTTTATGGTATGGTGATTCAGACCAGCAGCCACGCCTTCTTGCGTCCACCTTCCGACAAACAGCTGACCTGTACAGAGAACCCTCAGAAGAGGTGGAGCTGATGGACCCAGAAGCTCATCCCTCTGACCCACACTGAACAAGTTAAAACCACAGGCGCAGAGATGGGGATGCTGTGACGTAGGCTGTGCCTTTCAAATGACATGGTAAACTAGGGTCCTGACTCACTGAGGTCATTAAAGTTCCCACAGCTCCCTTCGCAAAGAACAGAGGTGACAGCTCCAATATCTGGGCTCTACAGTCTGTGTCTCTCGATCGGATCTGCTAATCATCCCCGGCAGCAGAAAAGGCTAATCCGTCCTTCGCATCCAGTTCCGCTCCTTGATTCCCCAGGATGTCATCATAAATGAAATAAACACATGTGAAGTTTGTCAGTAGTAGGAGAGGTAGTTGATAATCCGGTTAGGTAAGGTGAGTTTGGACACGACCTCCAGAGCCCTCGTACCCAGCGCCGTCCTGAGAGCGAGCCTGCTCAGGTGCTGCAGACTCAGCGGCGTTCCTACGAGGAGGAGACAGGGAAGCACAAAGGCTCATGGGACGTGATGACGTAACACGCACGCATGCAAGCTTACCCCATACATAAAACTGGATGTTAAAACTACTCTGCTTACTGTTGATTTGATTTAAAGCGTTACATCGTTGGCTCATCCTCCGATACTCAGTATGACAATAAACGCTCAATTCATCTGCTTATCTTGACCTTTGGAATTATGGGAGAACACCTCATTTATCATTTATCTGGGTGAAACACAATCTACATGGGTTTACAAACAAAAACTAAAACCCCCAAGAGCAATGAGGCCTACCAAAGGTATGGTTTTGCAATATATAAAATATATTGCAAATCACTGGTTTTGCAATATCAGTATAACTTAAAAAATAGAAGTGTCAAAGTTTGGGGCATTAATCAGCAAATTGCATCCCTCCAGTAGATTTCCAGACACTTGTAGAATCTATGCCAAGGTGCATTGAAGCTGTTCTGGTAGCTTGTGGTGGCCTAACGCCCTATTAAGACACTCTATGTTAGTGTTTCCTTTGTTTTGGTAGTCACCTGTATATCTTTTGCATGCCAATAAGAGCAGTAGCAAGAAATCTTACGTTCATAGAACTCTAGACAGAGGGCAGGAGGGGACCCCGGTCTGGTGTAGTCGACGGGCTTTTTGCCGAGGTTGTCTGTGGCATACAGGTTCCCCCCAAATTCCACCAGCATCTCGATCAGATCCACATTCTTCACTTTTGCTGCATGGTGGAGCGCCGTTTCGTGTAGCTTGGCAGCGTTCACATTGGCACCTTGGGAAATGTGATGTCATAATAAATACATTTAAAACAACACATCAGCGGGGCGGCGGGTAGCGTAGCGGTCTAACGCACCACACTTTGGCTGGTCCGGTGTGGTGTGCGCTGCCTGTCAGGGACGCGGTTCGAAACCCGCGTCTCTACCAGACCGGGCCTGGCCCTGGTCGTCAGCCCGCCCCAGTGGGGGCGGCATTTGGTAGTCGAGCTGTCCGCCCCAGGGGGAAATAAATAGGGGCAGGGAAAAATGAGAATTTTTTTAAACAAAATAAAATAAAAATAAAAAATATTTAAAAAAACATCAGATGGGCGAGTAGTCGTGCACCGACGGACCCGTGTGGGGAGGGTTAATCGAAATAAATAGAGGCGGCATTTGGCTGTGCAGTTGGCTACCAAATTGGGAGAAAAATTAGAAAAAATGTGAAACAAAATAAAAGGAAAATAAATAAAAGAAAAAATAAAAAAAAAAAAGAAAACATCACTGTGAAGATTTGAGAAGATATGAGAAATGTATTGCAGAATGCTTTGCGGGCCCTCTGGCTCAGAAGGTATGCCAACTGTTACCAAGGAAACAGTGTATCTGTAAAGTACCAGAGTAGTGCCCTTGTTAATAGGGAACCTGTATCCCCAAAACATCGTGTATCCTCCCTCAGGACACTGGGTACTTACATATGAGAGGTGAAAATATCGAGGTGCAGACAGGATCCTGAAATTATTATTTATGACTGACATCAATATACAGAGCAATATACAATATTCACTGCTCCTGTGTTTGTTTTTATTTGATTGTTGGGGATTATTTGTCCATAAAGGGAAATATTCATCAGCAAGTATGCAGAGAAATTGAGTATGTCTGTGTGTGTTTCAAAAAAGAACAAATTCCATAACCATTATATACCCATATTAAAATATTATCCTATTGACACCAGTACATTTATTTTATTCAGCCTGCACATGTACCCTATATTATTTGCTGCAACAATTCAGGGAAAGTAATGCTCTGCTCACCCAGGATTTAAAACCAGCCCGACAGCCATAAAGAAACAGAATTAGCACTCTGCACATAAAATTTTTATCTAATGTGCATATCAAGCAGAACAGACAACTCAAACGGACAAACCCATGCTCTGAAATCCACAATTTACATCAACATCAATTATCAATCAACAATACATCAATTTACATTCTACAATGGGACTTAAATGCTATTGTAATATCCTTGCTCAACTTGCACATATTTTAGCATTATCCTCAAAGGGATGCCCACAATTCTGTATCCACAGTCAAACCTTTGGCTGGGCCCCATGAGCAGGTGAGGCCAGGCCTGTCCACCTCACCTGCATTCAGCAGCACCTTGGCACAGTCCAGGTGTTGCCTGGCACACGCCACGTGCAGCGGGGTCCCGAAGTGGCAATCGTGTGCCTCCATCTGGGCGCCCTTGGCGATCATGATCCGCACGCAATCCGAGTTACCTGCAAATGAACACACATTTTATGTGACCAGGGTTCAATTCCACCGGCCGCGCCAGAGTCGGCTCTGGCCGGGAGTGCCACTAGAGGGCGGCAATTGGCTGTCTGCCCCAGGGAGGGGGGAAGCCGGCAGGAAGTTTGCTGCGTATAGGAGTGGCTCTGGAGTACCGGAGTTATGGTCGGAGTTATGGTCTCGGAGAGACGATAGCTTTGCCCGTGTCACTGCCGGTCACAGGGCTGCCAGTGAACTCGGGGGGATTGAGAAAAATAGAGGCTGTAATTGGCTACTAAATTGGGAGAAAATGGGAGAAAATGGGATAAAATCAAACAAATTTTTACAAAAAAAAAAAAAAAGTTTAAAGTTACTTTAGACCGACAGACATGTGTCCGGCTTAATTCACTCTGCATCACAACCGTCACAGGGATATCACTTACTTCATATCAGCGCAGACTAAAGAACATCAGTGTGACAGCCTTTTCTTAACCAGCACACAAATTGGGGGATTGAAATGGCATCTTGAAAAATAAATTGTTGTTTATTCACAGTTTATTATCTAACCACAACTAATTTGGTTCTGACTAAATTGGGAGAAAATAGGATAAAATTCAGGTGGGCGTAAACAAATTACTTAACAAAAAAAAATAAATGGATTGTATGTTTAAAGTTAGACATGTGCCACAAGGTTACCATTCATGTCCTGCAGCCATCACAAGAAGAGCCCCCCGTTTCAGCCTCTGATCTCACCGCCCATGCAGGCCTCGTGTAGAGGGGAGAAGGTGTAGAGGCGGGGGTTGACCGTGGCCCCGTGCTCCAGCAGCAGGTTCACGCACTCAGGGCTCCCTGCGGCACAGGCATCACACAGCGGTGTGCTCCCATCGATGTTCCGCGCATCTACCTGCAACGCCAACAACACAACTTTTTAAGATGAGTGGGGTCAGCAGAACAAGAGGCCACAGGTGGAAATTAGTTAAAGGCTAATTCTGTTCAGATATTAGGACGTTTTTCTTTACACAGAGAGTTGTCGATGCCTGGAACAGCTTGCCAGGTCGGGTAGTAGAGGCAGAAACACTTGCTGTTAGATGCTGTACTAGATACTCTTTAGACTTTTAGACATGACGAGCCTAGATGGGCCGAAGTGCTTTACAACAATAAACAAGAACAATGCATAGATAAAAGAGAAAATGCAGTAAAATAACAGACAATGAATTAAAAATATTTATAGAGACAATAAGAGGTTAAAAAATATATATTTAGAATAAATAAAACGGAATAAAATAAAATTCAATTAATAAGTAATGGTGGTGCAATAGAGTTAATAATAATAATAATAATAATAATAATATACGCCATTTAGCAGACGCTTTTATCCAAAGCAACTTACAGTAGTGAATGCATACATTTTTGTGGCCCCAGTGGTGATTGAACCCACAGCCTAAGCGTTGCCAACGCTGTGCTCTACCACCTGAGCCAGAGAACCACAAGTTAAAAGTACGACTCAGACCAGGTAAGTGGCCCTTATTATCAATTTAAGATAAATAAAACTGACTGGTCTTAAATAAAAATACAGTAAAACGCAGCACAAATGTCGTTGTTTCAGTCAAAGGCCCGTGAAAAGAGCAGAGTTTTCAGTCCAGATTTAAATGACATAATAGGAGAAGCGTGTCTAAGGTCATAAGGTAGTTGGTTCCTGTCCTCTAGGGCAGGGGTCCAGAATTACCGCACCACGGACCAGTACCAGGCCGTGGATCATTTGGTACTGGGCCGCACAGAAAGACGTTTACATTTTGTTTTATTTCCATTTTATTGACTATCGCAGTCTGCAGGGTGTTTTATTTTGAAAAATGACCACTTCCGTCTGTGCCTCTTTTCCGCACTTGTCTCAGTCGCAGTTTTTTTCCATGCACCGATAAATTAAGCCCACAAGCTAACCCTAGCAAAAATGAGTAAAGAACAAGAGAGCTTCTTTGAAAAGGCCATCTCGTTGCAGGGAAACAAGCTCAGTGCTCCCACTGATTCTGCATTATGGTGAGTTGAGTCACATTTACATTATAAATGTAATAATTACATTAATAATTACATTATATAATATGCACTTTATTGTGTTTTGTTATGCGCGTGATTCTTCCCCCCCCGCTCCCGGTCCGTGGAAAAATTGTCTCGCATGAAACCGGTCCGTGGTGCAAAAAAGGTTGGGGACCACTGCTCTAGGGGAGTGGCCCTGCGTCTCTGACTTGTGTTCTGGGTGCGTGGGCCTGCCTCTCTCTCTCACCTGTGCGCCGGCATCCAGCAGCAGTCTGACGCACTGGGTCTGCCCGTGTATGCAGGCCTCGTGGAGGGGCGTGATGGAGTCCACCGCCACGATGTTGACAGACGCTCCGCTCTCGATCAGCTGCTGCAGTTGCAGGGCCCGGCCACGCGAGGCAGCCTCGTGCACCTCGGAGCGGTCCGTCCAAAAGCCGAGGCCGTGAGCTGCGGTCACATCGCAAGCTCAGCATAACGGAGCGGAGGACTAAGCGATTACTACATTTTACATTTTACATTTTAGGCATTTAGCAGACGCTCTTATCCAGAGCGACTCACACAGTTTACATTTATTTTACATACAATCTATTTATACAGCTGGATATTTTACTGAAGCATTTCAGGTTAAGTACCGTTAGCTCAAGGGTACAACAGCAGTGCCCCACCTGGGAATTGAACCAGCAACCTCTGAGTTACAAGCCCAGCTCCCTAACCATTACACTACACTGCCAGCCGATTACTACACGTCAGATCTTCAAGAGGGCAACACAGCTTTCCCCAAATTGTCCAATGTTTTCTCACTGTACATTATAAACGTTATATGGCATTGAGTGCCAGTAAAGTAAGATTATACAGCAGTGTGTCAGCAGTCTAAGGGCTGGCAGTGTAGCGTAATGGTTAGGGAGCTGGGCTTGTAATTCAAGAGGTTCAATCGCCAGGTGGGGTACTGCTGTTGTACCCTTGAGCAAGGTGCTTAACCTGAATTGCTTCAGTAAAATACCCAGCTGTATAAATGGATTGTATGTAAAGAAATGTAAAGTGTGTAAGTCGCTCTGGATAAGAGCGTCTGCTAAATGCCTAAAATGAAAATGAAAATGCAGTCTATTAGACTGAGTGCTGAGACCCCTGGACTTATAACTTTGAAATGGATCAGTGCTAACAATACAGCTACATTACTTGTAGGTCCATCACAATATTTTGCAATCAAGTTACACACAGAATTGAACATCGGAACACTGGATGATATTGTATACTCAACCCGTTTACAGGCTTAGCAAGCATGGCTGTTTGTGGAATCCTATTTCACGGCACCATAACAACAACATAGCCGGGTGACAATTTGACCTCGAACTAGTATCTTTATTAAAACGGTGCACAATTATATGGATAATTAAGCACTATTAAACTAAACACTATTTAGAGGCAAACATGCAAAGCATATTTCGTTGGCGAGAGCCAAACATTAGCTAATTAGCTTTAGTTAAAAATTAACTCGCCAGACAGTTAACATTAGCTGACTAGCTGGCTTGCAAATGGGTCAAGCCGTTTCAGCCAACGTAACTAACATCTATACGACATTCGGATGTAAACAAGAATAACTCAAATTTGCCCGCATTAGACTAAGTGGAATTGTGACAGATCTTTCTGCTTGACTTCAAATGTAAAAATGTTACCGATATAGGTCAAGTTACATTTGCGTCATGTACCCAGAAAGCGTTGCATTCTGAAAAGTAGTTGCTATGGGGACTCACCAATGTCTCCAAAGAGTGACGGTCTAGCGAGAGTAATCTCCATTTCTAGAAACACTCTAAAATATTTGCACTAGCCTTTTGGGTGTAAATTCGCATATGATAAAGAAAATAAGGAAGCTTGCTAAACATAAATACATATGCAGCAATAAACTGCATGCGCTCTCATCGTAACTGCGCAGCAGAGTCACGTGACCATTCGTTTGGACACAAGTGGCCGGCGACACAAGAGGATTATGGGATATGAAGTTTAGCCTATTGACCTTAATTGTCCATGTCTTGAGTGTAGGATTTTGTGTACGAAATTGTATTTATAAAAATATATATGGCAGGGCATGAGATGTAGTATAGTTTAATGCCACAAAATGTAACCTCGTGCCACGCGAATTGTGTACCAGAAAACGAATGTAATTGAATGTAAGTCAAGTAAGTTCAACTTGCAAATTAATCACATGGCTGAGCGACATGGTTAGAGGTTACTGGGAGGTAATTTGGGTATGACATTTCAAGCATGCAACCTGTGCAGTACATGAACTCCTATTGTTTTTGCACAATAATTAAAACAAGCTATCCGGTGAACCTTCTATTTCTGTAGGCTGCAAATGAACTTGAAACTCTTCTTTGGATGCGTAGTACATCGTATTGAAAGGAAAGAAAATGATACTTTGCGGTTCTCATTCCGCAAACACTTAAATCCTTACAAGTGAATGTAATTAGAAGGATACAAACATATATAGTCTGTACAGAATGCTGTCATTTGCACTTGCTCAGTTTAATCTGTATTTTGCATAGGTTAATTTTTGCACTGTTTTTTAGCTTAAATGTTTTACTTATGTTTAATGTATACTTATAGTTTACATTTTGCACCGTTTTTATCTTAATTTTTATTTATGTTCTACTTATAGTTTATTTATATAGTCTTATAACTGCTGTTTGCTGTCGGGCGTTTTTCTGACACAAGAATTTCATTCACCGCGTTATACTTGTATAATCTGTGATTTGATAATAAAACTACTTGACTTGACTTGACTATACCATGACCCAAGGCTAGACATAGACCTGGGTCCGGTGGCCACTCTGTTCCAGTCAATCAAGCTTTTTCAATTACCCGCTTCGGCTAGTGTGGTGTGAAGAATACTTGTTTTACATACCTAGTCTTCCCATAACAATTTGTGATTTGAGAAAAGCCTCTCTCGACTGCGAATTGCTTCGAAATGGGCTACGTACTGCTTCCGAACATGAGGGGCGTCATTTTGAAGCTGCCTGCGCAAATGTATCTTCATTCTTTGTACAGGCATTCCTGCACAGCGTTTACGCAGCGTGAGTGCTCATGAACTTCCTGCGATTGCTCCTGATTGATTCCTCACCTCACAGAACTTTGCAGGAGCAGGAGACCTAAACAAAACCATGTGAAATGGCTGAAGAGAAGCGAAGTGTTGTGTGGTGTTACTTCACGGCATGTGGAATAAGCAGGGCAAGCTGTGACACATGCAGCACGATGGTGCAACACTCTTGGTAATACCACTAATCTATTTAAACATTTAAAACTTAAACACCCCCATCAATACGAAGAAAGCCAGTCAAAAAAGAGGGAGGAAGATTCCCAAAGAAGCACACCAAGAACTCAGACGTCCACTGAGAGTCCACTGATGGCGTCATTTTTAAGAGGCAGAGCATATCCAGGTATATAGTCAAACAGATAACGTTTTGCCAGTCTTCAAGAGGTTGATCGTTTATTTTAGTCAAATTCGTTCATGCAGCATGCCTATATTGAATTTAGTACCTCTACTTGTTAGCTAGGTAATGAGGAGAACCTGAGCCCGGTCTGGGCCAGATAGACCGAGAGATCCCACCACACTGGATACTTCTTCAAAAAACAGCACAATCTTCTGATGCAATAAGGTTTGTTGTATATAATGCGAGGTTACATACAAGAAGTTGGGCTGGTTCGCGAAGCAGCAACTGACTTGTCTCCAGAGACATCTTCTTTTTATCCTATCCTAAACCCCTCCTCTTGTGGAGCCTAAAGTCATTACCACACCCACTTTGACTCAACTCCTCCCCACGATCTCATCCGCCTTAACTCAACTCCTCCCCATGATCTCATTGCATGTTCTCTATACAATATTGTTTTCCTTCTGCTCTTATCTATTTACATTTTTTATGCTCCCATCACATGTTGTCTATTCACCATTGTTTCTTCCCCGGCCCCTATCTATTTATATTTGTATGTTCTCCCCCCTGTTTTCTACCATTATTTCTCTGCCCTTCACTCTTCAATATAAAAAATAAACAGTCACTTAAGATGACCTATCCAAATACTATATATATATATATATATATATATATATATAAACATGCATTAATAATGCTGTTTGCTGATACACCATTAGATAATACCTACTCACTAAGATACATCATTAGATAATGTCTATAAGGACAGAATAGGGACAGATCACAGACTTGGGTTTATTCTGGTAGCTCCTAAATTTGTCATGGGTGTGAGCCCCTCAGGCAGATCCTGCCTATGACCTCACACTAACATGTTGTGAGAGTATCATGAATGCACCATTGAATACACACTCTTAGTGTTTACCCTCCCATAATAGCTTGTAAGTGTATCATGAGTGAATCATGAGGACAAACTCCCCTTGTTTACTCTTCCACAGTAGCTTAACCGACCTAATACATGCTAACCTAATGTTGCTAGCTAGCTAGGAGCTACCAATGCCAAACTATTCAGAAATATCAATATGATTTTACCCTGATTTTTTATATTCTCTTTACGTTACTTTAATGTTTACAGTCTTTACATTACAGTGCTCTGTTCCTGTATAAGAAGTATTGTATTCATTGCTGCACACTGTCGTTACTGCATTAATACCTACGAATAAGCTTAGGGTTAGGAAGGTTAATGTTCATAAAAAATTTAATGTAGTAAATACAGTGTAACAATAAGTAATTAAGATGTTTAATATGTATGTACACAGTAATTACAGTGGAATCAGAGCACTGTGATGTAAAGGTTTACCTTTTCTTTTTTATTTGTAGTTAGGCCTAATACAGTAAATCCACTCTCCTTTACCATTATATCTAAATAGGTTGGCATTAATTACCCATTGCATAATAATAATAATAATCTGTTTAATATTTCTACTTCCATTTAAAATATTGTTCCTAAAAGTTTTCATATTTTTTTTAGGTGATTCTCCAAAAGCACTGGAAATTACTAACAGCCTTGTGAGAATGATTGCAATGGGTCTGCAGCCCGTTTTAGACATCTGACCACCATTACAAGCTGCCAAGCAGGAAAACATTGTCGTCCACTGAATTACCCACACTTTATGACAAAGTCAAGTTGAAGGTGAAGAAATCACTGCAAACTGCCAACAGTGTTGTCATGCATCTACCTCAAGGGAAGATCCTGCAACTACCCCTGCATCAAAATATAGATTATGGGCAGTATTTGATACCCAAGTTTCTGAAACCCAGCAGCATCGTACAGCAGGCACTGAGGCATACATTGAAATGCGCAGATTTATGGAGGAGAGGATCATTCCAAGAGTTGAGGACCCACTACTTTGGTGGAAGATAAACAAACCTACATTTCCATGTCTGAGCAAAGTTGTTAAAAAAATACTTGGGAGTTGTGGCCACATGAGTACCCTCGGAAATAATCTTCTCAACTGCAGGGGAGGTAGTCAGCCAGAAGCGAAGGAGGATGAAGGCGAAGAACATCAACATCATGTTGTTTCTTAATAATAACCTCCAACTGGATGAAGACTGAACCATTTATTGTTTTGTGCACCCCTTAGTGCAGAAAGGTTATACTGCAGAGAAGTACAGAAATCTATTTAGCATAAAAGTTTTTGCAATTAAGGCTTGACATAATTGACAGTGCTTCATTCTTTTTTTTGGCAAATAACAAAGTTACTACCTTGTTACTGCAGGTACTGTTCTGAACAGAACAGAAGTTGTTTAAAGAATAAATGTGCACTTTAAAAAAAAAAAGTGGGTTTCCCCATTTTATCCCCCTGAATGTGCACTTTTTGATGTTCACTTAATTTTGAAAGAATAATTTTTTTATTTTCTTCCAGTGAACAAATAAAAACTGTCATGTGGTGTTGTGTGGGTAACTGATAGTGCCAAGGAATATGCCAAGGAAGCAGAAATGCCTGTATTTGTAGTGTGGATCGAAGGTGGAAGAGCCACACGCAGATTTCACGGGTATCTAAAAGCTGGGCGCAAGCAACCAGCCACTAAATCTGAAAACAGACTAGGGAGCAAACAAAAAAAAACCCGGGACAAAACTCCACGGGAATAAACCCAACAGAAACAACCCTAGAAGGCCGAACGCTCCTCAACGAGGTGCGTGGAAAACAAATAGCTATAGACTTTAGCTCTGGGGAACAATAGCCCCGACAAACAAAGAATAGATCTCAAAAGGAAACCACCGAAGTTTGGAGCTAATAAGTAGCACCTTCTCTCTTTAACTGAGAGAACCACAGAGTGGTAAGATAAACCTTTAAGTAGAGATAACTAAATTAGACCCTTCTCTCTTTAACTGAGAGAACCACAGAGTGGTAAACATGTTAGCTAACCCTTTGTTTGGAATAATACTACACCAGGTGATTTCAACTTCTGCTCCTTCTCTCTTTAATCTGAGAGACCAAACCTAAACCTTAGTCAGAAGTACCAGCTAGAGCGTAATAATGGTTTACACAGAAGCGTTTGTATGAGGGACACAGGGATCTTAAATAAGAGGCGTAATTAACACTGATAACCCTCAGCTGAACGTGATCGGAAAACTCACCGACAAAAGACCATATAAGGACGGCGGAAATGACAATGATTCCTCAAGCAACGCATGAGAAAACAGACTGTCACATGACCACGCGCCCTCCAGAGGCCGAATGAGGTAAAATCGTGACAGTATTCATCACAGTGTTCACTTAGACATTTTCCTTCCCCTTTAAAAGTACAATAGCATTTATTATCGAAAAGTATCGGATCGGTATCGATATCGATGATACTGGCCTATTATTACTTGGTATCGTATCGAACCCAAAATTTGCAGTATCGCCCACCCCGATGAATCAAACGGGGTCATTCTAAACGCATCCACATCCAGTGACGGTGATAACGTCACTGAAACACACATCATTCGTACGAGGGGAAAAGGGGGCTTTCACTCAAACAACATCTTGGTTTTCATACTTGAATATTTATGAACATAACTAGCCAAACACTCGGGGCTCGAGAATAACAACTCTTCAGTTCTTCTAATCGGGTACATTATCTAGTTGTGTTTGCTATCAGAACGATGCATTGCAATGGTTTAGCACTCATGGGCCAAGTTAATCTATCACGCCAAAGAACGAACTAGACGTGTCTGAACGAATCGTTTGCGAAACGTTAACCCGGCTCTGAACGTGAATCACAACAGCTCTTACAAATATATGATATCGTCTTTATTTTAGTCATAATCTCAGGGGCCATGGTGGTGTTGTTTCAGGCATGTGAATACAACACTGGGACCAGTGGCAAATTCCCCTCTATGTCAAGCCCTGCATTACCTACAGTAACCAACAACAAGGATTTCTAAAAGATAAAAATGAAAAATAAAACATAACGAAAGCAAGGGTGATGTCATAATGCAAGGGCTGCATTGTGAACTGTCTCCTACCATACTCTAGGAATCTGAGATATGGGGATCTGGGAAATTAATAATGTAAGGTTCGTTCTTAGACATAATTTCTTGTATGACTTTAACTCTTGACATTTTTAGCTGATGTGGTTCTAGTCTCAACAGCTCGGACTGGATGGTGCAAGACATCTTAGTAAATCAGGTTTTTTAAAGGTTTATTTTAACATTTAGGTAACCATAGCGACTTGTTGTAAGGTGTTTGTTTTGTTGTTTTGTGTCTGCGCCTCACCCAGGCCTGTTGGAACCTGTGCTGCCAGGTTCCAGGGCGTTCAAAGAGAGCTTCCTGCAGGGCTCCTACGTGCACTCAGAGTCTGGGCGCTGGTACAGACACAGCTCTGCCCACCTGATCAACAATGCCACCAGTGGCAGGCCCAGACCACTTTAACAGGGGTGGCCCAAGAGTGGCACAGAACCACACAGGGGGTAGACATTTGGATAGAATTTGAAATAAAATTGGAAAAGATGTGATTGACAACCTAATAAACTATCAAGAGCCAGATGAAGGGTAGGGTGGCCAACCAAATTTCTGTGGGGGCAGGTGCCCCTCCCAGGCCCCTCTCTGGACACGCCCCTGAATGCCACCCTGCAAGATGAGGTGAGCATTCTTTTCCATGGTGCATTCACCTCACTATGTACCTGAATAGCCCAAGTGTTTCTGCCTCTACTACGCAACCTGGTAATCTGTTCCAGATGTGCATACTAGTACTAATAGGCCTACACACAGCGATGTACACAAGTCATGTCCTGTATGTATGTATGTATGTATGAACAACACAATATAAATAAAAAATAAAAACTGGGGACAACATGTGATGACACAGTCGTTCACCAGTGATGACACAGCAGATTGTTCTTACCTTGTAAATGCACATCTTGTATCACCAGTGAGGGGATACTGAGAGAGAGTGCTTAAATACCAAGAGAGACAGAAGAATATTTGGGACAGTAGTAATACTATCTCTCCCACTGATGATGCTGAATAATCCAAGTGTCTCCTTGGATAAAGGAATGGGCGTGCTGGTAACCACGGTGTGAAATGGAAACAGGCGCCACGCTCTCAGACACCTACAGCTGTCCTCTCTGACGCACAGTACATCTCACCCAGACACAGAGTGAAAGACTGATGGCAGTAGCCCTCACTATACTGCAGATTTACTTGAGGTTTACGGTGTCACCTGTATTGCTGTACCAAACCTTTTTATAGTGGTCTAAGGCAGGGGGAGGTGAACATAGACACTTTTGGGCAGCTGGACTGAAATATTGTTAATAGATTGCATTGTGCATTATAATTTGAGTCACATTGCCTAGAAATACTGTACCTGAACAGAAGGTGTTTTTCTTCCTTCTTGTTTCTTGTTAATGTTATTATGACATTACACTCGAATTGAATTTTACAGTTAAGTAGCATTTGATCCTTTTTGAAAATAGAGGCTCTGTGGATTCTAGCAGTGGATTATTCAGGCTTTTCATCTGTGGCCAAAGCCATCATTTTTAATGCTTCAGAGATTATGTTTTATTACAGTGTACTGAGATACTGTACACGCAGTGGTTCTCAACCTCAGACCTAGGGACCACTGTGTATGCTGGTTTTTGTTCCAACCATAATTGCATCCTCTGAATTGTAACTACTAGAATTACTCTTTTAAGGCCATATTATGTCAGAAATAGCTATGCATCCCATGAACAATAAATGTCCCATATTCACATCCCAGGACTTTAAATCGGTCAGATCAACTAGTGATCTAATTTTCACATGATTCATTTAGAAAGCTGTTACCTTTTTTAATTCAGTCAATTATAGACTGGTAGGTGAAAGTGTGGACACTTGGGGCCATATGTACAAAGATTCTAAGAGTAGGAGTGCTGATCTAGGATCAGTTTAGCCTTTTAGCTCATAATGGATATGGTTAGAATATGGACAGGGGAAACCTGATCCTAGATCAGCACTCCTACTCTTAGAATCTTTGTACATACAGCCCCTGGTCAATGAAAGTAAACCAGCATACACAGTGGGTCCCCAGGGCTGAGACTGAGATCCATCGCTGTATAGTGTAAAATATAAATAAAATATGTCATATATTAAAATATAATATATTAAAATAAAATAGTGTATTGTGTAGCCTTCAGCAGTTGTGGACTTGAGGCAAATGCTTCATCCTGTCTCTGCTTTGGCCTGATTAATGTACTCGAACATGCATTTTATGTGAGCCCTTGGGTTCAGGTTTAAGAAAAAGAATGACAGTGCTTATCTTGCTGTGTATGAACTGACATATTTTGAGTAAGTGAAAGTATCCACCTGGGGAAAAAGGCTTCAGGTGCTGTACATCTTTTGTTGCGTGGAGAGCCAGCAGCAGTGATCTATGATGCTGTTTAACAATGAATTTGGGGGATAAAATCACAGTCATCACACGATCACCGTCCGCCTCACTTAAAAATTCGGAAACTTTACAAAGTAAATTCATCGACGAGCGATCCGTCTTCTCTCTCCGTTTCAGGCGTTTACATCTCAAAGTATTCCACCTGCCTGGACTTCAAGCCCTGGTTCCACAGGTCCGGTTACATAGCTGTGTTCAGGCTGACCAAGGTAGCCTCAGTCATTCCGAGGAGACGCTGCTAGGACACTTAGGGGTCGCATACAAGTCACGATTTGTCAGGTTGTTCTTCCTGATATTCTGCTCTGAAATGATCTTTGTTGTGCACGTGTAAACGTGGTTTATTCACCAGTCCTGATTCACAATATTTTCATTCTACCTGCATTTTACTCATGGGCCAATGATCATTTAACCTCTCATAAACACCCTTGATCACAGGATCGGAAATGTCCAAAAAAGGCAGAAAATGTACAGCCTTCCAGGACCAGGATAACGTGGCCAGGATGCCCGCAGAGGGCAGGACAGAAGCAGTGACAGAATTACGCGCAGGACTGAACCCTGATATTTCTCTCTCTTTCTCCCATAGGGCAGAATGACAGTGGTCACGGAGAACTACACAGATACGTTCACTCCACCCTCCCTGGGGTTTGACTGCCACGTTTCCGAACAGACCAGCACTGTGTCTGCAATGACCAGCTCCTCCACAGCCTCGCGCACAAAGGTTAGATCTCATATTCAATGATCAGATCCTCTCTGGTCTGTAAGCACACACAGGCAAGACCACACATGCAGTGACCTGCTTTTCTCTGGCTTAAGTCCAGATAACTGCCAAAATAAAGGAAATTCCAACATAAAGTGTAGGAACCCCACACCATAAGAGAGCCACCAGAACCCTTCTCCGTGGGAAACAAGCACTCGGGCCTGTAGGTTTATTTTGGTATGCGCCACACTTGCACTCGTCTACTTGTTGAGAACAGGGTAAAGGATGACTCATCTGACCATAAGACTTTTTTCCACTGCTCAGGAGACTCACTGCCTGTGTTCTTTGCACCGCTTTGCTCGCAAATGTGCATTTTTATGTGTGATAAGGGGTTTATGCACTAATATATGCAATAATATCCCTCTGTGAAATTCTTGACATATTGTTCATAATAAAACTGCCTGCTCACACCCAATATATTTATAGTCAACTGATCCAGAGTTGCTCATCTGTTTTGCCTTGCAGTGTGTGGACGTCACGGTCGAAGAGTATGCACTGTTTCATTTTGCTGCTGGATTCCAAGTGAAACCCTTAAAAGTTCACTGGCACAGCTGCTTGGTGTGCTTTTGACCCCATTGGTCAGGCAACTAGTGCCCTGATGACTGCTCCTCACACAGCTCCAGCAACCACCGCTGCCCTGACCTCTGACCCATGATCTCGGCTGTTTGTATTGCAGTACTGCATGTATGAGTTGTGCCGCAAAGGAAACAGCACTGCTAAACATCCCAGACACGCCTGCCCCTTTGCTATAGTGGGGTTCACATGTGAGGAGGCCAGGACCACAGCATCGCCATCACAGGGGAAGAGGTACAGCTATCCTACCCAAAGCCTGCAGCATTACTACATTATAGCCAGGTTTATTGCCTCTCTGCAGTAAAGCCAGGAATGTTGCTTTACTGTGGTGAACCCAGGTTTGTTGCCTTACTGAAGTAAAACTAGGAATGTTGCCCAACTGCAGTAAAACCTGGTTTGCTTTCTGACTGTATTGAAATGAGGAATGAAGCATGACTGAGCTTTTTCAGAGGTAAAGCCCAGGTGGCCTAGATTGACCCTGCACTTAAGTTAAGCTCACATTGCTTCTTGACTGCAGTATAGTCTGCTTTGTTGCCTAACAACTATAAAAGCAGGAATGTTGCCTGACTGTAGTAGTAAAGCCAGGCTTGCAGGCTTCCCATGGTAAAACATCAAGTGCTATCTCCCTGCAGTGAATACAGCCTTGTTACAGCATGGCACTTGTGACTTCTGACTTGGGTACAGTGAAAGAGTTTCTTTACATTTCATTAAGCTTTCCCTGAAGTATAAACATAATTAAGACTTACTATTGGTACAATGAGTACTTTAAATAATAATATCCTAAAGTACCTTTTAAGCAAGAACAATGAAAATATGATGATTCTCTCCTCTTCTTTCAGTCTTTGTGGCTCAGTAGGTAGAGCGTGGTGTTGGCAATGCTTAGGTTGTGGGTTTGATTCCCACTGGGACTACATACTGTATACTGAAAAATGTATGCTTTCACTACTGTAAGTCGCTTTGTATAAAAGCGTCTGCTAAATGCATATGTTATATTATGATATTACAGTCCACAGAAAGCGGGTAAGCATATCAGTTCATGTACAAATTATTTTTTAATTAAAAATATTAAGGACACATAGGCCTCCCGCGTGGTCTAGTGGTTTCAACGTTCAACACTGGCCACGGCAACCGGGGTTCAATTCCCCATCGTGCCAGAGTCGGCTCTGGCCGGGATCGAGTGCCACCGGGGCGGCAATTGGCTGTCGGCCCGTGTTCGCTGTGCACAGGAGTGGTTCTGGGGTGCCGGAATTACAGTCGACACCTGAATTTTAGATGGAACACATGATTATACTGTTGTGGTCCTTGAGTAGGACACTTTACGTAATTTCCAACAGTAATGTAATGTAATAATGTAATGTAATGTATAATGTATGCCATTTAGCAGATGCAGTATAAACATCCAGCTGAAAAAATGGGTTGTCTCATGTATAACATGTAAACAATGTTAAGTTAATCTGGACAATTATATCTTACATTCTATTTATTTTAATTGTATTTAACCTTTATTTAACCAGGCAAGCCATTAAGAACAATTCTTATTTACAATGGTGGCCTGAAACAGACATTCTTAAGTAACTGTATATTTTCAGATACCTTGTCAAGTGAGGGAGACATTGCTTGACATGTTTGTGTTCCCTGGCTCAAGAGCCAACCAGGGAGGTGAGAAAATAAATCGTGTCTCCGTGTCTCAATAAGCGTTACGCTAGGTATGGATAGTACGAGGAACATGTGACACTGAAATTGTTTAACACACAAGTTAACACAAGTGATCAAGGCAGTTAGATCCATTGCTGTGACCAGGAAAGTCAAATAAGGTTTCTGTGATTGTGTTGTCGTCGTTGACACCATTTTGTCATGACGCAACGTGTGGTTATTTTTGCCCTAAGCCGTTGTGTGACTGTATCCACGCTGTGCTTCTGACTGTGTTGCGGCCTTGTACCTGCGCCAGACAATATGAAGAAGCTGGTGGAGTTCCTGAAGGAGTTGAGCTGGAAGGGGAAGTGGAAATGGTTCCTTCATTAGAGACAACCGTCAGCTGAGGGAAACCTGGTAGTCAGACCCGATCTCAGTCACTCGTATTGTCATGCTTGTATAAAGCTGAAAGTTGTGAAATTGCCCCCCTAGGCCAAACACAGAGGCCCTGGGCAGGAAGTACTTCTTGGGACTGTAGCCAGAATGCGGGGATGGTTGAGGTCCTGCCGCACCATGAGTGTGATGTCATCTCGGTTCTCTGTGGTTCTCTGTGGCTCAGTTGGTAGAGCACAGTGTTGGCAACACTTAGGTTGTGGGTTCAATCCCCACTGGGACCACATATACTGAAAATGTATACATTCACTACTGTAAGTCGCTTTGGATAAAAGTATATTATTATTATATTATCTCCCCGGACCAAGCCCACTGCCTCCGCTGCTTGCTCCATCTGCAGCTCCAGCACCCCACTGCACGCTTCCCGGTTCATCCCGGTTCCCGGTTCTACCACGCTCATCACAGGTAAGTGGTCCAACTTTACACACGTACTCAGACACACAGAGGGATCCAATCTCATTCAAATCATCTCTGAACACCCTCGCACAGTCAGGTGAAAGTCCAGCCTTACTCACTCTGATAGTTAAGTCTCATATTTAAATAATGATGTTTCTTTGCACAATACACCACCGAATGTGGTAATAAACAAGCAGCAATACCAAAGCAGAAAAGGAAATGTTAAAAATGACAGTCCTTATTTATAACTTTTAATTTTTTTTACTCAACCTCTATTTCATTGTCTTACGACTTATATTTTGTGTCTGGAAAGGGGTTTTAAATATTCAGGAATCCATCTAAAACCCATGCCGATAGACCTGCTTCTCTGGCCCTTGGGGGTTATCATCTTAGTTAACGTGTGTTATAGGTATGTGTGAAAACTGAATTTATAAAGTTCCGTCTGTTGTTCGATTACATCGGTTAACCATGCCTTTATTTCTAGACATACTGGATGATTCTTTTGGAAAATATGGAATTTTTGCCATGGACATCAATACCTTTCAGATCTTGAAGGGGTTTGCATAATTTTGTGAACAGTGATCAGGTGTGGAGACATTGTAAAATGTATTTACCTTTTTGTGTCACAGATGTTCTTAAAGGGTTAATTTGTTGATTAATGTTCACCATTGTCTTCTGTTCACATTCCAGTTCACTTTCTGAATGAGTTTGTTCCTTGCACTGATGTTCATATAAAAATAAATCAAGTTTTTACAGCCAATTTCCAATAGATGTCTTTCCAAAGAATACATTTTGTAAACGTTCTTGCCTTAAATATTTTCTCCCAAACGTCACTTCAAACGTCTTATGTTCAGACACAGTTAAGATATCTTATACAAAGTGCCCCCTAATTCCAGTAACTTAATATTTATTTACCTTTATGTTCTGGTAATGTTTCAGCCATTCACAATTCATTCAATAAGCATTCAGACCATGCGTCATAGGGTACTCCTGGTGCTGTAATGCTGGAGATACTTCTGGTTTTGTTCCATCCTTAAACTGAAGTACACACTTGGGTTGCGTTATTATACTAAACAAAGGTGGCCTTGTGCTCAAAGTTCTCCGTATTTGACTAATTAGTGTAACACCAAGAACCAACCCCTCGCCAGGATGTCGAGACACGCAAGTACATGTTAATTAGTAACAACACACATGGCTTTTCATCAGCTCGCTTTTACTTTGCAGTACAGAAATCATTTGAGCCCTGTTCTTAACATCCACACTACTCTGTGGTTAGTCCAGGGCCCTTGTCATGTCGATACCGCAACAGACATTTGGTCCTCCGAAAGCCACAATGTACATTGAATTCAGCCACATATTTGCTGATTTTTAATCCGTTCCGATTATTTGAGAGAGAGAAAGATTTTTAGGGTGTATTATATTGAAACTGTATGATACTTTTGTTGCAGGTGATGCAAGTATCAGCGAAAGTATGATGCTTTGCCCTACACTGCCCTACACTGGGTGAACTGAAGTCAGGAGTAGTGGCAGGTGTAAGACTTCCCTTCCCCATAGACTAACCTTAATTTCCACAGTTAAAAAGAAACCGGGTTTCCCCTAGAAAAATGAATACTTAACCTCACCACCATCTTTTTTATTTTTTAAACACATAATCAGTTAACCGGAGCTTAGTTAATCATCACTCCTCTATTGAAATTTGAACATTTCCATTATCCCTGTTCCTGGTATACCAATTACTTTGCCTGGGTTTTTTTCATTTTTAAACCCAAAATCTTTCAAATTAATTTAAAGCTCCAGCCTGACTTTTTTTCTACTTTATGCTCGAGGTATCTCTTAAATTCAGCGATCAGTCACCAATAACAGCACATTTTTCCCTCAGGATTATTCAATATCTGTCCAAGATGAGGCTCAGTCATTCTAGAAATACCATCGCCTGTGTGAGACACTGATTTGCTTGAAGTTCACAACCTCTTTCCAACCCTTTGCAAATGCATGGCCACTTAATTTCAGTTTGGCACAGAAAAAAATACTGTTTAATAGCATGGGATATTCTCCCTGTAACCACTGCGCTAAAACTGATTTGGCATCTTTGGCAAAAACACCCTTATTAGACTGGGAGGGGGGAAACAACAACTTCGCACATGATGTCAAGATAAATGTGGGGTGTATGCCAACAGTCAGTGCAATACTTGTCAAAATGGGTTTATAAAAAGCTGGCCCCCCCACCACTGCCTATTCCAACGATACAAAGTTATACTTTATTGAGTTCCTTAACGGGCAAAACATATGCTTGGATTATCAGCCGGTAATTGTTTGTATGATTACAGTCATTGGTAAATATCGGATACTCGGGGGGGTCGTGTGATTTTATTGATCGGCCGCGTCACCGAAGATGTCGTTCTTCTTGCGCTCCATTTCTGCAAAGTCAAATTCGGTGCCGGTCATCCTCTTGTAGATGTCCTTGATGTCGTCGCAGGTGGTCTCAAAGTGGGTCGTGGCGTCGTAGGTACGGGAGATGAAGATCTGCCCAAGACACATTCATCCTTTATTCAACAGACAACGACATCAGGCTAACATAATGATGACATACCTCTGTTGGTCCGAGTACAATAAAGCGTTAGCTGTCCACTAGCCTGCTACAGGGAGATCTGGACTGCACCATCCCCCGGTGCAGCAATGAGGACGCAGATCTGAGGACAGTTTCCATATCGCATGGCGGCCATTTTGTATCCTGACTACTTATATTGTATTAGGCTTAGGCATTATTTCCTGCATTGAGTGCTTTACTGCTACCTCTGAATTGTGGCTACAGATTTACCTACAGGGTCCTAGTTTAACTATGTGGTTGCTCCTAGCACCCAGGAACTGTACTTCCCGCTAGGGTGGCTTTCAGCTAAACTGTTCTTGACTACGGTTAACACTTTGTTGTACGTCGCTCTGGATAAGAGCGTCTGCCAAATGCCTGTAATGTAATGTAATGTTATCGTCTGAAAATTGGAATGGTTGCCACACCGGTTTCGATGTACTTGTCACGTGTGCAGGAAGTTATCTTATGATAGGTCAGTGGGCAGCAACTACTACTAATTTGAGGGTGCCTTCTTAAGGGTTACGGTGCAGAAATATTTAGTCAAACTGTCAAATAAGTCACGCCAACGTTAATATGCATTACCTAGTTTTGCCGTTGCCATTTTGTCACTGTGTAAGCAGCACAACTAGATCAAAGCAGTAACGTTAAAAAATCATTGATTTAACCATCAATCGATCCGCAGAGCTTTCGAGGTCAGAAACGCACGGAAAATGCTGTATGCGAAAAGAAAGAGTTGTGCTATTCATTGATAAAAATATATTAATAATTTCTCTTTTGGAGAATGGCAGGACATCTCAGGGCTTTGGGATAGGGAAAAGAGAGAGAGGCAAAAGATGAACAATTGGATAAAACGGTTTGCCATGATTTATGTGAGCGTGGGACTAGGGTACTGACAAACTCTCCATTTTAACCTAGCAAGCAAAGATCTTCAATTCGATTGTTGAATGGCGATGTAGACCTCAAATCGTTGGACGGCTGGCTAAGCAGGTTTAAAAGCCACCATAGCATCAAAGTGCTGAGTAAGCAAGGTGGATTCAGTAGAGCCGTTCCTCGCAGAATTAAAGGAACTCATTACAACACAAACTCATATGATCAACGTTACAACTGTGATGTAACTGGGCGTCCAAATGCCTGCCCAGCAGCACCTTGGCAGTGCCCACTGAGAAAACTGCTGTCGGAAAGGAAGAGTGGCACTCATGCTGGCCATAAAATAGCCTTTTTAATGGTTCGTTGAATAAATAAAATGTGTTGCATATTCACATTTAGAAATGTTATGTTTGTTTGAAATATTACCGGTTTATCCAACCCTTCACGTATCCCCTTACCTCTGTTCCTGATGAAATCGGTTATGCGGGAACACCTCGGTACCAATAAAATTGGTACCAATAAAATTCAACCTGCAAATTTTAACAGGCTGATAATGAAACGGCCACATGTTAAGGGGCCGACATTGGACTGCCAAATAAAACAAAGCTCGTGTATGGAAATAGTGAACTGTGAACTGTTCCGTTCAGGCTCAGTGCCTTCCAAACCAGGCTCAGGGCCTTCCAAACCAAGCTCAGGGCCTTCCAAACCAAGCAGCCCTTCGTGATAAGCAGGTTACTGACCTGGCTTTCAGCACCCAAGTCCACTGGCCCATACTGATCACTGAGGCTCACAAACCTGAGGGGAGGGAAAGCAGAAATCAAAAACACCACACTGTCATGTTTCAACACCCACCAGCACCGCAACAATCAATTATTCCAGTCAAAAGAGAAATACAGATGTATTGTATGACAAAGTACGCATCTCTCCCCCCCCACCCCCTCACTCTTTTGACAGATATGTGCAGAAACATGGTGGTTCTGTGTGGCTCAGTAGGTAGAGCATGGCGCTGACAGTGCTTAGGTTGTGGGTTCAATTCCCACTGGGACCACATATACTGAAAAATGGATCGGATCTGGTCACCCTAGATTCCCCCTGCAGACTGATGCAGTCCTCCCTCTCTCTGGTCTGGGACTGAGGGGGGGGCACTGGCCCAGTTCGGACACAGTCCGGCCGTGGAGCACAGCGCTGCACTTTACACAACTCCCTCAGTCGGGCACACCCTTTGGGATCCCAATTTCAACCATTTTAATCGCAAAGCAACAGACAATGGGTTTTAACTATTTAAAAGCACTTCTAAAAGCCAAGAATGGATTAAGTCTTGGGCTGTATGATAACTTTAGTTTAGTTTATTTATTTATTTGCACACTGGTTTAAAAACCGAGGACATAACCGAAAAAGTGCAGGATGGGGCTAGAAACCCAGAGGGGCTTATATGGTGCCTCACCCTCATCAGTCAATTGGTACACGTATTTACAAGTATTTATTTAAAATAGTGGGCCAAATGGAGAAGTGTTAACTCTCCCATCAAGCTTGCTTTTTTCACTTATCTTATTCATGTATTTGGACCTCAAAACACATTGGCAGGCTGCACATTCGCATACACACCAAAAGTGTAAATCAGCGTTACCCAAATCACGGTCCTCGTGGGCCGAGCACTGCTGTTTCTCCACCCTCCTTTACCTGGGAGTCAGGTGTGAAGACAGTCTGGCCAACTAATCGTTCAATTAACTACCCGAGAGAAAGGGAAAACCAGGACCGGAATTTGGACTGGAGGGCCAAGACTCGAGTAACCCTGCTGTAAGTGGTAAACAGGGAGAGAAGTGAGGCACTCACTTTTGTTCCACCGGCTCCAGCAGGTCCAGGGCAGGTTTTATCTCCGACTCGGGGTCGCTCGTCTCCACCGTGGTGCTGACGATGGCCACGTACTTGCCCTGTGCCGCCACGTTGTGCGCGTAGGAGATCATGCACACGTAGATGTCTGCGGCAGCGAGAGAGACGGTCAGGTTTCAGCGGACGACAGTGACGTAAAAATGAACAACGATGGAACGATCGTTCGCGGAGTGACCGATGCATGAAAGCAAGGCTCTTAGTAAGTGTAATAGTGTGCCATCGGCTATGTTTCCAAAGACATTTTCACTGAAGAAGAAGAGAGAAAATGCTTCACCGGTGAAACGTCAGAAAAGGAACGGGAACTGGGTTTGTAACATTAAGGTTGCAGGTTCAATCCCCAGGTGGGACACTGCCATTGTACCCTTGAGCAAGGTACTTAACCTGAATTGCTTCAGTAAAATATCCAGCTGTATAAATGGATTGTATGTTAAGAAATGTAAACTGTGTAAGTCGCTCTGGATAAGAGCGTCTGCTAAATGCCTGTAATGTAATGTAATGTAACAGTAGTTGTAGGTTCAAAGTTCCTGCGGACTCACCGTGCTTCCTGTTGACCTGGTTCTGGGGAATGATGATTTGGCAGGAGTTGGCGTTGCTGGTGTCCTTGATGGGGTGGGCCATGATGCAGATGACTCTGATCACCTGACCCACCTTGGTGGCCCTGTCCGAAATCATATATAGAATGATACAGTGAGCTGGGGTCGCTTCAGATCAGCTGTTGCCAAATTTGTCCTCTAAATGCATGCCTGTGCGAATCTGGACACTTGCACGGTCTTACGGATGGAGAGAGCCAGAGAGAGGCGGCACGGTGGTGCAGTGGAGAGAGAAGAAGGTCTCAGAGGGAGAGAGGGAGAAAGACATGAGAGAGAGAGAGAGGAATTGGACTGTTTAAAATTGACAGCCATTGATTGGTGCATGAAGTAAGAAAAATGCAGGTTTGAAGATTTTAACTAGATATTAACTAAATAGGTGAGAAAATTAGGCTACTACATTTTCTCCCAATGTAGTAGCTAATTACACCCTCTATTTTTCATGTCAATCCCCGCCCCCTCGTATTGCGAGTTCGCTGCCGTAGCCCTGTGACCGGCAGTGGCACGGGCGAAGTATCAGCACTCGCCAAGCTGTCGACCGTAACTCCGTAACTCCGTTACTCCAGAGCCGCTCCTATACGCAGCGAACTTCATGTCGGCTTCCCTCCCCACTCCCTGGGGGTGACAGCCAATTGCCGCCCCCTGGTGGTACACCCGACCAGAGCAGACTCTGGTGCGGCTGGTGGAATCGAACCTCGGTCAATATCTCCCTCTTTTTGTCCCGAGAACAACACTATGGAATGTGCATTTTACAGCACTGAGGCGGGTATATTCCAGAATAAGGGGTAAAGCACTGTGACAGCAGAGTATTATTGGGATTCAGGAGCTCGAGAGGAAGTCTCACCTCTCCCTCAGACTTCACGCCCACCACCTTCCCATTCTCCATTACGATCTCCTCAATGGGCTTGTTCAGCATGTACGTTCCTCCGTAGATGGCACTTAATCTGAAGCCGAGAGGAAAGACAGGGAGTAGGGTGAATATTGCCCTGAAAATAAGCTTGTTAATATTGTTATGGTTATTCAATTATTTTATTTCCACATTTCTCAATAATCATTATTCCCCCCCCCCATATTTATTATCACTACTACTTCATTAATTGTAATGTCATTCATGCGCTTTGGCGATACAATGCCAAGCCTCGATTGTTCCAATAAAGCGGATTTCAATTCAAGAGCTGGGAGTGGAGAGCTGAGAGCTGAGGCAGAAAAGACTCTGGGGCCCCGCACGGCGAGAGGAGCGGACGCGGCGGCTCAGCTCTTACCTGGCGAAGCCCTGGGGCAGCTCTCCCAGGCCGTACAGGGGGTACAGGTAAGGGCTCTTCCCGTATCTGGCCAAGGACTCGCTGTACAGCTTGATTCTCTGAATGGAGTCCAGACAGGGCTGACTCAGGTAGCTGAGGGACAAACAGAACAAAGATAGCGGTTAGCTTTCTTACACTTTCCCTTGCTGGGAAAATACCATATACGGCTTAAAGGTTTAATTGGAGCTTTCCAGCGCTGTTGCAGTAACTGGATAACCACCTGACAGACGGTCATGGACACTGACCGCGGTTTAAATCAAATGACCACATGGTGACTTTCACATTTTAGTATTTTCAAGTAATGAACCACCTCAATGCCAAGGGCCCGCCGGCGACACCTTTTGGAGTGAAACTGGAGCCCCGTCAAACATACTTTGACGTTGACAGACACATCATGCGTTGTGATAAAGCTAGAGTTGGCCTTACGATGGTCTTATTTATTCCTGTTTGTTTTTGAAGGTGTATAGAGTAATTACAAGCAAAAAAAAAAAAAAAAGAGTGTTCACCCCCCCACCACAAAGTAATGTGATTATTTACCATTTCGTCCTATGTGCATAATGGAAAGAAAAAATATGGGCAAAAATAATATCTAATAAGGGCCAAATTATGCCAATATTGTTCATAGCTTTTTGAGTGAACGACAAAGAAAAAAAGAAAAAAAACCCTCAGGTAATCACGACTTTCACAAAACAGCCGCAGCATACACAAAACATATCTGCATTCATATGAACGTATGAGACTTATCAGTAGTTTCCTGGTGTTTTTTGATGAAGCCAGCCTATTTTGACCATATTCTGGTGCACGGTCTGAGATATCAACTCTGGTAGACGGTGTGTGCTTCCAGAAAGCAGTGCATTCAAACCGACTGTGTGTGTGTCGTTTTCCTAGGATTCGACTTTGTAAACGAGTCGCATCGTGAATGAATTGTCGCTCGTCACAGGCAGGATGATGAGGCATTTACAATGATACCGGTATGTCGTAGGACTACAGATTTAGCCAATGCAGCTTTTACAAGCTGCAGGAGAGCATCCAATATTTATACGAGCTCGTATGGCAGCTAAAGTAAGCGTGGGCGGTGTTTTTCCCTCACGTATGCAATTCTGTTCCTAAATATATTACAACAAATGTTTATACTTTTCTGGAGTGTTTGTGTTTTCTGGTGGAGACAGAAACTAACTAAAAGCTAAGACCCAGGTTAACTTCTGTAATAGCAATAGTTTAATATTGGGTGAAGAGCATTAAATAACAGAAAAAAGGGCAGTTTAAAAGACAACCGTGGTTATAATTACAATTAACTGTCAACCAAAATGGTGTGACCACAATAGCACTACAGCTTTCTATAAATCATTTATACAGGGGTTTACTAAACAACAGTTGACGCCAAAGGTTCCAGGGGCACGACAGCAGTGTCCCACTGGAGATCAGGACCCAGGAGGGACCCCTTAGGCCCAGAATACAGTGCTTAAACCCTTCTCATCCACATGCTGTCCCAACCCTTTCCTGGGACACGCAGGGCTTCGGCGAATCAGTGCAAAAAAGAGAAAGGCGCTATGAAGGGCAGTTCTGACTTTCCTGCCTTTTAAGGGAAGAATGCCTAAATTACCAGCTGACTTTTCAACAGCATCTCGAATACCTCTGGTATATTACGCAAGAAGCCTGTGTGGGAGTCATTTACAGGAAAACGTTTGGCAAAAGAATTTGAACGTGGCACCAGGGTACAGTGGGGTCAAATCTCTGCTGGGACACTGATATATCCATGAGCCATAACATACATTACATGCATTTAGCATCTAGAGCCGAGTACTTAAGTGCATTCAATAGGTTTACACGAATCGCAGTAAATTACAGAGGAGCAGGGTTAACGCCATGATCCAGAAATAGTGCAACAAGAATCTGCTAGAAATTCAACAAAAAAACTGCTAGAATCAACTATACTGTTAGAATATTACTACATTTTTACATTTTCAGGCATTTAGCAGACGCTCTTATCCAGAGCGACTTACACAGTTTACACTTCTTTACATACAAGAAACTGAACCTGCAATCTCTGAGTTACAAGCCCAGCTCCCTAACCATAACACTACACTGCCAGCCCTGTCATGTAAATCACAGTGGACCCCTGCACTAGGAAAGAGTTCACGGGCCAAGGGAACCAAGAGGCAGTGGGTTTTCAGGCAACGTGGGTCAGCGACCATCAGTCTACACCGGCCTAGACGCACGCTCCTATCACACTGATATAAATCTAGGTTCAGGCACGCCCTGTTCAAATCAAACAATCAGAAGGATCAGGGGGCGGTCACTCACTCGTCTGTCCTGTAGAGGGCGAGGGCGTGGCCGGTGAAGTCGACGACATCCTGGCCCAGGCTGAACTTGTCGTAAACGGCTTGCATGGTCGTGCTTTTCGGGTCGACGCCCTCCAACGTCGTGGGGTCGTCCTCGTCAAATTTGGCGACGTACGTTAGAAACTTGCGGAAGCGCCGCTTTTCGAATAGTCCCATCAGGTCTGGGAGGAGGACGCTGGTGTTAGGGTTTCATAGCGAAGAGACAGAGGATGCAGCACAGGAGCACTCTGCTGCACTGCCGCGGTTAGAGACGACGGGCAGAATGGTCTCAGCGCAAAGTGCCCCATGTACAACATAACATCGAAAGAATTCAACATTCTAAAATCTTTTTTTAGTAAAAAAAAAAAAAAAAAGAAAGAAAAAGATAATCGTAACAGTTCGACATGCACTGTATTAGTATAAAATGCAACAGCGTGAAATAAAAAATGTAAAAAAACCACTTTGCACATTGTATTTCACGCACCGCGCGGCTGTGCTTCGAACGAAACGCCAAGCGCGTGCTTTCTCAATTCCGCGCAAAAGGCTTCCGTTCTATCCAACGTGAAGTCGATCGGCCATTTCTGAGATCGCCGGTGCTCCGGGTGAGACCGTGACCGCTGAGCTCAATGTTAAACTCACTGGACGCCAAGGCCTCGGTTTCGGTGGAAGGCACTTTGTAGATCCTGCCCTTCTTGTAGACGAAGCTGCCCTCGACGACCTTGAAGTCCAGGTAGCGCGTCACCTGGGTGATCAGCAGCATCCGGACCAGCTGGCCTGGGGGAGGAGCACAGGTCAGGCGCTGCGCGTGTGATTTACCTTCCCATTACACAACGATCCCTCTCTCCCATTACACAACGATCCCTCTCTCCCATTACACAACGATCCCTCTCTCCCATTACACAACGATCCCTCTCTCCCATTACACAACGATCCCTCTCTCCCATTACACAACGATCTCTCTCTCCCAGTACACAACGATCCCTCTCTCTCCCATTACACAACGATCCCCCTCTCCCATTACACAACGATCCCTCTCTCCCATTACACAACGATCCCTCTCTCCCATTACACAACGATCCCTCTCTCCCATTACACAACGATCCCTCTCTCCCAGTACACAACGATCCCTCTCTCTCCCATTACACAACGATCCCCCTCTCCCATTACACAACGATCCCTCTCTCCCATTACACAACGATCCCTCTCTCCCATTACACAACGATCCCTCTCTCCCATTACACAACGATCTCTCTCTCCCATTACACAACGATCCCCCTCTCCCTCTTCATAACATGGCAGACAGGATCCAAAACACAAGACAGGTTCTTTAACAGCACAAACCAGCTTGATCTAGGACTGAAAACAATAGAGGTCCCAAGCACGTCACAATATCACCACTACTACGTTAAAGGAAGTTGCCCTTCGCAGGAAGAACTACATTGGCCCTTGGTTCAATGACAATCACAGAAGAAAATCTGTACGCAAACAACCATTGAAGGAGAACATGCTTCAAGCCACATGGATAGAATGCAAATGCACAAATAAGTCAAACGGTATCCTATGGACCAGAGACTACTATATGGCCAGATAATACTTACTAACTGCGCAATGGTACAGTGATGACAAAATCCATTTTTAACATGAATAACATTGATCCAAACATACCCACAATTCTTAGCACTTGAATTCAGTATGAGGCTAGACTGCAAGACTCGGGCTGAATTTGGTTTTGTGGTAAACTAACTAGGCAGCCTTGGTGCTGGAGTGCCAGAGATGTTTCTGCTTTGTAAATCCAAGCTCGATTTCTCTGTTTGACTGACTATGAAGAGTATGGATGGTGAATGGTCTGAAGGGTGAAATGCTGAATACCTCCAAGGCATGGGCGCCCGAGTTCATTAAGCATAATAATGATTAAAATCATGTAGTAGAGGGTTTGGATGGACACAACATGACATCTCTGGCACTCCAGGGCCAGGGTTGCCTACCCCTCTTCTAGAACATGCCGGACCTTGAGCTATGACCCCACCTTTTACATTTGACATTTTAGCCATTTAGCAGACGCTCTTATCCAGAGGGACTTACACAGCTTACATTTCTGTACATACAATCCACTTATACAGCTGAATATTTACAGAAACTATTCAGCTTAAGTACCTTGCGCAATGTTACAACAGCAGTGCCCCCTCCTGGGAATCGAACCTTGGAGCTGAATGCGAGCTGAATTATTGCAAGTTATTTGACCAGCCTATATTGGGTTTAAAAGTTTGTCAGGCTTTGGGCCTCCCGCGTGGTCCAGTGGTTACAACTTCCGACGCTGGCCACGGAGACCGGGGTTCAATTCCCCGTCTCGCCAAGTGTCGGCTTTGGCCGGGAGTGCCACCAGGGGGCGGCGATTGGCTGTCCGCCCCAGGGAGGGGGAGGGAAGCCGACGTGACGTTCGCTGCGTATAAGAGTGGCCCTGTAAGTACCGGGGTTCGGTCGACGGCTGGGCGAGTGACGTCTCGGAAGAGGCGTCACTTCGCCTTGTCACTACCGGTCGCAGGACTACGGCAGCGAACTCACATTACTAGGGGGGGATTGACGTAAAAATAGCGGGTCTAATTGGCTACCAAATTGGGAGGAAAATGGGATAAAATTCAGAAACAAATAAAAATAAAAATAAAAAAGAAGTTTGTCAGGCTTTACTGTGATGAGATATTTGGTGGACTTCAGGTGAAGTACCTTTAGCTCAATGGTACAACTGCAGTGCTCCACCTGGGAATTGAACCAGCAACCTCTGAGTTACAAGTCCAGTTCCCTAACCATTACACTACACTACACTGCCGCCTACTCTGACCTCGCCTCTACCGCTGTGTTCGGATCCTGTTGGTGGTTCTTACCGTTGGCCATGAGGAACTTGGGGATGAGGTCCACATTCCAGTCTCTTCCCTTTCCCATCGACTCTGGGGGACTGCCAGGAAGGCTGAACCGCTTATACAGCTGTGGGAAGCAGCCATAAAGTCAAAGCGAGAACCTGACAGTGAGCCACAGGAGGAGGCTAACTGCAACGCCATTCATTTCAGTTCCTTTGGAGAAGTATTAACGGAACCTTACATGTTGAGTGGTTTTATAGAACCGCATGACGCAACGCCGATTTGCATCCAATCAGGGCTAATATGAAGCTTACATGCCTTCCACACCAAAGGCCAGCTTGTAGGAAAACTAAAAATGTGTATTGACTGTGAAATCTCGTTTGAGAGATGTATTTACCAGCGAAACAAATACGTTGAGTTGATCATTGATATTAGGATAACGGTGTAAAATTCGGTTATCGCCCAGCTCTAATGCACGCTGTTCTCGTTGCTTTTAGATGTGCTGTTTTTGTGGAAACTGTCAAGTGAAGAATTATTATTTTTTTTTTTTTTTACCAGGGCACAAATAGGACAATAAATAACAAAATATTGGTATCTGTATCTGTATCGGTAACACAATCGGTATCAGTCCAGAATTTTCACATCGGTGCATCCCTAACACAAACAGCATTTGGACAGTAAGGGAAGTCTTGGCCGTACGACTGCAGCACAACGGGATGTGTGTTTTCTGAGTTGTGTAGTAATGCTTGGTCCCTGAACGGAAGTGAAACTGGTTCTCTTTGAGAGACTCAGACACTAACAGGTGTCACAGCGTGTCCCTTACGTCTTCCAGCGGAGTGATGGAGGCGCTCTCCGCCCCGTAGTAAGCGTTGCGATCCATGTGCAACACCTTCTTCCCCTTCACAGACATGATCCCGGAAAGGATACATTCCTGGAGGAGAAACGGGAACAAGAGGAATTCATCAGACACGTCAGCATGGAAGCAGCAGTGGCACTATCTTTGTCTGCTATTGAATAAGCGAGGATATATGATGATAGATAATTAGCTAAGGTTTAGCTAGCTTAATAGCATAAGTACAGCAGCAAGTGATTTCCAGGTGATCTGCATTACACTCTGGACAATAGTATTTATATATATATAAAAAAAAAATAAAAAAAATGTATTATCGATTCTTATAAGCTGCCCTATTGTGGGCATAGAAGTATGAATGCACAGCAAAAATGTAGCACATTTTCTAGCAACAAAAACACATCATTTTTGCAGTGATGGCTAGACATGTAAGGCTAGATTGTCAGCTAATTACCTCACTCGGAACTGTTGTAAAATTAAATCAGAGCCCACCTGCCCAGACGTAGGGTTAAAGTTATTCACTTTAACGAAAGTTAATTTTAAAACTATATTTGATACAAGTCTATATATAGTATAAACTGCACTTTGTGCCGGACATTCAGAAAGTGCTGGATGTGCCTACAAAGAACAACAGAGAAAGTCCTATGGAGTGATTTTACAGGTAGTGAACAAACAAACACCTGGGTAAACGAGACTCATCCCAGCATGCCTAGGGTCGGGTATAAAAATGCTGGACAGGCCTGGTCACCCACAATTATGCCTAGCATGGCCACAAGAGAAGATCTCAATGACTTTGATTGACGGGGCACATTTAGCAGGAGCTTCAGTTACTGATCTGAACCTGCTGATCCTGAAAAACAGTGGTGGCCCAAAACCTTAATGACTTTGCATTGGATTTGTTTCTTCACGACCCATTATATCAATTTTAGAACTCAGGGATGGGATTTTTTTCCTGGTTAATCAGGAAATGTTTATTTTCAGACCAGAGATATCTTGTGGACGTGTGTATGTCATAAGCACACACATTAAGAAATGTTGCACTCTTTGACAGCTGATAGCAGGAGAGAATGTTCAGCAAATAAAGCCAAATAGCCAGAGAGACATTTAGCATCAGAAAATCTGTATTTCCTGTTTCATCAGGAAAAATCACATCCCTGAGAACTGCAACCTACAATTACAAAACAAATAGTTTACTGCTAATAAAGATGAATAAAGATGAACTTGTCAGCTCAGTATACTGAAAGGCAAATTATATTTTACTCTAGTAGCTACTAGCTTGTGAGATATACAGAATTTCTTCAAAGCCATGGCTAAAACAAATTTCTTTATCTTCCCTACTGCGTTGAAAGAAGTTAGTTTAACCGTGACTGGAAAGAAATGCTGTATTTTTCATTATCAATTTCTCCTTTTGTGTTTGCAAGTTCTCCTTTTTCGAGTTTGTTAATTTGCATTTTTCACGGTGAAGGTACGGTTTAACACATTTCCGCAGTCACCTCTCCATTCTGCCCTGTTACACAGAAAATAATTCGGCAAAATGAACTGCAGTTAAAAACTCCCAAATTAAGAATTGCCTGAATTATAAACTGTCTAAAGGGGAAACTAAGTTTGAGCATGCGAGCCAGCAATCCCAGTTTTGACTCGGGTTCGAGGGGGGGAGATGTGTTCTGAGTCACAGAGTTCATTCCGCAGGCTTTCCAGTCTGGCCTACTATAATTACACAGCTGGAACACAATCCACTACTCAGCATTCACATTCTGCATCATGGAAACATCGCATTAAAATGCTGTAGAGTACCAGCGCAAGTCGGCCACTGAGAATGGCCTTTATCAACTACATCGGCAATGAATAGGAAGGGTGGGGGGGGGTAATCCCAATACATTTCCTGGATGGAAGTTGGAATTACTGCTACACTACTGCTTGGCAGTTCAGTCTCTCTGGAGTGCTAAGAAGGACTCCCCTATTCCAGTAGTGGTAAGGTCTTTGTTGCATCAGAACAACAACAGAGATTCTGATAAAAACACTGGACTCATATTCCCCTCTACTCCCTCATCACGTCATTGAATGTGCTGCTTTTGAAACCGAACCACCCATAATCGCATTAAGACTTTGGAGACTGCTAGTCTCAAAGCTCAGGGGCCACCCCCACACCGTGGTCCTGCTACGATCCCTATTGAAACAGGAACCAGGCAGAACTGGAACCACAAGCGAAAAGGCTGGTAGGGTGGATGCTTCCACATCACCATTCCACCACCCAGGTGGGATGGGGCCCAGGCAATGAGAGGAGATTGAGAGCTATCAAACCTCTTTAATAAGATGGCAACAATCTGTCAGTATAGAGGCAAAGGGTAATGGATATTCTTAGAAAAATCATGTTCTTAAGATACTTAAACCACATGTCTCACTGTTTGTATGCACCTGTTTCCTCTATCAAATATGCAACCTGTCTTTCCACTCCTACAACAGCTGTCATGATATGCCATATTTGCTATGCCGATTGCAATTTCTAACCAGTGTACTGTACAATTAGATTGGCAAATTAATTCAAAATTGTAGAATACATTTTTATGCTGACGATATTGATTTCTTTGCATGCCTCCTCTATGATTTTAGCTTTGCAAAATTTACAGAAGAATTTTAACTTGGTTCAGAAGTCCTTCCATGACCTCAAGCTAGTGCGTAATGTGGAGAAGACTAAATATATTATTCTCTAGGTCCCCTGAGGACATTGACTATGACATTTGAAACAAATAAAACATGTGCCCTCATATGAATATCTGGGTATCTGGATCAATGACAGACTTTCTTTCAGAATATCTCTAGAAAAGCTTACCAAAAAAACTCAAATTAGACTTGGTTTTACTTTTGAAAGTCGAAGAAAAAGCAATTCGGGCGACTTTTATGTTGATCCTTGATTACGGTAACATCATATATATGAATGATTCTGCTGTGAAGCCTCTGGATTCTGTGTACCATAGTGCTCTCCGGTTAATTACTGGTGACCCCCACCCCACACACATCATTGTGAGCTCTACTCAAAAGTTGGCTGGCCTTCCCTCTCTACGAGAAGAAAACTGCACATTTTACTATTCGGTTACAACGCCCTTCCACAGAAATTATTTCCATACATCATCTCCTTGACAGTGAAGACACACTCGAACTCGAGAACTCAAAACTCAAGATTTCCTTGTTCTAGAAGTTCCATTCTTTGACTCATTTTAGAAAGAAAGCTTTCCATTTTAATGCACCCCATATCTGGAATAACTCATAAAACTGCATCTATACGGTATCGGGGACCATTGAGCCATTTCAAAACTATTTTACATACCCAACTCACCAAAGGTTGCACGTTTTATTTGAAAGTATTGTATGTATTGTATTTGATTGTTCAGGTCTGTCTGTCTTGTGTTCTCTTATTATTATTATTATAATTATAATTATAATATTTGATATTATGTTTTTACTTGTGCCTTGTAGCAGGGCCCCACTGCAAATGAGGCTTCAGTCTCAGTTGGGCTTCCCTGCATAAATAAAGGTTTTGATTGACTGATCTCCATCAGAGTGACATTGGTCTCTGTCCCTCTCTGTTCAGAGCCCCTGTCAATCTGAACACACTGTGAAACTGCAAAGCAGTTCTCAGTTCTTCATTTCCTCCAAAGAGACCGTGCTCTCTCTTTAACCCTTTAATGGAAACTGTGGACAAAAGCAGAAAAATCGGGCTGAGATACGGCAACGGCTGGCGTTTTCCGTACCGAATCGATATCTACTTTTGCATCTCTAGCTGGAACTCCAAAAACATGCACAACGGCATTAAAAGTGCTCCCGTGGCTAAACTCGTATCGAACACACCTGTGATAGTCACCCCCTAAGATGAAGGATTGGGGGGGAGGGGGAAAGCAACGCTGTCACACAGAATCCGACCCACCCATGCACATACTTCTCTCTGATCGTTAATAGAATAGAATAGAATATACTTTATTGCCATGTTACACAAGGTAATTGGAATTTGTCTTTTCACATATCTCTCCTAGATACACACACACATAGACATAGACCACTATACATATGTATTCCATCAGAGAGGTCAGAGTGCAGGGTCAGCCATAGTACAGCGCCCCTGGAGCAGTTAGGGGTTCAGTGCCTTGCTCAAGGGCACTTCGGCAGTGCCCCAGGAAGTGAACTAGCCTCCCTCCGGTTTCCAGTTCATTGTTTTTCGTTTGGCCTTCCTGGGATTCGAACCAGCAACTCTCCACTTGCCAGCCCGTGTCGCTAACCACTGAGCCACTGCCGCCCCTCAATACTGTCACATCTGAGCAGATGCATAATGGAGATCTACTGATCAGCCCAGTACAAATGACGTACTATATCAAGGGCAAATGGGACTTTAAATACTGCAGGTTATCCTAAACATCAATCTTAAGATCAGTGTCATTACAAAAGGACAAAAAAAAAACATCTTCATTTGAAGCTTAAACAGTAAGAGGGATCAAATGAGGCCTCAAATCACAGACACATCCACCACTATCTTATAAAACAAAATGTTAAGTTAGTTACTGCAGTGTGCACTCGTAAACACGGTCATTAGACGATATCTCCTTCAAACAACATGAGCAAAGTAAGAAACTGCTGTTGACAAGAGAAAAGAGTTAATAATGTATAAATGTATTAATAGAATCCATTAGAAACCAATGTGAGCATAATAAAGGTCTCCCAAAATAACTCACTGTTATAAAAACAAACTCCACCATCACCTTGTGTTTCTCTCTCATTCAGTGAGGAGATGAACATACTGGGGACATCATTTCCATTTAATATTTAACTCTAGCCTGCTATGGAGTCTTTGTTGCTTCTAAAGACTGCACTTCCCTTCAACAGACACTGATATACAGGAAATGCATGAACAACAGGATTTTACATTCACATTGTAGGCATTTAGCAGATGCTCTTATCCAATCCAGAGCTACTTAGACAGTTTACATTTATTTACACACAATAGATTTACACAGCTGGATATTTACAGAAACTATTCAGCTTAAGTACCTTGCACAATGGTACAACAGCAGTTCCCCCTCCTGGGAATCGAACCTTGGAACTGAATGCGAGCTGAATTATTGCAAGTTACTTGACCAGCCTGTATTGGGCTTAAAAGCTATAATGTGATGAGATATTTGGTGGACTTCTCACTTAACAGGAAAGGCGGCCAAAACTACAGGACCAGCCTTCACAGGTGGTTTATACAGAAAGGGAATAAAATAAAGACTTTGGCCAATGTGTGTATAAAAACATGTGTATAGAAGTGCTATGGTGTTACCGCTGGCTTGTGAAAGGTCAGGATTTATACAGTGTGCCTCCCTGTTGAGGTTGACCTCGACCAGCTCCTGGCCTGCAGCACCTTCTTTTCAAACAACACTGTTCGTGTGAAAGGAGTAGTACACAGCGTGCTGGCGCTGAACTTTGACATTTCTTAACATGCTTCCGAGCGCTCAGATACTTTGAAGCCCTTCTACTGTGAGTCATCACGGCATCTGCGTCCGGCTAAGGTGCTGCGAGCCTCTCCATCACAGTCATCTCTTTCAAAGAAGCTTTGTCCTCCATCCCTACAGTGTTACCATTTGATATTGATCTACCTGCAGGTGAAGCAAATCGGAGAAATCGGCTGCAAGGGGAACATCTTGCAGCCTTTCCGACTATCAATGCCACTGATAGCTCTTTCGCAAGGTGAGGAAAATTAAACATGGGGACGCAACCTGTGCACATGTAATAGGAAAAAATTATTTAAATATTTGATTCATTGTTTGTTTTCTTAAAAAATAATGTGTCATGTGAAATGGCATGGGTTAGCCAAATTGTAGTCTCATTTTGAGTGCCCTGGGCTTCCTGTCTGATTAAATTAGTTTTTAAAAAGGTGATAGATTACGATTTCCACTTCAGGACCTTTCAAATACTTGTCACTGGATGGCTGTTAAGAGCACTGACCTCTAAGAGATCGTAATTTGTCAAATTGTTTAAATCAGCAGGGCTCCTCCCTCCCTGGAATATGGGCAGCCTTATCGCCAAACACAGCGCTGTCACAGCCCAGCCAGGCGTTATATCCACACTGATATAAAGGAAGCCTGGTTTCTGAGGCCAGACAGATATTTTTCTGAGCCCTGTGCATCTTTTCAGCAGCTCACCAGAAAGACTGCCGCCATTACTTCTTCAACTGCCATTCGTTAATTCTGCATTTTGAGCGACACTGACAGCAGTGTATTCTTTTTCAATCAAATAAGCAATTTAAACTTTAGCTCTGATGAGACTGGGAATCAAGGCAAAGGGGGAAAGACAACACTTGCTTTAAACTATAGTACATTGTCCTTAAAGTTAGATTTTTGTTTTGTTTTTTTGTTTCAGTGAGTGCAGGACATTCGGCATCTAACGTTCTGGAAAATGTAATTGTGTACATTTGCTACACAAAGTTAGGGTCAAGGACAGTGGCTCTGTTTATGTTCATCGTCATCGAACGGCAAGTTTGAGAAGAATTAAATAGAGTAAGTTTTCATTAAGGACCAGGAACAAAACTAGCCACCAGGGACATTACTAGCCCTTCCCAAACGGGATTCATATGCCATGCGCTTTCACCTGATCGATCCAGACTTCAAAATGCAAGACTGCATAACCCAAATAAAAACGTTGCCTTTTAGGTCATTATGCGTTTTTGGCATATTAATCTTTGAGAGGAGAGAGATGCATAGATGGGCGTGCGGACAATAAGGGATCAACTGGGGTTATTTGCATTTATGACAGAAAAAGAGAGCAATCAGAAAGCAAACTACCCAATATTCTGGATGTGGCTGTGTAGTTTCACTGACAAACTACATTTTGGGGAGGACTAGCAATACATTTTTTCTAAAATACTGCTATATTTAATTTAAATTAAAGGCAGAATTCAAAGTCTAGCTAGGCAATACAGTTGGATAGAGTCCACAAGTATGAACTACAGCCGGAGGCCTTAGCAAAAATTTTTTTCCTATTCAGCACAGCATAATCTACCTATCACGAGGTTTTCCTGCCATGCCAGTTAGCTACCTAGCCTTTGCAGATTTCCGGTGGAAAGTTACAATGCAACAACTTTCTATTGTAGATTGTACCATGCTATTCGGTTGGCCGAGTTATTTGGTCATCTCAACGTTGCTGACAGTTAAATAAAACTTTACTACCCATATGCGCTGGCTAAAATGACAGAACCAGCTCAAAACCAGACCCTTTTCGGTAAATACATTTCGAAAGCGACATGTAGCGCTATCTGGCTAATTTCAGAGTAAAATGTAACTTGTATCTTGACTATGACGTTACGTTAGTTACATAGTTGTAAAAAACTTGTCTTTAGGCAACCAATGTTACCTAGTTCTACAAAAGAGCGCAATATAGCTAGCTGGGGAAATATTAAAGCTGTGACGAAAACTATTTGTCCATTCACTGCTAATTGCAGTGCTAGTTAGCGTAGCAACAATGCAAATTAGATTCAGCAATATGTGTAGTTAGCCAGCTAGCAACCAAGTCAAATGACATGTCTAATATTGATAACTGATACTGAGTACCTATGAATTGCATGGTGCATCAATTCGGTCACACGTACGTTGCTAACGAGCCAGCAATATTGTTGCCCAACTTGTGTTTGACCCAGAGTTCACTTTTACTAATAGTTGAGCCGCATAGACAGCGAAGCTAACTCGCCATTTCTGCAAGTGAAAGTAAAGTTTGTGCAGACAGCCAACACCTACATGTCTCCGCCCAAACCACCGGCCTGTTTAGTACGGACTGGGGGAAAAAACGGCAGTTTTTTCGTTTCGTTAAAACATCACGCTCTAGACACCTTCCTTTGATTTAGACATTTGCTAACTATTGTCAATCAGCTACAACTCTATACTACTCTACACTAACATCTACACTACCAAAGGGCAACAAAGTAGTTTGCACAAACCAATGCAATGCATATTCTGCTCATTTGTCCAGATGGCTAACACGCAAGCTATGTAGCTAACGTTATTAGCAGCGCGACTTAAAGCTATATACTATACTTACTAGCTAGCCATAATAGCCAGTCAGCTGGTTGCTGACTACTTTTTACACAAAGTTTTTTCAACAAAACTGCGCAGTAGCTACAGTTTCTTTAGATACTTCCAGCGATTGCAATTGTATTGAGTTTTGATCACAGGGAAGGCAAACGCGCCAAGCATACTTGCTAACGTTGGCTCTGTTCGGGCCTCGACACAACCATCTAGTCAATGTTAGCTAGAAAGAACAATTACTCAATCCTCTGAGATCACTTCTGTGTGCAAATACGCAACGCAATTCCGTCTAAGCAGTTTTCCGGTTATTTTCCTCACCGTAAGTCCGGTACCCAGAACGATAACATCGTATTCTTCATTCATTTTCCTGGGTCTTATTCTCTTCCCCGAAGAGATTCGCGGAAGATGGAGATCAGTAAAGCTTGGGAGTGAGAGTTCGCAATTCTACGTCAAACCCGTGATGCGGGCGGAGCCAACTTTGAGCCTTCCTTCCTTCAGACGAGAATACACTTTTGACCAGCCAAAAAAATAATCATTTTTGACAGTACGGTTGTGGGCATCTATGGTTTCTATCAAGTGGGGGGAAATCACACGATGACTTATGAGTGACAATTTAATTCATATTCATTTGAAAATACAAGCCGTCTACAGTACACCACCCTTCCATGTTCATTGAATTGGCCCGTGATTCCTATATTATTACCAATGGCTAAACATAGCAATTACACAATTCTAGCAGCAGAATTTAGTATCCTGAACTATGCCATGATAGTATACATAAAGTGTATAATATAAGAGTTGCAAGCACAAGCATGGCTACAGACCAGTAAATAATGTATTAAAGCACCAAGCTAAACAGAGGCAATACAATTAGCTGCATATAAGCACATTTAATTTCTTAGAACATTGAATGTTGTAATTACAGAACATACTAATATGAAGTTAGTATCTATACTAGTATTAGTATTAGTATCTATACTAGTATTATATACTAGTACCAAGTATAGAACAATAAGAGCATATGCTTGACACTATTATGCTCCAACTGATCTATGACATTACTGATGTATGGCATTGCCTCGGGTGGTGGTCAGTGTGAGAGCAAATATAGGATACAATCTGGATCTCAGTGGCAAGGTGTGGTCTGAACAGGTGTCAGGTGTGGAATACCATTAGCATTCCTACAGTTCGGGTGGTTGCGGGAAGCTTGTTACGTTATCACTGGCCTGCAGGAAGAAGTGGCAGGTTGGGGATGCATGGTTTCAGTGGGTAGGAATCGCAAGGTGAGCAGAGATTGTTGGGCACAAAGCCCATATCAGTCTCCAGAGGCTTGTTGGTTTTTGTCCCTGAACGGCTCTCCCGGTGTGCACATTGGTTAATAAATATCTCCTTACTCCAATACTCAATCACAGTGGCTGCATCTCCTCATCTCTCTACCTGTAACTTTTTACATTTCAATTTTTTTTTTTTTTTTTTTTTAATAAAGGTCTTGGTGAAGACGCTAGAACCGGGTAGGGTCTCTTGGACCACTAGCACATCAGATGCGCTGGGGATGATGATGGGGAGGAGCTGTACATCAACCAATCAATCAAACTTTATTTGTATGGCACATTTTACAAAACATTTGTCACCATACGCTTTACAGCAGACCCAACCTCAACCCCCACAAAGGCCAGCCTAAGGCAGCAGTGGCAGAAAAAAACTCCCCCAGTGAAACAAATGGGAAGAAACCTCAGGAGGAACCAGACCCAAGAGGGGGAGTCCATCCTCCTCTGGCTGGTCCAGGGTCTGAGTTTGTAATGACCAACAGCGGTCAATGGGTCCATGTGTAATACAACTCAATATTAGACTTCATTTATTTCTAAATAAATACCAGTACCAGTGGTCCTGAGTTGGGGTAGTGGGCTGGGACAAGTGCCTTGTGGGTAGATGGCATTTGAGTACCTAGGCAGGCACCAAGTCATACCTCCAGCAGGTATTTTCTGATGAATGCCATGCCATTATTGCCATTTACTGTACTTTACTACATTATGCTATTACTACATACAAATAGTTATATTTGAAACATGGAGCAAGGAGCAATAGAAACAATATAATCAGTGAGACCCCATGCATATGTGTATGTGACATGATTTATATATATACATTACATTTTTTAGCACGTTTCACCTTGGACTGACCATGATACTGTCTTTTTTGGACACACCCTGTGCCGGCCAGAAGAGGATGGGCTCCCCCCATTTTAGTCTGGTTCCTCCCAAGGTTTTTCCTATCACGGGAGTTTTTCCTTGCCACTGTCGCCTTAGGCTTGCTTTTGGGGGGGTCTAGGCCTGGGTTCCCTTCTGTTAAGCGCTTTGTGACAATGCATTTGTGAAAAGCGCTATACAAACAAATTTGATTTGATTTGATTCTGTATGTGTGTGTGCATGCGTATGCGTGTGTGTGTCCAGCACTGCTCATGTGCGATTGAATGCCTTTATGTGTGCAAGGGTCTGTGTGCGTGTGTGTGTGCGTGTGTGTGTGTGTGTGTGGGTGGGGGTACACCCGTCTACATCTTTGTGCTTTGATTGCAGGTGTGGCTGAGCGTGTGTATGTGTGTGTTTTCTGAGTATGTATTTATGTATTCATTTTCATATTTGATTCAACTCTGGCGTGGCCGGTGGGATCGAACCCCGAACGCAGCGGCCAGCATCAAACGTTGTAACCACGAGACCACCCGGGAGGCCCCTGCAGTTTAATTTCAGTGGTATTAGTAATTTATATACCACTGCATTTCCTACAGAATATTCCCATTCACATCATTCACACATCTGAGCCTGTTTGCATTGTTCAGTCAAAAAAGCATTAAAAAAAATATTATTTACATTTCAGCGTTTGAATTAAAGGTGAGAAGGTCTGCACCAAAAGGTAGTAGGTAGCACCTCCAGTAGGCTTTAAGGTTCTGTATTTTTCTGTTTGGCTTGGCTTTATCTGTTAGTATGTGCTTGAGACCTGTGCTTGAGATTATAGCTTTTGTGGATGGTGTATTTCTGGGGTCTGCAGAGGCATCTGTCCCCTTTGTGCTGCTGACAAATCTGTTGGCCTCCATCTACTGAAGCAGGGATAGAGATAGAAGGTGATAGGGAGATAGAGAGAAAGACCAGAGAAGGTCAGACTAATAATAATAATAATAGTAAAAAGCTAAGGAATGCCTGCACACTGTTAGATTTCTCCCAATGTGATTGAACCCATATGCATTATTCTGTATAAACAAGGTGTGTGCCTAGCCCAGGGGTGGGCAATCTTACCCTGTGTGGGCCGGTGTGGGTGCAGGCTTTTGTTCCAACTGAACAGTGACACACCTGATTCCACTAATCAAAGCCCTGATTGAAGACTTTGATTAGCTGATTAGTCAAATCAGGTGAGCTACTGCTCGGCTGGAACAAAAGCCTGCACCCACACCGGCCCACACAGGGTAAGATTGCCCAACCCTGGGCCCTAGCCACATAACACACCCATTCACAGTCAGCCAACCTTCAGTCTAACACAGGGGTGTCAAACTCAATCCATCGTGGGCCGAGTGTATGCAGGTTTTTGTTGCAACCAGTGCACAACACCAGGTGATTTCAATGAGTTCCCCTCCTTGGTTGAAGAAGGAAGCTAATTAGTGAAATCACCTGGTATAGTGCACTGGTTGCAACAAAAACCTGCATACACTCGGCCCACGATGGAATGAGTTTGACACCCCTGGTCTAACACTTCCCTCTTGGAAATGGAGGAGAGAAGCAATAGGCAAATTATGTATCATTGTAAAGAGCATGAAACTAAACTAAACTAAACTGATGTATATCAACAATTGAAAAACCTCATATACAAATTATGAAAATATGTATTTGCACATAATTTATAATAATACATAATTTGTGGAGATATATGGTATGTCATATCAATTCAACGTTTTAACAAATTAGTGTTATTATATACAAAATATGCATGTAAATTAATGTATGCACAGATACATTTTTACAATCTTACATGTATTTGTCACATCTACATTTACATTAGAAATTTGACGTGAAGAGTTATATTTCAGTGAATTGAGTTTCTACCATTCTCTGTAATGTCACATGTTCATCTCATTCTTCATTTTGTTATTAATTTTTTGCATGCCTTTTGTTTTTTGTGTCTGTTGGGATCCTGTTGAGTTTCTACTGCTTTCCTGTAGCTCATACCTATCTAGTGTGTTGATAGAGACTCTCTGAAGTTGCGCAGATTTCATCTTTGTATTATGAGCTTTATTGTAAACAATGCAAGCATTTAGGATAGCGATGTTAAGCATGTACCAAATTATTTTATAGTACAACTATAGTGGCTTCGTTTGTCTCTTGTAACAGGCAATTGTTTTGCCAGCAAAGTATACACCCCCATGTGTTTGTTATATAATGTTATAATATTTGGACGTTGCACCTCAACACGCATTTCAATTTCATAGAATTTCTGATACAGGATTTTCCGTAGGATGGCGACTGTAGCATTTGCGCAGTCTGCAGAATATCCCGTAGATCGGGGGATATGGGTTAATGTGGTAGTGCAGACAACGTCACCTGACGGAGACCACATTCTGGTCGAAAAGTTGTCTGTAATAGCACATCAAATCACATCGGGAGCAATCCAACAGCGTGCGGGCACTGATTTGCTTTTTACGTTTCTCCGTTTTTGCCCAGCACCTGTGCAAACCTTTTTTGGGATGTGCGTATGCCTCTCTTTCATCCCAGGACAACTGACACCAAATTGCTGCAAATTCTGTAGGGGTGGGAATGGGCAACCGGGATGATCGCCCTATTACAATTAAAGTGGGAGCTGTTGGCTCACATCATAACACCACTGGGCCAAAAAAGCACAGACGTCCTATCCAACATTTTGAAATTATGGACCACATCTGCGCTGACATTGTGTCCCTGGTAAGGTGTGCAGATATTGGCTGCAGCTCTGTATCTCGTTACGTCTTTTACAAAACGCTTCTTACCATCACTTTCGTAGCATCACAGCTCCTACCACTGTTACAGCTACGAGAAGGATCGCTCCAAGTCCACTGCCTACACCTGACAGATCACAGGTTAACAGAGCATACAATCAGATAATAATATAATAATAATAATAATACATGCCATTTAGCAGACGCTTTTATCCAAAGCGACTTACAGTAGTGAATGCATACATTTTCAGTATATGTGGCCCCAGTGGGGAATGAACCCACAACCTAAGCGTTGCCAACGCCATGCTCTACCAACTGAGCCACAGAGAACCACAGAGAAGATACATAGTTCTCTCCGCTTAGCCATTCAGACAGTTGAGCAAATCATGTTGTTTCGGCTTACCAACAGATGTGGCTGTGTTATGCATTGCATCTGCTTTCCTTATGTAATTCCCTGCAACAGTTAAACAGGCGTAAATTGTTAAGATCAGTTCAGGAACGAGATGAGATGGATGAAATCCCATACTATTTAACCCATCATGCCTTGCAGCAGACAATGGCTAGAGTGAGCAGTGAGATGTTATCCAACCCCCTAATCTGAGTGAGAGTGAGCAGTTGCAGCTAAAAGGGAAGTTGTGTTGTGCCCTGAACTACAAGGTAAAGAGACTGCACACTGTGCAGCAGAAACATAGCTCCTGGGGAACTGTGGAAGAGGAGAATCAAAGAATAACAGGACAGAAGAACATCTCTCATCTCATCACGCTATAGTGGTTCTGTGTGGTTCTGTGTGGCTCAGTAGGTAGAGCATGGTGCTAACAACCCTTAGGTTGCGGGTTCGATTCCCACTGGGACCACATATACCGAAAAATGTATGCATTCACTACTGTAAATCGCTTTGGATAAAAGCATCTGCTAAATGGCATATATTATTATACATGAATACTGGGCACATTCTCCTCTGTCTCACTCTAACGGGTGTGAGGGAAATTTCAAATGACAATGTTTAAAGAGTTGTAAGCATATGTTTTATATTGGTGTGGTCGTCAGCATCGTGTGATCTGGCGACGCTGTTATTCACCAGAAGACGTGGACGTTGAGGGCTGTGCTGTGGAACGGGCCAGTTTTGGGGATGCGTGCGATGTCATGCTGGGCAGTTTGGCTGTCGTGACGGGGGCTGTCCCAGGTGCCGGAGACTCTGCGGTTCCCTTCGTGATCGCTCTTGTATTTGTCATTGCTGTTGTTCTGGGCTCTGTCTCATTCCATGAATTAGATGCACAGATACGCATTAGACACAACACACAACAACAAGAGAAAACTGACAGCAACAGGATTCAATCATTACAGACAGACATTGTCTTTCATTTTCACATTTATTCATTTTAACTCCTGTTCTTCTTCATTTTATGTTAATATTACATGTAACTCATTGAAGTCCTGTATTTGTTCCACACTAGCCTGCTCTAAACCACCTATATTATTTTAACAGCCTATTTCAACTGCCGTGCAACATTATTCTCTATTTTATTGGATTACATTTTTACATTTTAAGCGTTTAGCAGACGCTCTTATCCAGAGCGACTTACAAGATGTGCATTAATACATGGTATGATCAATCATTGTTCGCGCAAGAGATCAGTGCAGTAATATAGCGATAGACATCATTGTTGGCCATACCTGTAACACCGGGAAGGAAAAGTTTTTTTTTTACTTCATGTTCCTTTTATACAATTTATCAAATAATGTAAGAATTATTACTATGGATTTATGACAGGTGGGCTGTGATTGGTCCTTTTATACCCCAGAGGAGCTTGAATGTAGGCACTGCGCACAGAAGGGACTACACATCTGCACAGGCATGTTCTGCACCCCAGGCAGTCCTTCTAACATATCAGCCATCGACCGCATTTCCTGCCTCTCGTCGTTGACTTGTACAGTATGTGATGAGCTTTCTGGCACAAAATGTCTGCTTTGTGTCACCTAGGCGAGGGCTACATGCCAGGGCTCCTTCTCCACCGTCGACACACAGTCGTACTCTCAAGCACCGTAAAGCATTCTAGCCCGGGGGAAAATCACTGCACAAAATGTTGCACATAGTACAGATAACTGCCAAAATAAAGGAAAGACACGTGTAGACTCTCGCCAAGGGTGTCAATCTTATCCGAGAAGGGCCGGTGTGGCTGCAGGCTTTTGTTCTAACCCAGCACTAACACACCTGATTCAACTAATCATGGTCCTGATTGTAGACCATGACTAGTGAATTAGTTGAATCAGGTGTTGTTAGTGCTGGGCTACAACCAAAGCCTGCAGCCACACCGGCCCTTCTCGGATAAGACTGGACACCCCTGGGCTACGCCAAGACGCATTGAAGCGTGTGATGGTGTGCAAATGCTTTTATTTCGGAGGCTTGTCATGCGTTGCCGGGTGGGGGATGTGGGAGCCATAGAGACAGAGACAGTGAAATGTGTGGGTGATGCAGACAGAGGCAGAGTGATGAGGGGGCCATAGAGACTGAGATTGAGTGGCAATATATGGCCACAGATAGAGTGAGGTTTGGGTCAAAGAGGCAGTGATGTGCAGATCTTTAAAAAGATTTCAAGGAAGCAGTTTACCTTTAGTTGTCTTCTTTCTCCTTGGGTCAGCTGCATATGAATGTGACAAAAAATCAGTACAAAAGAAATCAGTATCCTCACCTTACGCTACACTTATCGCAATTCACACAGAGTAGTGCCCAGAGAGTGTGTGTAATGTAAAAAATGTTTTTTTTTTAAAAGAAGTAAATAATGTGTGCGTGTGTGGCTTCCCCAGTGTGCATGTTTGTGTCCAGCGTAAACTTGTATTTATGTGTATGCATATAATATGTGCTCATATAAAGTAAGTGCTTATTAAACAACTTTAATCAGCTTTCACAGAAAATGTTGCACACGTCAATGACATAGGTACCCAATAATCACACATGCAGTACTACAGCTTCCACTGCATAAAGTGCCATGTCAGTACAGACATTTACATTCACATTTACATTTAAATTTTAAGCATCTAGCAGACGCTCTTATCCAGAGCAACTTACAAGATGTGCATAAATACATGGTAGGAACAATCATAGTATAGAATACATGGTATGATGTGGACCAGATTAATACTATGTGTGTACGGTGCACACACAAACATATGACAACTATACAGTAACCATAACATATATATGAATCGTTGAGATGGCTTACGTATGCATACAAATGCAGTGCGTCCGCTGAGATTATCCCACTGTAGAGGGCTTCCGAGCTTTATACTCTTTATACACCGGGTCATGTTGGAAGTCCCAGCTTTCCTCACATAGCCGTCAATGCAGGTGTAGTTAAACTTGTAACCCTCTGGGTAACTCGGCAGTTGAACGAAGGGCTTTGTGTTGTCTTTCTGAGGCAAAGGCGGGCACCCTTCTGTAACAACAAAGCACAGAGGAGCCATCTCTTGCGGTCGCTTCGTTAAAACCCCTCTTCCATCTCCGCGAACAAAGTACACCGTCTCTTGCCTCGTCTTTCTGCAAGGAAGAAATGACAGGCACCTGATCCGGAACCATTCTTTTTCTATCGTGTGCTAAGTGCGTATTGAACCTTCTCTTAAATGTCCGCTGCACATCCGAGAGACAGCCACAAGGAGTATGCCAGGCGATGTGAGAGTACACTGCCAACTTTTGTTCAAATGTAGCTGTGATAGATTTGTTCCTAAAAAGAGAGAGTGGGGTCCTCCCGGGTGGTCTAGCAGTTACAACGTTCGACGCTGGCCACTGCGACCGGGATTCGATTCCACCGGCCACGCCAGAGTCGGCTCTCTCCGGGAGTGCCACCAGGGGGCGGCAATTGGCTGCCCACCCCAGGGAGGGAAGCCGACATGAAGTTCGCTGCGTGTAGGAGTGGCTCCGGAGTACCGGAGTTATGGTCGACAGCTTGGTGAGCGCCATCGACACTTCGCCTTTATCAATGCCGGTCTCAGGGCTACGGCAGCAAACTCACAATACGAGGGGGGGATTGACATGAAAAATAGATGGTGTAATTGGCTAATAAATTGGGATTGTGGAGGACGTCGGTCTCGGCCACATGGGAGTGGCATGGTTGCCTGTCTTGTTCCATGTGGTAGAGGCCTTTGGAGCAGTGAGACTTTCCGGGGGCAGGTTTTGCACTCTCCCAGGGTGTGAGAGTGAACTGTCGCCCGGAAGGGAGCTCCAAAGGCCTTAATTGGTTTAATTATTATTTCATTATTTAATTGGTGTCAATCAGTCAATTGATATAGAAGTCAATTGGCTGATTGGGTGTCTGGGTGAGAATGTGAGTTGTGATTGTGATTGGGTGATTGCCTCACGAGTCCCACCTGAGCCAGGCAGAAACTACGCCTATTTAAGAGCAGGTGGGGCGAGTGGGGAATCAGTCAGTCTTGTCTTGATGTGTGTGTGGGTGCGCGTACACGTTTGACGTTTGACGTTTGACGTTTGACGTTTGACGAGTTTTGTGTGCGTTTGTCGAAAGTGACTGAGTAGAGTGCTTCCTGTGTGAGTGAGGAAGAGGGAGAGGGGGTGCGCTTTAGGTGTCCGCCTCTCTCCCTCGGTGTGATTATCATGTGTCATGTCTACTCAGTCACTTTCGACAAACGCACACAAAACTCGTCAAACGTCAAACGTCAAACGTCAAACGTCAAACGTGTACGCGCACCCACACACACATCAAGACAAGACTGACTGATTCCCCACTCGCCCCACCTGCTCTTAAATAGGCGTAGTTTCTGCCTGGCTCAGGTGGGACTCGTGAGGCAATCACCCAATCACAATCACAACTCACATTCTCACCCAGACACCCAATCAGCCAATTGACTTCTATATCAATTGACTGATTGACACCAATTAAATAATGAAATAATAATTAAACCAATTAAGGCCTTTGGAGCTCCCTTCCGGGCGACCTGCAGCTCCTCAGTTTTTTTCTTTCCTTCTTTTCTTCTGGCTTTTTTGTCTAGTTTTCTTATCTGCTCACTACTGTGATACTATCTCCCGTTTCTAGTCTCTCGTGTCATTGTGTTCCGGAGTTTCAAGAAGTCTCTCTCTCTCTGTCGGTTTTCAAAAAACTAAATTCTCAAAATGGAGTTAATAAGCTGGTCTCTCAACGCAATTGACACAATTTTTTCGACAAAAAGCGTGGGCTCGGGGGAGCTGCCATGCCCCGATGGAACGTTCGCAGCGGGATATGCTTTGGACTCGTGGAACAGCTGGAGACCGGTATGTCTGGCGGCGCTTTCTATTGAGGATGTAGAAGACATATTTATATTCGGATTCATGATAATTGGACAGTTGCTGCTGGGACTGAGCATGGCACTGATTTATCAGAAAATTGGAAGGATGGCAGCGTCTCAAAACGCCCAAAGGATGCCTGCCACGTTAAACGAGATGGGTAAAGCACTGGGTTCTCTGATGGTGGCGGTGGCTGATCTGGGAAGGAAATTGGACAATATATCAGAGAAACTAAGGATTTTACAAGAGCGGCGTAGAAACGTTGAAAACCAGGAATCTGAAGGTTATTAGTCGGGGCGGAGGAGTAGCAGTTCATCCTGACCCGACAACATTCCAATCTGGCTACCCCTGTTATCGGTCTGGCAAGGCCGTTGATTAAACCCTCCATGGAATTGCTACGGAGAAGGAGAAACTTCCACTAAAAACCGCCCATCATTGCAACCAAATAACAATTCTGATGACGCCTTTCGGACAAGGCCAACCGAGCGTTTCTGTAGCAACCGTTATCGTTGGAACATTCTGCGTGCGCATGCGCGTGTCTTGACCGAAAAGCACTCTACAGGATCTTACTCTGACACCAACATATACAAGGACAAAGAACTGACTGATTAACACACACACATGCACTTCATGACCCAGCCTCTGACCCCACACCCTACCCCAATCTCCTCCCTCCCACCCTTTATTCCCTACTGTGTTGTAACTCCCCTACCCCTACCTATCTCTCCCCCTACCTATCTTCACCCCTTCCCCTATACATCCTACTTTGATTGTAATGTCCCGTTGTATTTGTTGTGCCTGTTAGGTTTAAAATGTAAGTAGATGAGCCCATAGAGATGTAATGTAGTTGCATTTCTGTGTGTATTTCTGTTGTTCCGATGCTGAGGGGCCAGGCCCAAGAATCTTACTCTGGTGTACTTGTACCACAGATGTAACCATATTAAACATTCATTCATTCATTCATTCATTCATTCATTCATCTCCAAGCTTGGTGACCTTGTGGTAACCAAGGACCTGGACATCATCCCCTCCGTCTGCAACTGGATCCTTGACTTCCTGACCAACAGACCCCAGTCTGTTAGGATAGGCAACCTCACCACCTCCTCCACCTAACCCTGAACACCGGCGTTCCACAAGGCTGCGTGCTGAGCCCCCTTCTCTACTCCCTCTTCACCTACGACTGCACTCCTATGCATGATACCAACACCATCATCAAGTTTGCAGACGACACAACGGTGGTGGGCCTCATCAAAAACAACGATGAGACGGCCTACAGGGAGGAGATCCAGCACCTGGCGACGTGGTGCGCCGACAACAACCTGGCACTGAACACCAAGAAGACCAAGGAGCTCATCGTGGACTTCAGGAAGACTAGGGCTGTCGCTCACGCCCCGTCCACATCAATGGGGCGGAGGTTGAACGTGTCTCCAGCTTCAAATTCCTGGGTGTCCACATCTCCGAGGACCTCTCCTGGACCTTCAACACCTCATCACTGGTCAAGAAGGCTCACCAGCGTCTCTTCTTTCTGAGGAGACTGAGGAAAGCCCACCTATCTCCTCAGATCCTGGTGAACTTCTACCGGTGTGCCATTGAAAGTATCCTCACCAACTCCATCATGGCCTGGTATGGCAACTGCACTGCCTCTGACCGGAAGACACTGCAGAGGGTGGTGAAAACTGCCCAACGCATCACTGGCTCATCTCTCCCTGCCATCAAGTCCATCCACGACAGACGGTGCCTGAGGAAGGCTCAGAGCATCATCAGAGACTCCTCTCACCCTAACCACGAACTGTTTGCCCTCCTCCCCTCCGGGAGGCGCTACAGGAATCTTCGTTCCAAGTCCAGCAGACTCAGGAACAGCTTCTTCCCCTCCGCTGTCATCTCCCTGAACTCCTCAACGCCTCCTCACCCCCCTCCAGTGACTGCCCCTCTCCACCTCCCCGTAGTATCCTGACCTAGACTCTGGATCACTCCGGATACTCTGACTCTGGATACTATGGTTTACTCTTCATGTAGTAACTCTGTTCACTGACTCTGGATACCCCCCTGACTACCCGCACTAGCTCTGTCAACCTTCATTCTGCACATACCCATGTACAATATTGTAATATAGTCCTTGTATAATTCTCTATAATTTTGCTGTACTACCTATACATATATTTATATATTTATACTCACCTGTACTTATCTATACATAACTGCACTAGTCTGTATATAAATTATAGCAACCTAACTACCTTTATAGTATTTATTCAATACTGTGCCTGTTGGCATTATAACTTCTGCTACAGTACTGTATTGTAGCACTTACTGACATGTTTGCACTCTGGTTAGATACTAAACTTATTTTCGCTGTACTGTACCTGTACTGTACAATGACAATAAATTTGAATCTAATCTAATCTAATCTAATCTAAATTGTTGGCCATACCTGTAACACCGGGAAGGAAACGTTTTTTTTTTACTTCATGTTCCTTTTATACAATTTATCAAATAATGTAAGAATTATTACTATGGATTTATGACAGGTGGGCTGTGATTGGTCCTTTTATACCCCAGAGGAGCTTGAATGTAGGCACTGCGCACAGAAGGGACTACACATCTGCACAGGCATGTTCTGCACCCCAGGCAGTCCTTCTAACATATCAGCCATCGACCGCATTTCCTGCCTCTCGTCGTTGACTTGTATGTGATGAGCTTTCTGGCACAAAATGTCTGCCTTGTGTCACCTAGGCGAGGGCTACATGCCAGGGCTCCTTCTCCGCCGTCGACACACACTCGTACTCTCAAGCACCGTAAAGCATTCTAGCCCGGGGGAAAATCACTGCACAAAATGTTGCACATAGTACAGATAACTGCCAAAATAAAGGAAAGACACGTGTAGACTCTACGCCAAGGGTGTCCAATCTTATCCGAGAAGGGCCGGTGTGGCTGCAGGCTTTTGTTCTAACCCAGCACTAACACACTTGATTCAACTAATCATGGTCCTGACTGTAGACCATGACTAGTGAATTAGTTGAATCAGGTGTTGTTAGTGCTGGGCTACAACCAAAGCCTGCAGCCACACCGGCCCTTCTCGGATAAGACTGGACACCCCTGGGCTACGCCAAGACGCATTGAAGCGTGTGACGGTGTGCAAATGCTTTTATTTCGGAGGCTTGTCATGCGTTGCTGGGTGGGGGATGTGGGAGCCATAGAGACAGAGACAGTGAAATGTGTGGGTGATACAGACAGAGGCAGAGTGATGAGGGGGCCATAGAGACTGAGATTGAGTGGCAATATATGGCCACAGATAGAGTGAGGTTTGGGTCAAAGAGGCAGTGATGTGCAGATTTTTAAAAAGATTTCAAGGAAGCAGTTTACCTTTAGTTGTCTTCTTTCTCCTTGGGTCAGCTGCATATGAATGTGACAAAAAATCAGTACAAAAGAAATCAGTATCCTCACCTTACACTACACTTATCGCAATTCACACAGAGTAGTGCCCAGAGAGTGTGTGTAATGTAAAAAATGTTTTTTTTTTTAAAGAAGTAAATAATGTGTGCGTGTGTGTGTGCATGTGTGGCTTCCCCAGTGTGCATGTTTGTGTGCAGCGTAAACTTGTATTTATGTGTATGCATATACTATGTGCTCATATAAAGTAAGTGCTTATTAAACAACTTTAATCAGCTTTCACAGAAAATGTTGCACACGTCAATGACATAGGTACCCAATAATCACACATGCAGTACTACAGCTTCCACTGCATAAAGTGCCATGTCAGTATAGACATTTACATTCACATTTACATTTAAATTTTATGCATCTAGCAGACGCTCTTATCCAGAGCGACTTACAAGATGTGCATAAATACATGGTAGGAACAATCATAGTATAGAATACATGGTATGATGTGGACCAGATTAATACTATGTGTGTACGGTGCACACACAAACATATGACAACTATACAGTAACCATAACATATATATGAATCGTTGAGATGGCTTACGTATGCATACAAATGCAGTGCGTCCGCTGAGATTATCCCACTGTAGAGGGCTTCCGAGCTTTATACTCTTTATACACCGGGTCATGTTGGAAGTCCCAGCTTTCCTCACATAGCCGTCAATGCAGGTGTAGTTAAACTTGTAACCCTCTGGGTAACTCGGCAGTTGAACGAAGGGCTTTGTGTTGTCTTTCTGAGGCAAAGGCGGGCACCCTTCTGTAACAACAAAGCACAGAGGAGCCATCTCTTGCGGTCGCTTCGTTAAAACATATTCATAAGCACAATGGTTTAATGTGCGTTAAGAGTGACTAATACTTGGCACCATTTTCCCGCAGAACGGGGCATTACTTTGCCTCAAATATTATTCATACAATCTGTTTTATTTAATAATGTACAAATGATATAGAAAATAAATAAATGAAAGTTACCAATTTCAAAACAAATGAAATGACCCCTATTGCATATCCCTACCTTTGCAACGATATAGGCTGAGTTAACACCACCATACAAAAGTTTAGTCAAGAGCAATCTAAGAATACGCGCCAAATCAATCACTAACTAGATTTAATTACCTCCATTGTCTAGTCTGTTAAAAATGAACAGTTGCGAACCATGACACTATAGACCACGTTTTCATGGGTACCAGAAACATGAACATGTTACTTTTTTTAACCGTACTTTTTAAAAACCAATCAATCAATCTTTATTTTTGTATAGCGCCATTTACAAACAGGTTGTCACACAGCCCACTCTAACTTACTTACCTTTTGCCGACACAATGTCGTGATTCGTTGAGAGAGGGAAGAGCAGAAAAAAAATCAGACGATGGGCAAGACTTTTCATTCTGGGACTGTCCATCTATGAAGTTTTGTGATGTACAAACAAAGACAGCCCAATTATGTGGCAGATTTGCATCGGCACCGACTTGAAGACCAACACGCGCACTTGTATTTCTTCTGTTCGATTTAGTCCTCCTGTCGAACACCTTCTCTTTCTCAATAAAATCACGTGGTTTCATTTCAGAGTAGGACGTTTGAAGACGTTGAGACCGCCTTCATAAGTATTCATCGCCGCAGGTTTTTTAAAAATATGTTTAAAAAACATATGTCTTCTGGCATCTGGTCAATAGCTTTGCTGGTGTAATTATCTACATATAAATATACGTATGCTCAAGTAAGCCTGGAGATGTCCGCTGCTTTAGTTAGTTTTACCTTTCAAAGATAAATCAATTTGTAACTATAGCTAAGTGAAAGTGAAAACACGGACCGAATAACCAGGAAAACAGGGAATAAACTAAAACACCTAATTACGGGGAACACGAACACGAGACGTGACAGGAGTAGTTGATTCTACATCAAATCTTGATTTATATAAAGTCTCATAGACGTTAGTACAATATGTAACAATCTCATTGGGTTCATCAGAGGTAACAGCATTGATTTTCAGTTGTTGAATGCTGTTATTCCTAGATTGGGGTTTTGCAGGTCTGGACGAGTTCTGTTCCCCATTCTCTAATAATCTTGTGGAAGGCGTCGGTCTCGGCAGCTAATCAGGACGATTAGCGGCCACGCCTACTGGCAGAGCAGTAAGCGCACACACCGGTCCTGTGTCTAATAATGACATCTGTGTGCTTTAAAACTGCTCTGCTCGCTTCAGTAGGGGGCTGGAACCAGGAGGGAGAGGCGTTTGAGACCGAGGAGCGAGAAGAAAAAGCGAGAATTAAAATATCGAACAAACTGAAAAGTTCCTGTTCGATATTGTTTAATTTGGTTTTGTTATTTTCAGTTAGTTACCCGAAAGCTTCGCGGCACCTAGGGTAAAGTGTTTGTTTGTTTGTGTTTGTTTTATTGTACGCTCCCGGTGCTCGTTCTCTGCCGAGTGTGGGAACAGCGAACTCTCTGTTAATAAAGTAAAAAATCCGGTCCGTAGACTGGCAAACTCCACTCCGTGCCTGGACTGCGCTGTCCCCGTTCAGGGATTGTCGCGTGGCGTGTGACAAATCTCTTTCTGGATTGAATGTAAGCCTTTGCTCTTAGTCCGCATTAGTTAACATTAATATTTTATTTCAAATGTTAACAATAGAGAAAATGGGTGACGGGAAGGCAATGCAAACAAGGACACATTGCAGGTGGCCACGGAGGAGTGCAAGGCTGGGATGGAGTTGAGGCAGGCTGAAGATTATTCTTTAAAAAAAAAGGGAAAGGCTCCCAATTTTTCCCGTTTTTCTCCCAATTTGGTAGACAATTGCACCCTCTATTTATTTCGATGAACTCTCCGCACACGGGTCCGTCGCTCGACTACTCGAGGCAAGCCAATTCTCAGTGGGCAGCGACCTCCGCTTTTCCTCCGAAACGGAACTCGCCCACCCAAAGTGTGGTACGTTAACCTAAACACCAGAAGCTAAACGCGTCTGCCTGCAGACCTACCTGCTACCTCCCTGTAAAAAAAAAAAAGCCGACATGCTTTTTTCAGAGGGAGGTCATGCCTAGCAAACCTCTGGGACTTCTTTGAAGAAGCTACAGAGTGATTTGACTTGAACCGGCCTTATGATATGGATATATTATATTCTTGGACTTTCACTTTCAAAAGCATTTGACAAGGTTCCATACAAGAGGTTCGTTGCCAAAATGTTCAAGTAGGAATTTAGAGGAGTTATTTCAGAGTGGATATAATTGGCTGCAAGATAAAATACAAAGAGTAATGATAATCTAACCGAGGGGCTGTGAACAGTGAAGTCCTGCAGGGATTGGTGCTGGGACCTCTGCTTTTCTTTATTTACATAAATGATCTTGATAAGGATGTCATTTTAATAAATTTTAATTGTAGGCATTTAGCTGACGCTCTTATCCAGAGCGACTTACACAGTTTACATTTCTTTACATACAATCCATTTATACAGCTGGATATTTTACTGAAGCAATTGAGGTAAAGTACCTTGCTCAAGGGTACAACAGCAGTGTTCCACCTGGGAATTGAACCTGCAACCTCTGAGTTACAAGTCCAGCTCCCTAACCATTACACTACACTACCAGCACTAGAATGTTAGTAGCAAAATAGTTACATTTGCAGATGATACAAAACTTGGGGGTTTAGCACAGAGTTTGGAATCTACTAAGGTAATCCAAGATGATTTAAATAAAATTCTGAAGTGGGCATAAACATGGCAGGTGACATTCACTATTGCTAAATGTAAAATTATGCATGTGGGAAATAAAAAAGACAGGTATTTTATGGGAGGATAAAAAATAGAATGTGTTTAATTTGAAAAAGACTTGATCAAAGTCTATCAGGATCTAAACATTGCCGTAGCAGTGAAAAGGGTCAACAGGATGCTTGGATATCAAATATAGCAAAAAGTATTGAGTATAAATCAAAGGAGGTTGTATTGATGTTATATGATGCTTTTGTCAGACCTCGTTTAGAGTACTGTGGGCAGTTCTGGGGGCATCACACTACAAGAAAGATATAGAAGCTCTTGAAAAAGTACAAGGGCAACCAAATTGGCACCTGGTATGAAAGGTAAGAATAACAAGGAAAGACCTAAGACACAAATTATTCAAGCTTAGCACAAGGAGTCTAAGGGGAATTTGATTGAGTTTTTTAAATTCTTAAAAGGGGATTAACAAAGTGAACTATCAAAGATTTTTTACATTGAGTTCAGTTGGAAGAATAAGAGGGCGAATTCCGCACTAAGACTCGCTAAGAGAGTGAGAGAGCTCATATGCTTGAAATTTTGCATTATTTGTTATTAAAATGTTTTGCATCAATCTCTTATGAATGTAGTCAGTGTAGTATAGTGTCGTGTAATGGTTAGGGAACTGGACTCAGACATTACTGGTTCAATTCCCAGGTGGAACTGTGTTGTACCCTTGAGCAAGGTACTTAACCTGAATTGCTCCAGTAAAATGGATTGTATGTAAAGAAATGTAAACTGTGTGTCGCTCTGCATAAGAGCGTCTGCTAAATGCCTAAAATATAAATGTATATGTAAATGTAAATGTAGTCACTAAATTCACTTGATCTACACACATCTGTTTTAACCCAAATAGCTGCGGAAAGGGTGTAATCCATCTACAGGTATTTAAAATGTGTTGTTAGTGGTCAGCCAGATGCATTTCACCTCAGCCAGTAGAACATGTGCAATGGTCCATAAGATATAAAGATAACTCGCTCAAGTTAAACATGAAAATGTGCAGGCTGACCAAATGTTTTGATATAACCGGGTTGGAGGGGCATACCCTATACTTATATAGCACCGATGGTTTACCACTTTTCAGGGTTTCCTACAGAAATGACCAGATTCTCAGTCCTTGCGAACATTAGCTTCAATACCTTCTGTACACACAGTATCCAGATATATCTTCATACTGTACTTAAGATGTCCACCGCATGATGGCAGCAGAGACAACTATGGCGTGCTTATGTGCCAAACCTCATCTTCTTCCTTATCGTTGTTCCTAACCCCGCATTCTAACAGGGGGCGATACAAAAATGTGACAAAAAAAAACGAAACAAAGAGTTTGTTCTGAAATGACGTGAGCCTCGCTGAGCCTGTCCTCTGGCCCATTTCTCTCAGGACCCGGTTCCTGCAGGGTTCCCTTCTGGGGACGTACTGATACCCCTGGCAGACGAGTATGACCCCATGTTCCCCAACGACTACGAGAAGGTGGTGAAACGTCACAGAGAGGAGAGGCAGAGGCAGCGGGAGCAGGAGAGACAGAAGGAGATCGAGGAAAGAGAGAAGTATGGAGTTATCACAGTGTAAACAGCAAGTAAACGCTAACGTGGCCCTGTAGTACCGGGTTGCGGTCGACGGCTTGGCAAGTGCCGTCTCGGAGGAGGCATTACTTTGCCTTCGTCACTACCAGTCGCAGGACTACGGCAGTGAACTCACATTACTAGGGGGGGCTTGACATAAAATACCGGGTCTAATTGGCTACCAAATTGGGAGAAAATTGGATTAAAAAAAAAAAGGATTCAAGTAGGTTGTGTAAACACGGGCCAAACCCTACCCACGCTGAGCTTTAACTGACTCCGGCCTGGTGTAAACGCTCAAACATGACCCGTGTTCTCAATGCGCTACTCTATCCTCTAGGACAGCGGTCCCCAACCTTTTTTGCACCACGGACCAGTTTCATGCAAGACCATTTTTTCTGGGGGGGGGGTGCATGGAAAAAAAACTGAGACAAGTGCGGAAAAGAGGCACAGACGGAAGTGGTCATTTTTCAAAATAAAACACCCTGCAGACTGCGATAGTCAATAAAATGGAAATAAAATTAAAATTAAAACGTTTTTATTATTTCTGTGCGGCCCGGAACCAAATGCCTCACGGACCCACGGTGGTTGGGGACCCCTGCTCTAGGACACTATCCTCCTTCAAAACACTGCTCAAAACCCACCTATTCACCATGGCCTACCACTGACACTTCTCCCCCGTTTCCCCACTGTTAACTGTCTCCCACTGTACAATGCTTTATGTCGTCCATGTGTTGATGCTGATGTCATCCTTGTGTGTGTTCTATTTGCATGTATTTTTTATTATTATTGAATTTTTTTGTACCCTGATTGTAATTCCTGTGTTGCTTTTATTTACTTTCACGTAAGGTGACCTTGGGTGTCCAGAAATGTGCGAATAAAATAAAATGAATTTTTATTGTTATTGCTCACACGTGTGTTCTGTGGTCTGCGTGTGTCCAGGAAGCGGAAAGAGCGTCACGAGGGCAGTGCCCCCAGCGGATTCTCCCGCTTTTCTGCCGAGGAAGAGTCCGACCAAGAGGATGACTACGAGAAGGAGAAGAGGAAAAGTGAGTGAGCGCTCTTTCGTCTTCGTCTGCGAGAAAGCGCGGCGCTTAGATCTCGGGGCCCGCTAGCGGTTTTGATGTGCTTCGTTTCGCTGGCTTTGGGTCGTCCGTCTTGTTGCGCGTGGACAGCTTTGGGTTCCAGTCCTGACGACATCACATGGAAGGCTCTTAAAACATCGGTGACATCAGCGTCATTAAAACGTTTTAGCGATGGGAAATAGCACTCCCAGGAAAACCCACCCATGTGGTCTCTGTGTGATGGAGGAGGAGCTGGGGCGCGCAGGGTGGCCTGTAGGAGAGAGAGAGCGGAGGAGCTGGGGCGCGCAGGGCGGCCTGTAGGAGAGAGAGAGCGGAAGAGCTGGGGAGCGCAGGGCGGCCTGTAGGAGAGAGAGAGCGGAGGAGCTGGGGAGCGCAGGGCGGCCTGTAGGAGAGAGAGAGCGGAGGAGCTGGGGAGCGCAGAGCGGCCTGTAGGAGAGAGAGAACGGAGGAGCTGGGGAGCGCAGGGCGGCCTGTAGGAGAGAGAGAGCGGAAGAGCTGGGAGCGCAGGGCGGCCTGTAGGAGAGAGAGCGGAGGAGCTGGGGAGCGCAGGGCGGCCTGTATGAGAGAGAGTGGAGGAGCTGGTAGTGCTATTTCCCATCGCTAAAACGTTTTAATGACGCTGATGTCACCGATGTTTTAAGAGCCTTCCATGTGATGTCGTCAGGACTGGAACCCTTTTTACATTTTTTATATATATATATATTTTTTGTCACATTTTTTTTTTTATCTATTTTTTTTGAAACTTTTTTTTTTTTATATATTTTTTTCTTTTACATTTTTTATATATATCTTTTTTTGTCAATTTTTTTGTCTATTTTTTTAAATATATATATTTTTTCCTTTTTTTTTTTTTTTTTTTGGTGACATTATTTTTTTTACTGAAATTTGGAGTAATTTTTTTTGTGTCTGCGTGATGTGGTCTCTGTGTGATGGAGGAGGAGCTGGGGCGCGCAGGGCGGCCTGTAGGAGAGAGAGAACGGAAGAGCTGGGGCGCGCAGGGCGGCCTGTAGGAGAGAGAGAGCGGAGGAGCTGAGGAGCGCAGGGTGGCCTGTAGGAGAGAGAATGGAGGAGCTGGGGAGCGCAGGGCGGCCTGTAGGAGAGAGAAGCGGAGCTGGTATTAATTTTTCTTTTTACATTTTTATATATATATTTCTTTTTTTAACTTTTTTTTTGTCAATTTTTTTCTAACTTTTTTTCTTTTTTATATATTTTTTTCTTTAACATTTTTTAAATATATATTTTTTTTGTCACATTTTTTTGTCCATTTTTTTAAATATATATATTTTTTTCCTTAGTTTTTTTTTAATTTGGTGACATTATTTTTTTCAGTGAAATTTGGAGTATTTTTTTTTTGTGTCGGCGTGATGTGGTCTCTGTGTGATCGAGGAGGAGTTGGGGCGCGCAGGGCGGCCTGTAGGAGAGAGAGAGCGGAGGAGCTGGGGAGCGCAGGGCGGCCTGTAGGAGAGAGAGCTGAGGAGCTGGGGAGCGCAGGGCTAGGAGAGAGAGCGGAGGAGCTGGGGAGCGCAGGGCGGCCTGTAGGAGAGAGAGCGGAGGAGCTGGGGAGCGCAGGGCGGCCTGTAGGAGAGAGAGCGGAGGAGCTGGGAGCGCAGGCGGCCTGTAGGAGAGAGAGCGGAGGAGCTGGGGAGCGCAGGGCTAGGAGAGAGAGCGGAGGAGCTGGGGGACGCAGGGCGGCCTGTAGGAGAGAGAAAGCGGAGGAGCTGGGGAGCGCAGGGCGGCCTGTAGGAGAGAGAGAAAGCGGAGGAGCTGGGGAGCGCAGGGCGGCCTGTAGGAGAGAGCGGAGGAGCTGGGGAGCGCAGGGCGGCCTGTAGGAGAGAGAGAGTGGAAGAGCTGGGGCGCGCAGGGCGGCCTGTAGGAGAGAGAGCGGAGGAGCTGGGGCACGCAGGGCGGCCTGTAGGAGAGAGAGAGCGGAGGAGCTGGGCAGCGCAGGGGGCCGCCCTGCGCTGCCCAGCTCCTCCGCTCTCTCTCTCAGGCCGCCCTGCGTGCCCCAGCTCCTGTAGGAGAGAGAGCGGAGGAGCTGGGGAGCGCAGGGCTAGGAGAGAGCGGATGAGCTGGGGAGGCGCAGGGCTAGGAGAGAGAGAGCGGAGGAGCTGGGGAGCGCAGGGCTAGGAGAGAGAGCGGAGGATCTGGGGAGCGCAGGGCGGCCTGTAGGAGAGAGAGAGTGGAGCTGGTATTAATTTGTTTTCTTTTTACACTTTTTATATATATATATTTTTTTCCTTTATATTTTTATATATATATATATCTTTTGTCACAGTTTTTGTCAATTATTTTTTTAACTTTTTTTTTTCTTTTATAATTTTTTTCTTTTTACATTTTTTTATATATATCTTTTTTTCAATTTTTTTGTCAAATTTTTTTAATATATATATATTTTTTTCCTTCGTTTTTTTTTTTTTTGGTGACATTATTTTTTTAACTGAAATTTGGAGTAATTTTTTTGTGTCTGCGTGATGTGGTCTCTGTGTGATGGAGGAGGAGCTGGGGCGCGCAGGGCGGCCTGTAGGAGAGAGAACGGAAGAGCTGGGGCGCGCAGGGCGGCCTGTAGGAGAGAGAGCGGAGGAGCTGGGGGAGCGCAGGGCGGCCTGTGTAGAGAGAGCGGAGGAGCTGGGGCACGCAGGGTGGACTGTAGGAGAGAGAGAGCGGAGGAGCTGGGGCGCGCAGGGCGGCCTGTAGGAGAGAGAGAGCGGAGGAGCGGAGGAGCGCAGGGCGGCCTGTAGGAGAGAGAGAGAGCGGAAGAGCTGGGGCGCGCAGGGCGGCCTGTAGGAGAGAGAGAGAGAGGAGCTGGTATAAAAAAAAATTCTTTTACACTTTTTATATATATATATTTTTAACCTTTTTTTGTAACATTTTTGTCAATTTTTTTGTAACTTTTTTTTCTTTTATAATTTTTTTTCTTTTTACATTTTTATATATTTTTTTTTTTGTCAATTTTTTTTGTCAATTTAAAAAAATATATATATATATTCTTCATACAAAGGGAGGAACATTTTATTGACACATGCGCAGTATTTATACACAAGGTTCACAAGGTCACATGTCCATTGCAGCTCATCTTATTGGCCGACATAAGTAATAATTGAGAGCACACTAGTATACATGTTAACACCCCCACTTGCTCTCACATTGTTAACTCCTGAAACTCAAATCATAAAGAAAAAAGGAAACAAAACATATCGTATCTCCTTAAATCATCATATAGTCAACAATATATGGCTACTTTGGCTAGTTTCCAAACAGACACTTCGCAAACTTCATCAACTTACATTTGGTTGCGGGTTTTGTCATTATATCTGCTACCATCTGGTCTGTTGGGCAATACTCCAAACATATTTTACCATTATTTACAGTTGATCTTACAAAGTGATACTTGATATCAACATGCTTACATCTTTGTCTGCTTACAGGATTTTTGCCAATGCTATTGTACCTTGATTATCCTCATAGATCTTAGGTGGTGCATACTGACATTCATCAATACTTTCTAATAGTTGCACTAGGTACAGACACTCTTGTGTGGTTGCAGCCAATGCCATATACTCTGCCTCACACGTGGACAGTGCAACAGTTGGCTGCTTTTTGGTTTTCCAGGAAATCAAAGGACCATTCTCATTCAGGCTAACACAGTAACCGGTTGTACTACGTCTGTCGGTTACATCAGCCGCCCAATCTGCATCGCTGTATGCCTGTAACCCCAGTCCCTTGTCACATTTCCTATAACACAAGTTTTTGTCAATTGTACCTTTCAAATACCTCAGTACACATGTTTCACAGTAACCCACTGCTCTTCTGTTGGCTCACTAAAGTACTGTGACAGTTTACAAACTACAAAACTTAGATCGGGTCTAGTACATGTAGTCAGATAGATTAGGCTACCTACTACCTCTCTGTATTTTCTGGCATCACTCATTATCACTGCATCATCAGTGTAGTTCAGTTTCTGTTCACAAGGTGTTGACCTGGGTTTACACTCTTGCATGTCAAACCTCTCTAGCATTTTCTCGACATAGCTCTTTTGTGACATGGTTACACATTCATCACACTGGTCAAAATTGATACCAAGGAAATTTCTCAGTCTGCCTAAGTCTTTCATCTGGAATTTCACTGTGAGCATCCCTTTTACACCATTCATTGCTTTCTCATTACTGGCAGCAATAACCAAGTCATCAACCCATATTATTATGATCACCTTCTCATTATCTGTTATCCTTGTGTAAACACAATGATCAGCTGGGTTTTGTACAAACTCATTGTCACTCAGATACTCATGCAACATTTTGTTCCAGTTCCTGCCTGACTGTTTTAATCCATACAGTGACTTCTCTAGCTTATACACCAACTTTTCGTTTGTATTAGACTGCTCTTCATAACCCTCTGGTTGTTTCATGAAAATCTCACCAATCTATTGGTGCATGTAGGTAGGCAGTCTTGACATCCATCTGATGTAAAATAAGGTTTTCCTGTGCAGCTTTTTGCATTAGTACTCTAACACTAGTCAAGTTAGCAGTAGGAGAAAATGTCTCTTCATAGTCTATACCCCTCTCTTGACTGTATCCCTTAGCTACATAACGGGCCTTGTATTTGTCAGAACCATCAACATTACTTTTAATCGCATACACCCATCTACCCCCCACTGCTTTCTTACCCTCGGGTAAGGTGGTCAAATAAACGTGTAATTTTCTCTTAGCGATTTCATTTCATCATCCATCGCATCAACCCATTCCTTTGAGTTTGATGAGGTCACAGCTTCTCTAAGGTTAGAGGTACATTGCACACCATTTTGTAACAGTAGTCTATGTTAATCCATGTCTGATCAACATTCTCCACGTCACATACATAATCTTTTAAATAGTCTGGCCTCCTCCTCTCTCTAGAAGGGTATCGCATAGACTCCTGTTTGATCTGGCCTGTCTCGCCTGGAATCTCGTCCTGCTCCTCCGCGGACTCACGTCCCTGCTCCTCGAGGGACTCATGTCAGCATTAAGCCTGGTCTTGGCTTCCCTATGCTGCACACCAAAGTCATCATCATCATCGGACATCTTATCAGTCTGTGTCTGCTGATTGTTTTGGACATAAACCTCACCAGTCTATGCTTTTTCACTTTCCTGCTGTCAGGGTAATAGACCATATAGGCTGGACTGTTCTTGTCATATCCAACAAAGATGCCCTTGTCAGACCTTGAGTCTAGCTTTCGTTTGTCCTGCCTATAGGCATAACACCGAACCAAACTTCTGCATCCTGGACACATTTGGTCGCCTTCCTGTCAGCACAAAATAAGGTGTTTGTCTGGTGCGGTTATTGAAACATCTATTCCTCACCACAGCTGCTGTCTGGACCGCATATGGCCATAGCACCTTGGGTAACTGGCTCTCTAATAGCATACATCTAGCCATATCAAAGAGGGCTCTCCAGTTACGCTCCCGCTGTACCATTCTGGTGTGGTGAGTATGGTGCTGATGTTTCATGTCTAATCCTGTTCTTATGAAGTAGTGCTTGGTAAACCTGTCCTGTGAACTCTGTACCATTATCAGACCGGATACACTTAACTTCCCCATATGGGGCTGTGTCGGCAAGAAACCTCTCTGTGGCTTTCGCTGTATCACTCTTGTGTTTGAGAAAATACACGAACACTGCACTAGAATAATCATCAGTGAAGGATACATAAAAACGTATACCCTTCTCTGGACTCTGGGTCTATTGGTCCTGCTAGATCTGTGTGTACCAGCTCTAAAGCCGACTTGGCTCTCACATCAGGCTTCCTGTTCCTGCTCTGAGTGAACTTTCCCAGAGTGCACACTTCACATTGCATGGTAGACTTTGATACCTTACCCCTGATTGTCATACCATCAACAACATTTTCTAACTTCTGGACATCATCATAATTGCAGTGTCCCAAAATCTCGTGCCACGTCTGAATATCATGACAACCCATACACTGTTCATCACAGTCTTTATTCAACGGCACAGTAGGCAAATAGAACAGTCTGTCATGTTCATAAATGGGAAAACGCGTACCGTCTCTGTACTGTAGGATGTCTTCTCCGTCCTTGAAGATCACCGTCGCCCCACTGGAAGTTGCAGCTCTCACGGAGAAGATGTCTTGAGGATAGGAGGGGATGTACAATGCCTGCCTCAGTGTGGTGCCGAGGCGCCGCCCCCTGCTGTCGATCAAACACACCTCCGCGTCTCCTCTGCGCTCCGCGACCCCCTTGCATCTCGTGCCATCGGCCAGCTCCACGCAGTGTGTCTCGGCCTGGAATCTGTCGTCGAAGCTCTTGAACCTCGCCCGTCCCGTGATGATATGCGACGTTGCACCGGTGTCCACCATCAGACCCTTTCTCGTGACACCGTGCCCTGGCTGAGTCTCGCTGACCAGGAATGCGTAGGTGTTCTCATCCGTCTCCTCGGACACCCCACGCGCGTTGTCCTGCCGCTGTCTCCGCCCCCGTCGCATGGTACTCCTGCCCTGGCTGTACCACTGTTGGCCGCGTTGACACACCCTTGCTATGTGCCCTCTCTGGCCACACCTGAAACACACAATGTCCACGCTCTCGGTGCCCCACTCACTTGCGCCTGTCATGGCAGGTTTCCTTGGCTGCACCCGGGCTCCCATGACGTTGTCGTCGGCTGTAGCTGTGCGCATTTTCTCAGTGTCCTCATAACTTCGCAATTTAGTTTTGAAGTCAGCAAAAGAGAGTGTCTCATCACGTTGTGTGATAAAAATAGCGAAAGGCTTAAATGATTCTGGCAGCCCCTTCAAAACCATCGCAACCAAAAGTCCATCGCTCAACCCCTCACCAGCGTTCCTTAGAGCTGTGATTGTATTCTCAGCGCGTATAACATAATCCGTCACACTCTCACTGCTTGACATTTTCAGCGAGGTCAGTTCTGTATAAAGGCTAACAATACGGGCTTGCCCCTGCCTGCATAGTAGTCCCTCAGAATCTTTAGTGCCTTGCGCCCGTCATCCGCTGCCTCTCGCATGACCAGAGACAAACTTTTGTCATCGAGGAATTGGATCAGTTCAGCATACGCCTCGGCGTTCTTTTCCTCATCTGCGGCCAGTTCACCTGCATCATCGGAGGTGGGCTCCTCCAAAATAGTATTTTTAATTTCTGTAGCGAAGATGGCCCATAAACTTTGTCTCCCACAGTTCATAGTTCTTTTCGTCTCCGTCAAAAACAAGACGAGACCAACGTGAACTTGAACGTTCCATTCCCTTTTCAAATTCCCTCAGTAGCTACTCACGCCGGATATCCCTACGCAAAAGTCAACGTTTCTGGGCCCATAACCTGTTAAACTAAACTTTGTAGCGATCCTGGCGTATTGTACTCAGCAGTGCTAGACTAAACCATGACTTTGATTCGATTGAATAAATGCACACGGTAAGCAGCGGCTTTCTTCATACAAAGGGAGGAACATTTTATTGACACATGCGCAGTATTTATACACAAGGTTCACAAGGTCACATGTCCATTGCAGCTCATCTTATTGGCCGACATAAGTAATAATTGAGAGCACACTAGTATACATGTTAACATTTTATATATATATATTATTTTTTTGTCAAATTTTTTTGTCAAATTTTTTATATATATATTTTTTTCTTTATATATATATTTTATATATTTTTTTTTTTTGTCAAATTTTTTTTTTTTTATGTATATATTTTTTTCCTTTATATATATTTTATATATTTTTTTTTTTGTCACATTTTTTGTCTATTTTTTTTAAATGTATATATTTTTTTTTTTTTTTTTTTTTTTTGGTGACTATTTTTTTCACTGAAATTTGGAGTAATTTTTTTGTGTCTGCGTGATGTGGTCTCTGTGTGATGGAGGAGGAGCTGGGGGCGCAGGGCGGCCTTTAGGAGAGAGAGAACGGAAGAGCTGGGGCGCGCAGGGTGGCCTGTAGGAGAGAGAGCGGAGGAGCTGGGGAGCGCAGGGCGGCCTGTAGGAGAGAGCGGAGGAGCTGGGGAGCACAGGGCTAGGAGAGAGAGCGGAGGAGCTGGGGAGCGCAGGGCGGCCTGTAGGAGAGAGAGAGCGGAGGAGCTGGGGCGCGCAGGGCGGCCTGTAGGAGAGAGAGCGGAGGAGCTGCGGAGGCGCAGGGCAGCCTGTAGGAGAGAGAGCGGAAGAGCTGTGGCTGTGCGCAGGGCGGCCTGTAGGAGAGAGAGAGGAGCTGGTATTAATTTTTTTATTTTTACACTTTTTATATATATAAATTTTTTTCTAACATTTTTTATAAAATGTTTTGTCAAACTTTTTGTAACTTTTTTTTTTTTCTTTTATAATTTTTTTCTTTTTACATTTTTTATATATATATTTTTTTTTTTGTAAAAATTTTTTGTCAATTTTTTTGAAATATATATATTTTTTCCTTTATATATATATTTCATATACATATTTTTTTGTCAAATTTTTTTGTCAAATTTTTTTAATATATATATATATATTATATATATTTTTTTTTTGTCATTTTTTTTTTTTTAATATTTTTTTTTTTTTATATATATTTTATATATTTTTTTTTTGTCACATTTTTGTCTATTTTTTTAATGTATATATTTTTTTCCTTTTTTTTTTTTTTTTTTTTTGGTGACTATTTTTTTCACTGAAATTTGGAGTAATTTTTTTTGTGTCTGCGTGATGTGGTCTCTGTGTGATGGAGGAGGAGCTGGGGCGCGCAGGGCGGCCTGTAGGAGAGAGAGAACGGAAGAGCTGGGGCGCGCAGGGTGGCCTGTAGGAGAGAGAGAGCGGAGGAGCTGGGGAGCGCAGGGCGGCCTGTAGGAGAGAGAGAGAGAGGAGCTGGTATTAATTTTTTCTTTTTACATTTTTATATATATTTTTTTTTGTCACATTTTTTTGTCAATTTTTTGAAATATATATATATTTTTCCTTTATATATATATTTTATATATTTTTTTTTTTTGTCATTTTTTGTTAATTTTTTTTATATATTTATTTTTTTTCCTTTATATATATATTTTATATATATTTTTTTTTGTCAAACTTTTTTGTCTATTTTTTTTTAATGTATATATTTTTTCCTTGTTTTTTTTTGGTGACATTATTTTTCACTGAAATTTGGAGTAATTTTTTTTGTGTCTGCGTGATGTGGTCTCTGTGTGATGGAGGAGGAGCTGGGGAGCGCAGGGCGGCCTGTAGGAGAGAGAGCGGAGGAGCTGGGAGCACAGGGGCTAGGAGAGAGAGCGGAGGAGCTGGGCGGCCTGTAGGAGAGAGAGGAGGAGCTGGGGCGCTGGGGCGGCCTGTAGGAGAGAGAGAGCGGAGGAGCTGGGGCGCGCAGGGCGGCCTGTAGGAGAGAGAGAGTGGAGGAGCTGGGGAGCGCAGGGCGGCCTGTAGGAGAGAGAGAACGGAAGAGCTGGGGCGCGCAGGGCGGCCTGTAGGAGAGAGAGAGCGGAGGAGCTGGGGAGCCAGGGCGGCCTGTAGGAGAGAGAGCGGAGGAGCTATATTAAAAAAAAATTTGACAAAAAAAAAATATATATAAAACATATATATAAAGGAATAAAATATACATATTAAAAAAAATGACAAAAAAAATTTGACAAAAAAATATATATAAAAAATATATATAAAGGAATAAAATATATATAAAAAAAATGTTACTAAAAATTTCAGTGAAAAAAATTGTCACAAAAAAAGGAAAAAAAAATATAATTATTTTCTTTTTTAAAGTGACAAAAAAATAATATATTAAATATATATATAAAGGAAAATATATATATATTAAAAAAAATTAAAAAAATTTGACAAAAAAAATATATAAAAAATATATATAAAGGAAAGAAATATATATATTAAAAAAATGTGACAAAAAATTTGACCAAAAAGAAATATATATAAAAATGTAAAAAGAAAAAAAAATTCATACAGCTCCTCCACTCTCTCTCCTACAGGCCGCCCTGCGCTCCCAGCTCCGCCGCTCTCTCTCCTACAGGCTGCCCTGTGCGCCCAGCTCCTCCGCTCTCTCTCTCCTACAGGCCGCCCTGCGCGCCCAGCTCCTCCGCTCTCTCTGTCCTACAGGTTGCCCTGCGCGCCCCAGCTCCTCCTCTATCACACAGAGACCACATCACGCAGACACAAAAAAATTACTCCAAATTTCAGTGAAAAAAATAATGTCACAAAAAAAAAAAAAAAGGAAAAAAATATGTATAAAAAAAAATTTACTAAAAATTTGACAAAAAAAAATATATATATAAAATATATATAAAGGAAAGAAATATATATATATATTAAAAAAAGTGACAAAAAATTTGACCAAAAAAATATATATATAAAAATGTAAAAAGAAAAAAAATGTATACCAGCTCCTCCGCTCTCTCTCCTACAGGCTGCCCTGCGCTCCCCAGCTCCTCCGCTCTCTCTCTCCTACAGGCCGCCCTGCGCTCCCCAGCTCCTCCGCTCTCTCTCTCTCCTACAGGCCGCCCTGCGCGCCCCAGCTCCTCCGCTCTCTCTCTCCTACAGGCCGCCCTGCGCGCCCCCGCTCCTCCTCCATCACACAGAGACCACATCACGCAGACACAAAAAAAATTACTCCAAATTTCAGTGAAAAAAATAGTCACAAAAAAAGAAAAAAAGGAAAAAAATATATATATATAAAAAAAATGTACTAAAACATTTGACAAAAAAAAATATATATATAAAATATATATATAAAGGAAAGAAATATATATATAAAAACATTTGACCAAAACATTTGACCAAAAAAAAAATATATATAAAAAATGTAAAAATGCACCTATTGTATATGGTTGTGTGTATTATGTTTTTGTGATGATATGTTGACTGTATCCCTGTATAATCCCTATAATCCCTGTGTCCTGATAATATGTGGATTGTCTGCTGTTGTCCATTTATGTATTTGTGCTGCAGAGTATAACATACTGTACTGAAAACAAATTCCACCGGCCTTGGTCGTGTGGCTAATAAATATAAACAGGTCAAATTAAGTTCTCCTTCACAATATGCTGTACTTCTCTCAATGATCACTTTATAAAATGTTGGGAAACAAATGCTGTTTCTGAAATAGGATGGATGCTGTTGGCTAGCACATCCACCAGGGGGCAGAAGAATAATACAAGTCAGTGTGAAGGGGGCATTGATTAAAACTGCTATGGCACTTCAATTCGTTCCATAAAGTTGCTGCAGCATAGACTATCACAAGTGGTGACGTAATGAACGATGGCACAGGCCAGGCACCCATAATGCAAGTGGATAGACTGAAAGGGAGTAGAATCGCAATGAGGCATTATCATGCACAGCTAGAAGAAATCGTAAAGGTTAAACCTGTATGATGTTCAAATCTCAATTCAGAGTGTCAACCTCTGTTGCATGAAAAGGAAGGTCATCTTACCCGAGACCCAAATTTACATTTACATTTTAAGCATTTAGCAGACGCTCTTATCCAGAGCGACTTACAAGATGTGCATTAATACATGGTACATTGTTTGCGCAAGAGATCAGTGCAGTAATACAGCGATAGACATCATTGTTGGCAGCTGCACACCATACCTGTAACATCGGGAAGGAAAAGGTTAGTCATTTTTTTTAATTAAAAATATATATTTTCTAGAGTAAGTTTTAAACAAGTATGCATATACAAAAAGCAGCATTAAACATGTAGGCAGTGGTGATGACAATTGGCTAGATGTACAGGACTCAGTGGAGTCTGAAAAGGTGGGTTTTGAGTCTCTTGCAGAAGATCGCAAGTGATTCCGCGGTCCTGACCGAGGGCGGAAGGTCGTTCCGCCAGTGAGGGGTCAGGACAGAGAAGAGACGAGACCGCAAGGAGCGGCTGCCAGGCGCCCAGAGGGATGGAACAGTCAGTTTGCCAGAAGAGGTGGAGCGGAGGGGTCTGGCTGGGGTGTAGGGTGTAGGGCCCATGATGATGATGAGGTAGTCTTGACTAATTAGGGTTAGGGGTTAGGGGTCAGAGGGCAATCTTACCCTGTGTGGGCCGGTGTGGGTGCAGGCTTTTGTTCCAACTGAACAGTGACACACCTGATTCCACTAATCAAAGCCCTGATTAAAGACTTTGATTAGCTGATTAGTCAAATCAGGTGAGCTACTGCTCGGCTGGAACAAAAGCCTGCACCCACACCGGCCCACACAGGGTAAGATTGCCCACCCCTGGTATAGCTGCTTGATAAGCCAGCACCAGTGATTTGAATTTGATGTATGCAAATGTATATGGTTCATTTTGTAATAGTCTACTGACATGACACACCAGTAGATAATTCTCTTCAAAGCATTTTCCTTTCAGCATTTTGTGAGATGCTTTGAAGTGCTAGAGCAGTGTACCACAGCTGATCTGTTAGCCAGTTCAGATCCAGTTCAGATCCAGTTCAGATCCAGTTCACACCTTCACTATGCTTTAGCTAGTATCAATTTAATATCAAGCTGTACTAAACAATATTTTCTTCTATAAAATAAAATTTAAACATCTACCATGTTTGCACAGAGCCACCAGACTGCAAAACATCAGTTTAAAAAGAGCACAGGGCAAACTTTTGAAAAAGAATAGAATTTATTTCCTGTTTGAAAAAGAAAAGTGATCTGGAAACCCATATCCAGATTTCCCCGAGATGTACAAGTCAGTTTCCATGAGAGAAAAGAAAAATCAGGTCACAAAAAAACAACAGAATAATATTCCTTGGGACAGATTCAATGTGAACTTTGAGCAAACTGACACATCACAATTTACAAACCAAATAATGTAAACAGACCCCTCAGTTTGAACAACCCCCAGCTTCCAACTCCTTTTTAAGCATGCAGGTGAGCGCACACTATTTCACTGAATTCCAGTCATAAATTCTAACCCCAAGTTGCCCAATGTCAACATCACACTTAACCAATCTCCATACACGTATACGTACAACAAGAAGAGCAATTAATGACAGCGACGGTGGAGAGAACTGGCATTCGCAGACACTGTAAAGACACTGACTTACAGACCAGTGGGGCAGAGGAGAACACGTGCCCACAAAACAACTCTTTAAGTCAGGGCAAACAAACCCATTCACACACAACACACTCACAAAAACAGCCATCCAGCTAAACTAATCCCGCTTCCCACAGGAACTGGAAACATATCTTGGCCAGAAGGCTGAGGAACAGCACACAGAAACACTTTTCTCCAGGGGAGGGAAACAGGAGGTCACATGACACATGGACAAGGCACGCGACCAATGGGATGAGAGCGAGTGACTGACGAACAACAAAGAACATTGACTAGAAAAAAGATGTGGCGATGATAATACTACTACTACTACTACTAATCATAATAATAGACAAAGCACACAAAAATGTGATGTGTTGAAAAGCCAGCAGAAAACATTGTAGAGAAGGGAGACATTGAGTGCCATCTTTCTTTCTTTTAATAATTGTTAATCATCCAACATAGGGGACTGTGAAGTAGTCCCTCAGGGGGTCCTTGGCAACATGGAAAAAATATTATAAAATATTTTTTTATATTTCCATATTTCATATGGACTTAAGTGTTACTATTAGTATTTTATATTTTATAATTGATCAAATGAACCTAATTTACAAAACAAAAGTCTGGGGTGCTAAATACATGTCTAGCATAGATTCTTAGTATGTGTTTCCTTTGTTATATAAATTTGTTTCTGATTTTATCCGATTTTCTCCCAATTTAGTAGCCAATTACACACTCTATTTTCATGTCAATCCCCCCCCTCGTATTGTGAGTTCGCTGCTGTAGCCCTGTAACCGGCAGTGACGCGGGCAAAGTATCGTCTCCTCCGAGACAGCACTCGCCAAGGTGTCGACCGTAACTCCAGTACTCCAGAGCCACTCCTATACGCAGCAAACTTCATGTCGGCTTCCCTCCCCCCTCCCTGGGGCAAACAGCCAATTGCCGCCCCCTGGTGGCACTCCCGGCCAGAGCTGACTCTGGCATGGCCGGTGGAATCGAACCCCGGTCGCAGTGGCCAGCGTCGAACATTGTAACCGCTAGACCACCCGGGAGGCCCTCAGATTACCTTTGGATATCATTACACATTTACATTTAAGCATTTAGCAGACGCTCTTATCCAGAGTGACTTACCAAGATGTGCATTAATACAGGTTTATTAATTCTAACAATTGTACAGTGGTGGGGATCCTCAGACAGTGGGTGGTCATTTCAGGGGGCCTAGGGCCTGAAATAGTTTGGTCAACCCTAATCTAACGCACAGTAATTACAGGCATAACATTAAACTAGAGGGGGAAAAGTCTAGCAGCAGATTGATCTAGTGTGCAGATGTTACATCCCTAACCCTAGCCCTAACCTCTAATCCTAACTCTAACGCAGGGGTGGGCAATCTTACCCTGTGTGGGCCGGTGTGGGTGCAGTGGGCAGGGGTGGGCAGGGCTCAATCTTACCCTGTGTGGGCAATCTTACCCTGTGGTGTGGGTGCAGGGGTGGGCAATCTTACCCTGTGTGGGCGGTGTGGGGGGCAGGGGGGCGGTGGGGTGCAGGGGTGGGCAATCTTACCCTGTGTGGGCCGGTGTGGGTGCAGGGGTGGGCAATCTTACCCTGTGTGGGCAATCTTACCCTGTGTGGGTGCAGGGGTGGGCAATCTTACCCTGTGTGGGCCGGTGTGGGTGCTTAGGGGTGGGCAATCTTACCCTGTGTGGGCCGGTGTGGGTGCAGGCTTTTGTTCCAGCCGAGCAGTAGCTCACCTGATTTGATTAATCAGCTAATCAAAGTCTTCAATCAGGGCTTTGATTAGTGGAATCAGGTGTGTCACTGTTCAGTTGGAACAAAAGCCTGCACCCACACCGGCCCACACAGGGTAAGATTGCCCACCCCTGCTCTAACCCTTAACCCTAATTAGTAAAGACTACCTCATCATCATCATGGGCCATCACACCCATGGAGAGGATCACTTGTAAAGTTGCACTTTTGGACAGATGTACATCTGGCACCTTCAGCCAGACATCTGATAACAGCTCAGAAATCTGAATCTGACTTGAACCAACCTACAAATGTGTACAGAGAACCAAACAGAACCATACGGAATCGACAACTCAATACACCACAGAACCCAGCGTCACAGTCAGCAACAGGGCCTAAATAAGGTCAACTATCTGCTATGGTGGGAATGTTAGTCAAAATATTGACGGCAATGAATGTCAATTGTAGATTATAAATGTATAAAACTAGCAAGTGTATGTCACACAATGTGCTATTAAGACATGCATTAAGAGATTAATATTTATTATAGATACACTAAGTTCATTGAATGCACTTTTTATAGTTTTACAAATGCCACCTAACTAGTCGCATTTGTCGAGACAAAACAGGAAGCCAGCAAAGGCAAACCGGTCGGTGGTGAGGTCATAGTTAGGCACATCCAATCAGAAGGCCCCTCTCGCACAACTAAAGCAGTTCATCCAATCCAGTTCAGCGTCCACATGACACGCCATTGCACGCAAACACAACTCACAAACTAAATTCAGACTGTAAACACACGTGTATGTAACAGACGTTCACACCCTTACCACACATGAACAGCCGGTATCTGAATGACATTCAGACTGTAAATTCACACATTCAACCAGAATCAAAAAGCCATTCAGATTGCAACTGCATGCGCTGAAGCAGTATCCGAACGTATGAATCTGAATATTTAAGTATAATAGACACGACATACAACTGGGAATTTCTGTCCAGTGACATTTCCACATTCCCTTTAATTCTGACCCAGAACCATGTCTCCTGGTTTTGACCTCATTCCCAGATAAGGCTGCCTCCGTTCCTTTCACCCTGGTTTTTAAAACGCGTTCTACCGGCGTTACTCCTGCCGGCGGTATTCTCGTGCTCTCTGTCATTACACACATCATCATCGAGGCTCCAAGGCTGTTCGTACCTCTCACATCCGAATTAGCACATTTTGCTGCATCTCAGTCACGACATTTTAAAAACACGTCAACACACGTAGGGTCGCCTCACTTAAAAAAAACAGCACGCCTCTATTTCGAGAGAGAGCATAATTCGTGTGTCTGTCTCAGAAAGCCAATATCCTTAAGATACCGTTAATAGAAGGGTCACTAAGACACCGGAGTTGCCGTCGATACAACAGATTCACAGAGGCTCCTTGTTGAAAGTTCTGTTCCCTGAACGGTCCGGACAAACATTACTCACACCACTTTGACTTCAGACGCAGGATTCATTCCTGTCACAGTGGTGATGCAAGTTCCATCTTGTTCCTTGCCTGAATAAGAGAGGTAGCCCAGACGGGGACTTCTTCAGGTAAAGTGAGAATATGCCTCGGACACAAACGGAAGGTGTGCAGCTGCTTCTCAAAGCCATTTGCCCGTCAGAGAAAATAGTGAATAACAAACATGCACACCGATTCCTATCCCTTTTTTGAAAAAAAAGTTAATAAAATAAAAAAAATCCAACAAATGTATTGCACTTCTTGACTGATGAAGGTATAACGGAGAACGTTGGGGAAACATAGTTAGACGAGCAAAGTCTGGCGGCAGAGAATGCCACACACCATGTATACAAATGACATTATTTTCCTCAAACTGTTGGGGGGAGTCCCAAGGCTCCCAGCTCACAGCAGACACGGTCCCAGCCAGAATGTCACAGTGACAGCTTGTTGGTTCTCTTAAGTGGACAAAGACCCAGCTCATCTCAGTCGGCTGCACAAAAACAGAAGGAACGGCCCGTAGACATTATCCAGAATCCGGGGTACCAAGATGAGAGGAGACTCTGAAGAGGATGCGCTGGCTGGCTGGCGACCCCAGGGGGCGGGCGAGATGACGACCACACGCGTGGCGACCCCGTTTCCCCCCCTCAGCTGGTCGTCAGCATGCGCTCCAGCGCCACCTGCAGGTGCTCCCAGTTCCTCCAGAAGACCGCCAGGAGCGTGACGCCGAAGAAGGTGCAGACGACGTGCAGCCGGCTGCGCATGAGCGGGGTGGTGAACCGGGCTACCGTGGAGACGCACACCAGGATCACCGTGACGATGGCCAGCATGACGTTGATGCACTTGCCCAGCAGCGCCTTGGCGTCTGTGCTCTCGCCCTGGACCACCTGCTGCTGCTGCTGCTGCAGTTCCAGCTTGGCGATCCGCGTCTGGCTCGACTCCAGCGCCTCCTGGTGGAGGAACGGGAAGTGAGCGGGCAGTTCACCGTTGAGTGTGCACTACATTTTACATTTTACATTTTAAGCATTTAGCAGACGCTCTTATCCAGAGTGACTGCTGCTGCGATCACCTGACATGACGTTGATAAGCGATTACATCGATCATCGTTTACATCGACCCAAGTCATATGCTCAGGAGTGCTGCTTAACTGTAGGACAGGGTCTCTGGCCGCATTGAATTCACTCTGGCCTGGACTCAATCAGCATTTGAATTCCTTCATTTTGACTCACAATTAAATCCAATTGTTAATATTTTTCTACACAAACGCAGATTGCCTAATTCAAAAGCAGCCAAAATGAACTCCATAAACTGTGTTTGTGATGAAAAAGACTAACACAAACATTAGCATTTAATGTTGACTGAATCTAGGCCACTGTCTTAGAATGCAGCACCATTTCCCCGATGAAAGCACTAAGCTGGAACGTTTGACTGTTTATCCTCATCTAAAAAACACAGAGTGGACATTTTACAAACGCAACCTGCAAACTGTATCAAATACACACCTCTTCTTTGTGTTTTACGGTGTGCATTAATGTGATTTCATGTATCAAGGGTATGTGTGTCGCATTGTGTACATCTATTTCTTTTTAAATTGCCAAATAAAACTAACTAACTCATTCCCCAGAGACAAATAAGTCAGGAGCAATTCACAAAAGAAGTAGGGAGAATTACTTTAACAGCTTATGCACAAAAGGCAGAAGCTGGACTGAGTATTATTATTACGAGTCCATAAAAGTATTTCATATGCTTGAGTGATCTTGTAAGAAGAAGAAGAAAGAAAAAAAACATTTTTTTTAAAGGGGGCGGCATTGGCTCAGTGGTTAGCGACATGGGCTAGCAAGCGGAGGGTTGCTGGTTGGAATCCCAGGAAGGCCAACGAAAAAACAACGAACTGGAACCCGGAGGGAAGCTAGTTCACTTCCTGGGGCACTGCTGAAGTGCACTGAACTCCTGAACTGCTCCAGGGGCGCCGTACTATGGCTGACCCTGCACTCTGACCTCTCTGATGGAATACATATGTATAGGGGTCTATGTGTGTGTGTATCTAGGAGAGATATGTGAAAAGACAAATTGCAATTACCTTGTGTAACATGGCAAATAAAGTATATTATTATTATTATAAGAGCGTCTGCTAAGTGCTTAAAACGTAATGTGGGGCCTCCCGCGTGGTCCAGTGGTTACAACGTCCGACGCTGGCCACGGAGACCGGGGTTCAATTCCCCGTCTCGCCAAGTGTCGGCTCTGGCCGGGAGTGCCACCAGGGGCGGCGATTGGCTGTCCGCCCCAGGGAGGGGGAGGGGAGCCGACGTGACGTTCGCTGCGTATAAGAGTGGCCCTGTAGTACCGGGTTGCGGTCGACGGGCTGCGGGTGCCGTCTCGTAAGAGGCGTCACTTCGCTTCGTCACTACCGGTCGCAGGACTACGGCAGCGAACTCACATTACTAGGGGGGGGATTGACGTAAAAATAGCGGGTCTAATTGGCTACCAAATTGGGAGAAAATGGGATAAAATCAGAAACAAATAAAAAATAAAAAATAAATAAGAGCGTCTGCTAAGTGCTTAAAACGTGATGTGAAATGTAAAAGATGCTCTCTGTGGGGTACCTGGATGTCTCTGGCGCGCTCGTACGCCTGGTAGGCCACCTTCTCCTCTATGCTGGCCAGCTCCTGCTTCAGGTTAGTCGTCTCATGCTGGTGGAGCTCCGTCAGGTCATTCAGCTGGTCCTCCAGTCTCTCATACCTGAGAGAAAGAGTGAGACACAGAAGGTGGGGTGTGACAGAGTGAAAATTCTGACCAGCTTGGGCTGCTGACAAAATAAACAGATACGTGACGAACATTCAGCTGCTCGTAAGTACTACGATAACAAGATTTTAAGGTGAGAATAGACAGAATTTCTGACTATTCTGAAGTGTCACTGACTGCGTGATCATCTCGTAAAATAGTAACTGCACCAGAATTTTCCACACTTTAACAAGACAAATAAAGGGTTAAATAGAGGTCAAATAAAAGAGTCGCTCAGTAGGACTCTACAATTCCACGACTTTTGTATCACTAGTCTCAAAATCACAGAAAATATCAGAAACATCTTTTCATGTACTGGTATTTTGTTAAACAACAATAATATTAACTGGTAAGATATTTTTGGTGTCATGCAAAAACCCTGTCCATATTTCTTTTTAAAAATATTGTTTTACACAATGAAAGTTCTCATCCGGCTCCATGTACAGTCTCACAACTCAACGTCTCATCAAGTTGGTTCAAAACCCCCTATGAAATTAAACCACAATTACATGTTGAATAAATGGAAAAAGTTTTGTTTCTGTTGTTCCAGAAGTATTCAAATTTTTGGAGATACATTTTTTTTTGTGTGTGACACTGACCAGGGGTGGGCTGGGCGAGGAGGGCCCTATCTGTTTCTGGATCTCATGCCAACTCCTGTTCTTAATCATTTAATTAGCCCCAATCATTTACATGATCTGACATTTTAGCTAATTTCCTGTTAAGCTCACAAATGACAGCTGAAGACTGTTCTCATGTCCCTGCATGGAAGGTTTACTCTAACCTAATCTGAGAGTGAACTGGCATTAATGCGTACAGATAATTCCCTAATTGAGCCAGGGAGTAATTGAGTAAAAACAAAAGCCTGCACACACACCGACCAGCCCTCCAGGACCGGAATTCCCCCCCCCCCCCCCACCCTGCCCGTAAACGCAACACTGACCTGTATCTCTCCTCCTGTATCGTCTGCGTGATGAAGCCGTAGTCCCTCTTGAACTGCTCCTTGAGCCCCTCCATGTCCTCGGCGAGCTGGTTCTGGGCCTCGCGGATCTCGCGCACCTCCTCCAGCAGCAGCGGCCAGCTTCCCCTGGGCCTCGGGGCTGCAGGCCGCGTTCCCGCTCCCGTCGCCGTTGCCGTTCCGTTGCTGTCGGCCGACACCGAGGTCCCGGAGGAGCACTCGTCGTCGCTGGGGTACTTGGCCTTGCCCACGATGGTGGCGCTGCCGCTCAGCGCCCGGCCGCCGCCCTCCTGCTGGAAGGAGGAGCCGGGTCCAGCGAGCTCTTCAGGTGCGCGATGTTGTCGGCGCTGCCGAACTTGTTGCGGATGAGGTTGGCGAACTCGCGCGACTTGTTGAAGAAGAAGGGCGGCGAGAGGGAGACGCCGGGGCCGATGGTCTTCACCTTGTCCAGGGTCGGGTGGCGGCCGCTCCCGCTCACGCTCACGCTCCCGCTCACGCTCACGTCCTTCAGGCTGTCCTTCAGGCTGTCCTTGGAGGACTCCTTGGCCTCGCGGGAGGATCCGGTCCCCTGGAGGAGGAGCCGTTGCTCTCGTTGTCCTTCATCCTCTTGTGGTACTGCTCCAGCTTCTTCTGCAGCTGCGCGATGCTCTGCGCCGACTTCTGGTTCTTCTTCTCGAACACCTGCTTGATGCGCGCCGCCTGCTGCTTGTCGGCGCTGGTGACCAGCTTCAGGTACTCAGCGACGTTCTCGTCGCGCGCCGTCTGCTCGATCTTCAGCTGCTCCGTCACCTTGAGGATCTTCTGCTGGAGGCTGTCGATGCCCAGCCGGCCCGGTGGAAGTCCAGCCCCAGACCCAGGCCCAGGCCCCCAGACCCCCCCCCGTGGTGGAGTGCAGGTCCAGGCTGGTCTCCGAGCCGCCACGCCTCATCGGGACCGGTATGCTGAGCACGTAGCCGTCGCCGTTCCGGTCTGCCTGCGGGGGAAACGACACGATCTCCTGGTCAAAAAACGCCAGGGTGACGGAGGGCCTCCGGGGGTCTAGCGGTTACAACGTTCGATGCTGATCGCTGTGAGATTAGATCAATCTGCTGCAAGACTTTTCCCCTCTAGTTTAATGTCATGCCTGTAATTACTGTGCGTTAGATTAGGGTTGACCAAACTATTTCAGGCCCTAGACCCCCTGAACTGACCACCCACTGTCTGAGGATCCCCACCACTGTACAATTGTTAGAATTAATAAACCTGTATTAATGCACATCTTGTAAGTCACTCTGGATAAGAGCGTCTGCTAAATGCTTAAATGTAAATGTGTAATGATATCCAAAGGTAATCTGAGGGCCTCCCGGGTGGTCTAGTGGTTACAACTTTCGACGCTGGCCACTGCGACCGGGATTTGATTCCACCGGCCGCGCCAGAGTCGGCTCTGGCCGGGAGTGCCACTGGGGGGGGCGATTGGCTGTCCACCCCAGGGAGGGGGAGGGAAGTCGTCATGAGTTAGCTGAGTATAGGAGTGGCTCTGGAGTACCGGAGTTACGGTCGACAGCTTGGTGAGTGCCGTCTCGGAGGAGATGATACATCGCCCGTGTCACTGCCGGTCTCAGGGCTACGACAGCAAACTCACAATATGAGGGGGGATTGACATGAAAAACAGAGGGTGTAATTGGCTACTAATAGGTATGCACGTGGGGTCATTTGTGTACTGGCTTAGTGAATGTGTTTTATAATTTTTTCAATGAACATAATACATTTTATTGTACTCTTTTTTTCAATGGCTTACGTATACAGCTACACTCAAACATCCACAACACATTTACACCTGGGACAATAAAGTATGAATTATCTTATTGTATGCTCCATGATCCATATGCTGTTCTCATGCTGCTAACATGACAACCATGCAACCAGAGAAGGTCCAAACCCAGAACGGACTTCAGTGCTACGGAGTCAAACCTCAGCACCGGCCCAGATGTGAAAATTCACACACTGACAGAACAAGAGATCTCTGCAAGAGAGAAGATCCTTATCAGGCCACACCCTGGGGGAGAGGCACTGTTGCTGTGCCTTTGAACAAAGATCTGCGTTCATGAAATATTGCCCTGGAAGGGGATATATGCTGTCAAAACAAATAATGTTTTGTTCTTCACAAAAATGTACAGTATGAACAAATAATAATTTCCATTTCATTTTATGTTCACGGAAAAGATAAAGTCATTATGCCCGCAAGTTTGAAGAGCTTTGAAGAGATATCATTAGCATAGAAGGAAAGTCTGGGTAGCTGCAATGAGTTTCAGCTCAGACTCGCAGCTCTGTGCAATTTGACTCACGAGCATACAACCAGCAGCACTAATTCCAGTGTAGTAATGCGCCCTGCAGTGTGGTACCAGATCCTGACCACGCCACAGCTGACTGTGACCAGCATGCCCTGCAGGGATGTGCGTATATCGGTCGTAGAATCGCCCGGGGAGGCTTGCTCAAAGTGACTCTAAATAAATTATACTCGAAAGCCAGGCCGGCGCAAATAACAACGTTAATGAATTAGATCTCCGGCCATGTTCCACTTTGCAGCTTAAACATTGAGAGTGTACGTGTGTGTGTGTGTGTGTGTGTGTGTGTGTGTGTGTGTGTGTGTGTGTGTGTGTGTGTGTGTGTGTGTGTGAGAGAAGCAGAAATAGAGAGTGTGTCCATCTACACCTGTGCATGAATTTGGCAGATATGACAGGCCTAATTTTGTTTACCATGGAAAAAAACTAGATAAGAAGTAGAGTACAGGAAACGTAATATAAATAAACAAATGAATAAATAAAATTAGGTCAAAATGCAGGAGAGGTTTTATTCCCCCCCTGAATCTACAAAAGACACTAGTGTAAAATCAGCCATGTTCTAGCAAGAGAAAAGTGCGTTCCACTCTCCAGATGTTACAGTCACTTGGTAAATACCAGAGAGGACTTGACCTCGGGCCCACAGCTCTGTGCAGGTCCTGCAATCAGAGGACTACAGAGGGAGTAGTTTGTGCTGCTTTGTTGACACAGTTTCAGGGAGGAAATTGGGCAAGAGCTCCCCGTCTCTGTGCTCCAGGCTAACTCATTCATGTGAAGGAGATCTCTCCATTCCTTTTCTGTTGTATTCTTCCTTCAATACCACAGTTACAATAGTGTCCTCCACAATGGACTGCATACGAGTTTACATCCAAGACTGCATTAGTCCTTTACATCCAAGACCAATACGGTCATTCTTGGGAAGGAGCCAAGGGCCGTTGACAGAAGGGGGTTGGTCCCAAAACGATACAGAAAGGGAAACAGTAAGAACAAACACTGCCCACAGTTTGACTGCGCAGTACAGCTCAAATAGAACCCATGACTAACAGGGCCGGGCATATGGCCTTGCAGGACAGTGTCAAGCCACCATCTGTTTAGTGTAGCTTCAGTGTAGATCCAGGTTTATGGATCACTGATTAAACAAGCGTGTTAGCATCCTTCAGCCCTCAAGTGTATAACTCTCCCGATGGTGTTGTTACGGGAGTGATGCAAGGATGTAACGTGCAATGGACTGCAACGTCGCACATCACATGAGTCAGACTGAACAGACAACAGATCACCAGTTGCCACACTTTGCACATAATCACGTTTTTAATACCACCACTGGCTGTCCTGAGCGGGCATCTTGTTCCTGATTGGTTGCACATATATTTTGACGCCTGCGACAGACACCTCATTGCTTATTACATCTTAGGCAATTAGCAGACGCTCTTATCCAGAGCGACTTACACAGTTTACATTTCTTTACATACAATCCATTTATACAGCTGGATATTTTACTGAAGCAATTAAGTAAGTAGCTCAAGGGTACAACGGCAGTGCCCCACCTGGGAATCGAACCAGCAACCTCTGAGTTACAAGCCCAGTTCCCTAACCATTACACAGACACTGAATTGTTGCATTGATATGAAGAGGCATTTAAAGGGGGGGAAAGGGTGGAAATTAATTAGACAGCTCAGGTTAATCCCAAAACAAATTGATTTAATTATGTTGGCAGAGATCACTGAAATTATATGGTAGTAAATTAAGTGATCTGTTGAATGTAGTAAAACAATCTATGTACCTGTGACTATTTTGGCTGGAGGGCATTATACTTATTCTGTAGAAATTAGAATTTACCAAAATTTGAAAATGCATGTATGTTTTTACTCATTCTTGTGGCTAACACCAATCTGGCAGCCTTATGCAAAAATATCATCAGTGTGTAAAATGGGCATAATTTCACAGTTAAAAAACTGATCCCAGACCGCTTTTATTAAGAGCTATGAAAACGTTATTTAAATTTTTTCCACCCAAGAATCAACACCATAGCATTTTTAGCATCTTATTACAATCCAGGTAGAGATCAAACATATGTAGGCTATGTGTTTATGTCATTACCATTTTCTTTCCCTTTTACAGGGCAGAAGGAAAGTGAAAGACCAAAGTCTATCACTACACACTTTTCAGAGGCAGTAAATCGCAGCAACCTGGAGCAGCATCTGCCACACGCTGTGAACGGAATAAGACTTGACACTCCTTCAACAGAGGAATTCTTCATACAGGAAAGGACAAGTTGTGCTGCTCATGCACCAACATCTACTTCACATTTGTAAGCAATGCAAGTTTCAATTAGTTCTTCAGGCTAGATAGCAGTGACAGCATGTGTATGGGCAAATTGCTAAAGTCCAATCTCAGAAGCAACTAATGATCTAAATGAATGAGTCTAACCAATCAAGAACAAGTTGTTAGGGGAGAGAATTGTTTTCTCTTTTGAACAAAAGCCCTGTAATATTTATTAAACCTCCCAACCCCCATGTTTTAAGTGAGAGATAATGGTTGGCAAAGGCCAAAAATGACAGGAAATTCCCACAAGCCCATCAACTATTATCTTGACCTATGCACAGACAAGGCTTCCAACACGCAATGCTTTGATACCTGCTACAGTACTGTAACCATGTTGATCTACTTCAAACAATGTAGTCACCACTTGGCAAGCTGCTGAGGATTTAATCAAACGTTATCTTTGAATCAACAAGCAGACAGATTATTTCCAGAGTAACCACCTATCCATCTATCTATCTATCACCTTAGTTACAGGTGTACCTTTGCTTCCAGTCCCGGAGATCGTCTCAGAGATTCCCAGCACTCAGTTGATTTCCACAACGATGGGGATGCTGCTTTATTTGCACCAAACCGATCACTGAGGCGAACGTCTTGAAAAGGCGGACCTTGCAGTAAGATGGTGAGCATTTTTTCAGGGTCGATCTGGACATGGTCATGCAGGTAACGTTAATTCTCAGTCGAGAGAAGTCTGTTATTGCACGTATAAATCATTCCCGCATATTGAAAACGGAGCGTTTCATCTCCTCGTCCTGAGTCAGCCCCTCGGGCTGTCTCCGCGGTACAGGAGTCAGCATATGAGCTGCAGCTCACCAGGGGTTGTGTGTGACTCGAGCGAGCGCTTTCTAAAGAGCCGGCTTTAATAGTCTCTCTTTGCTGCTCGCCAAGAGCGGCACGAAACACGGTCCCTATTCTCTTCGCGTGTTATCGTAAAAACCCTGGATTCATCTATCTGGCCTGTTCTACCACATTTCACACATAAATCAGGGGTCAAAGTGCTGAGCTGGGTAAAACCCTCTGTGTTCATTCATCTATCTGGCCTGTTCTAAATCCACATTTCAGGAGTCAGTAAATCAGGGGTCAGTCAGTGTGCAGTGTGCTGAGCTGGGTAAATCAGGGGTCAAAGTGCTGAGCTGGGTAAATCAGGAGTCAGTGTGCTGAGCTGGGTAACTCAGGAGTCAGTGTGCTGAGCTGGGTAAATCAGGAGTTAGTGTGCTGAGCTCAGGGTGTTTTTTACCCTCTCGTGATTTTCTCCACTATTCTAATTCCACATTTACAGGGGTGGTGGGTAGCGCAGCGGTCTAACGCACCACACTTTGGCTGGTCTGGTGTGCGCTGCCTGTCAGGGACCTACCCGACCGGCCGTGGTCGTCAGTCCCGATCGGGAGCGGCGTTTGGCAGTCCGCCCCAGGGGGAGGGAGGAGGGTGAGCCGGCACGAGTTCGTCGAGGAACAGGAAAGGAGTCCATGGTCGGGTTCCGTCTCAGAGGAGGCTGTTCACTACTGCGAGGCTACTGCACTGATGCTTCACACACACCCTGTGGCCAAGCCACACACACGCACGGTACTACAACTATGACTACCAATGCATGGGCAGTGCAGTCCCTACATTTGAGTAGGTGTTTAATTAAGAATTATTTTTACATTTAATGTCCAGTGTTTAAAACACAGCCTTTTTTTAAAGCCATTTACACATCGAGGCAGTTGCAACGCTTACAGTTTTCCACCTTGCACAACCCATTCACACATTTATACATATGCTACTTTTCAACAGAGTGACTCGGGTAAAGCACTGTGCACCAGTGTACAAGACTCATAATGCACCAGCCTCAGAACCATCACTGGAGTTCAGGTTTCAGGTTTCAGGTGCGAACTGTGAATGTGAGGCTGAACCAAATGTAAAGCAGCATATCGGTAACAGCAGAGAGTGTGCAGTTAATGCGTTTACAGAGTCCACACGCAGACCAGAGACACGTAATTAGTGTGATCTCTCTGCAGGTTTGCCCACAGACCGGTGACAGGAGGGGGAGACATGTAATTAGCGTGTGCTTCCTGAGTACAGCCACAGACCAGATGAGAGACAGATGCGTGCAGCTCAGCTTGCACTCGGTATGGGTTTACCCACAAACCTGATGCCAGAGATGAGAGCGTACAGTTTGCGCTTGGCAGCTCTCCCTACATCATTATCGCACTACCAATTCTCCGTTACTGAGCCTGCGGGAACGAGATATCAGTCACTTCAGATGTTTGGCCCCACTGGGCTACAGAGCACCCTTAACTGTCTGGGGAAGATTAGCGACGGAGAGAATCCTCTTCCTTCAAACACCCACATGAAGAAGAGAGAGTCAATGTGAGAGAGTTAGGGGGAGAGCGGAGGAAAAGCAGGCCATGGCTGCGCGCTGCAGTTATCGCTGCAAACGCAGAGCGGCGTGTGGAACTATGACTCTAGGGGACGCGTGTAGTGAACGACCGCATAACTGTTAGCCATGGCATTTGTTTACAGCACAATTAGCTACTGAACTTCAGAACAGCCCAGCAATAACCAGCGACAAAGTGCTTTATGCCGAGTGAACAGTGCACATTCAGCCCATTGTGCAGAAGTGAGATGAAGCAGAAATGTCTTGCCGCCTTTTTGGTGCGAGTGTGTGCGCGCATGCTAATGCGCCGGCGATCCAAAATGCAGCGCAGGACTGTCCTGGGGACAGAGGTTCCTTTTTGGGTCGGTGTTGTCCCTCTCTCTCTCAGGTGCAGACGGCGTAGCAACACGATCGGGTCAGCCTGCACCATTGCAGAATCGCATTATCGGAAAACATAGTTGTCCTGAGGGCAGGCCTGACCCTAAGAGCACACAACCATTTTCTCGTTCCTGACTGGTTAACTGTTGTGCTTCTCGTCGCGTGGCTTTTCTTTATGTTACAGAGTGTACATGATGTCACTTCCAGTGATACTAAATGGATTTGCGGTTCAGCACAAGTGACATGTTCAGCACATGTCAAACCCCCCCTCGTATAGTGAGTTTGCTGCTGTAGCCCTGTGACTGGCAGTGACACCGGCGAAGCATCGCCTCCTCCGAGACGGCACTCGCCAAGCTTTCGACCGTAACTCCAGTACTCCAGTGCCACGTCTGTGCGCAGCGAACTTCCTGTTGGCTTCCCTCCCCCCTCCCTGGAGCGGACAGCCAATCGCCCCGGTGGCACTCCCGGCCAGAGCCGAACCCCGGTCGCAGTGGCCAGCATCTGTGCCTTTGATAGTATAACAGATAAACTGTATACAATTGTTTGGAAGTGGTCATTTGCAATATTGCCACAGATAGTATATCATTCATAACTGCTAATAATAACAATACCTTTAAACTTGGGTCTACTGTCAAGACCCAGGACCACAGCTCACTTCTGTTTGGGGCAGCAATGTTAGCATAATGGTTAAGGGACTGGGTTTGTAACGCAAAGGTTGCAGGTTCGATCCCAGGTAGGGCACTGCCGTTGTACCCTTGAGCAAGGTACTTACCCTGGATTGCTTCAGTAAAATATCCAGCTGTATAAATGGATTGTATGTAAAGAAAATGTGAAACTGTGTAAGTCGCTCTGGATAAGAGCGTCTGATAAATGCCTGTAATGTAATGCAATGTTTGAAGTTTACTGTAGCGGTCACACCCCTAAACAGAGCCTGTGTTTCACTGACCAGTGATCAGTCTTAGGAGCCACAGATACAGAGGCTAGCTCTGCCTTTAATATACATGTACATGATGTCCGGAGGACAGTCCCAAAAGTATTGTACTATGATCTATTGCACCGCTCTAAATGCTAATTTTCTCAATATCTCTTTTAGACATGACTGCTATGTACAAGAGCAGTGCTCCCTTTATCTTTCACATTGATTCCTACACATCCCATATATTGTGATGAAATATAGAGTGGAACAGAGATGGGAGATAAATTAATTGTACTCTCCCTCAGTTACATCATGGCGAATTGGTTCAAAGCTTATCGCTGGATTTTCATTTTTTTCAACTTTCTCTTTCTGCTGTTTTTCTCCCCATTTATAGTATCCAATTATACTCTGTTTTTTTCCATGTCAATTATCCCCCTCCCTCATATATCTTACGAGTTCACTGCCTGAGTCCTGAAACCGGCAGTGACATGCGGCTGGACACCGCCTCCTCCGAGCCGGAACACGCCAAGCCATCACCGTAACTCCGGCGAACTCGCATCGGCTTCCCTCCCCCCTCCCTGGGGCGGATAGCCAATCGCCGCCCCCTAGTGGCACTCCCGGCCAGAGCCGACTCTGGCGCGGTCGATGGAATCGAACCCCGGTCGCAGTGGCCAGCGTCGAACGTTGTAACCGCTAGACCACCTGGGAGGCCTGGAGTTGCTGAGCCTTTGTTTTGACAGCGTTAGAGCCACATAATTCTGGGCATATTGAGCGTACTCCCCTCCGTCTCAGCTATGACCCCCCCAGGCTCTGTTTCCCCCCCCCTGCACTCGCTGACACACTTACTCCTGCCCGTCGCAAGAGAACAGGAAAGAGGGAGAGCGGTTAAACAAACAGGACAGGCCTCCGTGTATGGTCCTGTGCTGCCGATCGTGGACCAAAAGGTTATTTAACACATTTCCCTTCACAGAAAACCCAAGACATTTTGAAAAGGGGGTGGGGGAGGATGGTGTTATGCAAGAACGGGGAGGGCCTCTGCGTTCATTGGAGGGTGGGTAAACTGCTCCTCTGTGACACCGAGATGAAGGAACAGTTTGTTACGTCCCGGCTAAGAGAGAATTTCGAACTTGAAGCCGAATTTCAGGTTTTGGGGTTACAGCGACCCCAATGTCTATGTCATGTCTATTTAATCCGTCTATTGGCTTGTGAAGCACGACCAAAGGAAAACACAACAGGCTTTTCGCTTTGGCCTGATCACTTTAATTGTCATCATCACTGCTTTCATGGTTAATACTGCATTTTGTAATATGTATCTATGTTGATGACTGTCCAAAAAAAATACAAATTAAAAAACCATGAACTTTTCCTTCTCTGTGTTACAGGTACAGAATGAGACTCAAGAGACTCAACTTTTCAGACTCCACTACCACTGAGTTCTGTGCATCTAGCCAACTATCATCACCACTTTAATACTTGTTTAATATATGCTTTTTGTTTAAAATACTTGTTTAAAAAAATCCAAAAATGTACTAACCTTTTCCCAGTGTGACAGGTACGGTATGCAGCTGCCAACAATGATGTCTATCGCTGTATTACTGCACTGATCTCTTGCGCAAACTATGATTGATCTTACCATGTATTAATGCACATCTAGTAAGTCGCTCTGGATAAGAGCGTCCGCTAGATGCTTAAAATGTCAAATGTAAAAAATGTAATGATCCTCACAGCGTTCCAAGTGTAAGCACTGTGGCCAGGGCAAACTCCACGGATTGGCTGTATAAAAGTGCACAGGAAGTGTGAGGTGTCTCCCCCAGACTCAGGTCTGTGTAAACCGAGCACACTGCGGTGTGAGAAAGAAGGGGTTGGCAACACGGGGTTCGGAGGAGATGGCGCGTCGTCCCGGAGTGACAGGGAGGGTTGCAGGCTCAAGAATACGATTGGGCAGGGCCTCCTGCGTGGTCTAGTGGTTTCAACATCCGACGCTGGCCACGGCGACCGGGGTTAGATTCCCCAGCCACCCCAGAGTCGGCTCTGGCCGGGAGTGCCACCGGGGGCGGCGATTGGCTGACAGGGAAGCCGACAAGACGTTCGCTGCGCACAGGAGTGGCTCTGGGGTGCCGGAGTTACGGTCAACAGCATGACGAGTGCTGTCTCGGAGGAGACGATACTTTGCCTTTGTCACTGCCGGTCACAGGGCTACGGCAGCGAACTACGAGGGAGGGGGACTGACCTGAAAATAGCGGGAGTAGTTGGCTACCAAATTAAATTTAGAAGAAAAAAAATATGATTGGCTGTTCCAAATTGGGAGGAAAAGGGCTAAAAGCGTAAAAGAAGAACTGCTACTTTCACTCTCGTTTCAAATGGATCCAAGGTGACAAGAAATGTATTTAATTTGTTGCTGTTAAATTGTCTGGTTTTGTCAGACACAGGTGAAATAGCTGTAGCAGGTGAAATCAATAAAAAGGAAAATGGCTTACTGTCACATTAAAAATTGTAGCAAATGTAGCAATTCAGACAAATGGACATGACGGTTAGACAATCTCTCTCTCTATTGTTCTCCTGTCACTTGGATGGTAAACAAAAGTGAACCCATCAAATGTGCCAAATGCATACACGCAGTCGCACGCAGACATAAAGACAGGTACAAAGTGCACACACTCGCACACACACACACACACACACACACAGACACACTCACACACACGCAGAGCACAGAATCAGGTCAAACTGTAGGTGAGGCTGGGGCAGGCCAAGCTTCTGTAGAATTTGACCTCAGGAAAGACAAGTAAATGCAGTGGAGCTAGTACTGAAGTGCTGTGTTGTTGCTGCACCAGCAATGATTCGTGCCCAGACTTGAAGCACAGAACCAGGACATTACCGACATGACTCACACAGACCGGCGTGCCTCTAGTGCAGGAACTGGAGAAACACTTCTCTCTGCACTCGTCGCAAATGACAAATTCAGCGTTCACACATAAGCCTGTTCACTGACTGCACCTTCGGTCTGTTTGACACTAAATACTGCGTTAAATGCACATTTAAAATCTCCAGCGATGCCAATGGCACCATAATCAAAGACAGCATGGAGGCCAGAGCTGACACTTGTTCCACAGACACCCTAAGTCACAGGTGTCAAACTCATTCCACCGAGGGTCGAGTGTATGCAGGTTTTTGTTGCAACCAATGCACTACACCAGGTGATTTCACTAATTACTCACTTCTTCAACCAAGGGAGGGGCCTAATTGAAATCACCTGGAGTAGTGCATTGGTTACAACAGAAACCTGCATACACTCGGCCCTCGATGGAATGAGTTTGACACCCCTGCCCTAAGTGAAAGGACACTCAGACCCCCAAAAGCCATTGTCGTGGAGTCAGAGACCGACCCTGTGCTCTCACTCTTCACTACAACGTGGGACACAGCCTGTGTTCCTCACACTTCACCCCTTCTGCATGCACGCTGGCACACACTGAAAAGAGAGCGGACATTCTGCCTGAAACAATCTGGCAAAAGGATAGAGAACCAAACCCAAGTAAACATTATCTTCTAGTTGCCTCCGCTGGCCACTGCGGATTCGATTCCACCGGCAGAGCTGGCTCTGGCCGGGAGTGCCACTAGGGGGCGACGACTGGCTGTCCGCCCCAGGGAGGGGGAAGGGAAGCCGACATGAGTTCGCTGCGTATAGGAGTGGCTCTGGAGTACCGGAGTCACGTTCGACAAGCTTGCGAGTGCCATCTCGGAGGAGACGATACTTCGCCCGTGTCACTGCCGGTCACAGGGCTACAGCAGCAAACTCACAATACGAGATTGACATGAAAAATAGAGGGTGTAATTGGCTACTAAATTGGGAGAAAATGGAATCAAATCATGAACATTATCTTCTAAACACTGTCAGAAGTTCTGTACATGCCATACATTAGAGAAAAGGGAAGCCATACCTCAGAAGTGGGAAGGAACCCCCAACTGAAAACAGGTTTACTCTGAGCAGAGAGATGGGACAGGAGCTTTCTCACTCGCGCTCTTTTTAACGTCACCTTTATGTAATGACCATGAGCCAGCTGTGAGGCCATCTGCTCCAGGACTAGGCACACAGGGCGAGCTCTGCCTATTTGGCAATGTGCACACGGGTCACCGATCAGGTCACATGGTGAGGTTTTAGTATTTCCCTCTCTCTCTCTCTCTCTCCCTCTCAATCTCTCTCACTGTCACTCTCTCTCTCTCTGTATAGTCTGACTCACTATGGTAAGGGCCATACAAATGTGCTGACTCAGCAGCCTCATCGAATTCACAGGGCATTCTCAATAATATGAAGGTTGTGTTGACAACATCAGAAACGCACGCTTAGAGTGATCATAGTCATCACAATCATAGTCCCCATCAGATTTTTAGCCCAGATTCAATTCCTTGAAAAGGGGAAGACTGAGTGGTTTCCTTATAGTCTGTCTGAGACAGCTCAAACACACAATGTTCTCTGCGTAAGACTGGTTACGCAACGGAACACATGCAAGCCCGTAGCCATTCCCATGACAGTGGACTCCAAAGGTCTCTCGATCAGGAGATAGCGGCCTCCACTCTTAAGTTCTCTATTATTTTCACCGTCTCGTTATTTTCTCCAACTCGAGCTGTTGTTCAGGATTCCGCATCGGTCCTTCCAAAAATCACATTTATGTTCGCATTATTGATCCCTCGAGTATGAAAAGGAAAAAAGGTGTAGTATTACTATTGGGATAGACATTGCAAACAGGGACATTTTCAAACAAAAAAATATTCTCCAGCTAAGAGCTAGCAAAGCTGCATGGCCACTGGAAAAACAACACAAGTGCAAACAAAGTACACAGGCCACTCAAGAAGAACGCTCACATAGAACGCCAATGCTGTGGCACCATCAGAACCTACTCGGGGGGGCTAATCTGAGCAGCTGCTGAAATCTCCATATTGGATTCATGTCAAGAGGAAGGTAGATTTCTTGCTTTGGTGTTCAGTGCTGACTGTGGTGCTGTTCGTCTTGTATATGTATCCCTGCTGACCTCATTTAAAAAGAAAAAAATGTTTTAATTACAAACCTTTTCCTTCCCAGTGTTACAGGTATGGCATGCAGCTGCCTGCAATGATGTCTATCGCTGTATTACTGCACTGATCTCTTGCGCAAACTATGATTGTTCCTACCATGTATTAATGCACATCTTGTAAATCGCTCTGGATAAGAGCGTCTGCTAAATGCTTAAAATGTAAATGTTCTGTCAGCCTATCATAAAATCTGAGCAACGTGGTCAAATGTGCCATCGGTTTAAAGGTCCTCCTCCTGCCATGCTCATACACTTCCTCTAAAAAAAGATTAAGAGTCATATCTGTGTTCCCACCGCTCACTTAGCGTAGCTGTAGCGTTTTGAAGTCTGTAAGAACACGACATGCCAAAACACCAATGACCTCTTGTATCGTATGTAACACAGGCTTTTCTCTGTGCCATGGAACTGTGTGACACGACGCATGAAAGAATGCGCTATCACAACTAAACTTATCTGGCCTCCCGGGTGGTTTAGTGGGTTCAACGTCCGACGCTGGCCACGGCGACTGGGGTTCGATTCCCGGCCGCACCAGAGTCGGCTCTGGCCGGGAGTGGCACCAGGGGGCGGCGATTGGCTGTCCGCCCCAGAGAGAGGGGAGGGAAGCCGACAAGACCTTCGCTGCGCACAGGAGTGGATCTGGGGTGCCGGAGTTACGGTCGTCAGCTTGGCGGGTGCCGTCTCGTAGGAGACAATACTTCACCTTCGTCGCTGCCGGTCACAGGGCTACGGCAGCGAACTATGAGGGAGGGATTGACTTGAAAATAGCGGAGTAATTGGCTACCAAATTGGGAGAAAACGGGAGAAAATCTGAAAAAAAAAAAAAAAATAAAAAATAAAATAAACTTAGCTGAGCGGGTTGACAGAAAAGAGCAAGGACTGCAACAATAAATGCCTCTTTACCTCACCTGCGCAGCCTCTTAAAATATGACTGTGGTGGCCTCCTTTGATTAGATCAGCAGACAGGGGAAGAGAACGGGATTGACAGTGATAAAGGAAAGTTATTTAAACTTGGCACTGCTCTTATCCGTGTACACTTCCTCTCCCGCCATGACTAATTTAACCCTGAGTAAGTAAAAAACAAATTTAAAATTAACGGACGGCTTTTAATGGCTGTGGGCCAAGATGAAGCAATGCGTTTTAAATACATCATTTTGATACGAGAAGGCCACGACACTGGACACACACGAGACAAGGGGTTTGTCAGTGATCAATGTCACTTTGCTATTCTAATTTGAATGTGGAGCATGTTATTACTCAAGGGGTTGAATTCTCAAGAGCGGCTTGTGCTGGTGACCTGAGTCTTATTTTTTAGCGAAGCGTTCCACCAATCACGGAGCAGGGAACTAGGGAGGAGAGAGGGCGATATATATCCTAGAATTCCATGGGGGAGTAATTAGAAAGGTGCAAAGATCACTGACAGTCCAGACAACATATCAATGCATCGACATCAATAACCTTCCTGCTGTTGGTCCTTAAGGGATTTAGATATCGAAAAGCGCTCCAGGATAGTCACGAAAACACAGAGTAGCACATTTACACTAATTCTACTGAACGTCAAGGGCCTGGGCCAGCACAAGTTTGTCAAGCTCATCAAAGAACACTGACATTAAATTTTTTTTTAACATTTTAAGCATTTAGCAGACTCTCTTATCCAGAGCGACTTACAAGATGTGCATTAATACATGGTAGGAACAATCATAGTTCGCGCACTGAGTGGTATCTGACCGCAGCAATCTTTTTCAGTTCAAGTGAGGTATCAACAAGCAACAAGCAGACAAACTGTTCTTAAAAGATAAGGACATAAAATAGGAAAGGACAGATGGTGGCCTCATCCTAACAAGGGGAACCTTCTGCAGGGGCAAGAGGGGGCTTGTGTTCACTCAGTAATATCTTCAGACCTCCAGAGGATAAATTAAGCAGGGGAGGATCTTGGGGGGGATCACCAAGTCAGTGTGATGGTGACCTCCAGGACGGAAGGCCAAGGCTAAAATATTCTGCCTGCATTATAACACGGACTTTGTCACAAAGTGAGTTGGACACCCCGTTGTGTAGCATACCAATGAGCCCACACACAGTAAAAGTGATCTGTTAACAGTTAATCTTATTGACTGCAACTGAGCTCTGGACAAGTTTAGGCTTTACCCGCATTATAATCACACACTGCATTATCAACCCCATTACTGGTCACTTTTCATTGGTGGTTCTCTGTGGCTCAGTTGGTAGAGCTCGGTGTTGGCAACGCTTAGGTTGTGGGTTCAATCCCCACTGGGGTCACATTATACTCAAAAATGTATGCATTCACTACTGTAAGTCGCTTTAGATAAAAGCATCTGCTAAATGGCATATATTATTATATATTATTATATCTAATTATTGAGCTCAAATCCTTTTCGGATAACTATACAGTGTCACTCAGTGGCCGGGAAATTGAATGTGGTAGAGTGGTACAGCAACCCTAAACAGATCAGTATTGCTTGTTTGTTGACTATTCATTTGTACAGCATTCTGATCCTGTTTTCATTGAGTTGTTGGTTCCCTGAATTGGAATAATGAATTTGTAACATTAATCAATTCATAACTGACATAATGTGGAGATTGGCCATTATAAATTATGTGCAACTACAGTGAAATATCTTTAAAGGTGTGAGGAGAGCACAAGGATTGTGTAGGTCACCATGTTTTATGCAACTACAGGATCTATTTGCCCAGCTGACACCAGATTATGCAACCTGCGCATAATATCTTCTCCTTTTTCACAGGTACCAGGACTTTGTCCCACCCGTATTTCTCTCGAGTCAGACGCTAACCACTGCTTCAAACTGCTGCTCTGACCAGCGCACCAGACTGCTGCTCTGACCAGTACTTCAAACCGTTACCCTGACCACCGCTCCAAACTGCTCCTCTAGCTGGGGGGTGCGACATTTTAACGGACAACCAAAAAAATAATAACAGACATGCAAAATGATAAGACAGATTACAGAAACGAACAACGATAGTGCAAACAATATGTGTTTAAGAACTGAACATCGGATTGAATTCCTTTGCAAAATGTTGTCTCAGCTGGGAGACTCCCTGGTGGCTTTATAATGAGAAAATATGGGACAGAAAATTGAAAACAAACATTGTAGACGGAGCATTTTTCATGTCGCAGCATGGGAGCAATGCTCAATCGCATCAAACATAAGCACCCATGCCTCCCGCGTGGTCTAGTGGTTACTAAGTTCAACGCTGGCCACTGCGACCGGGGTTCGATTCCACCGGCTGCGCCAGAGTCAGCTCTGGCTAGGGGGCGGCGATTGGTTGTCCACCCCAGGGAGGGGAGAGGGAAGCCGACAGGAAGTCCGCTGCGCACAGGAGTGGCTCTGGAGTACGGTCGGTCGACAGCCCGGCGAGTGCTGTCTCAGAGGAGGCGATACTTCGCCTCTGTCACTGCCGGTCTCAGGGCTATGGCAACGAACTCACAATACGAGGGGGGCATTGAGATGAAAAATAGAGGGCTACTAAATTGGGAGAAAATGGGATAACATCAGAAACAATTTTTTAAATATATTTTTAAAAAGCACCCACAAAAGATGAGCAAGGAGCCCAAGAAAGGGATCAGCTGACTAGCTAAATGTTCAGAAAATTAAAATGTTAATATAAAAATACATTTAATTATCTGGTTTAAAAAATAAATAAAAATGACAATTTTACATTATGTATGGCTATTTTTAGAATGTTTTATTGGATACAGCGAAACTAACAGCCCATTAGCCTACATTAAGATGGATCATGTGCCTGCTGTGATGTACTGTTGTATTAAAAATGCCATTAAAATTGACTTTGCATGGAGACCAAAAGTAATGACAAAATGTTAACGGATGATAAACAGACGAGAAGTGGCCCCGCCAACCGATAAGCAAATCTGAGTCAAGGGTACTTAACCTCAACGTTTTCAAAATGGAAGAAAAGGTTTTGTCAGCCACTGAATGTTGTAAAAAAATTGGCTTAATCTCTCTCTTCGTATGCATACTGACATTTTACCCACCCCCACTCCACAACAGATAATGAAATTCTTCACTTCAAGACTGGAAACACTTTCAATCACTGCTTTCCCAATTTTAGTGTGTGAAATTCAATTTAAACCAGACTGGAATATTAAACCTTAACTGAAGTGACGAGAAGATAAATTAAATGTCCCAAATAGTATTGGGATAATCATCCATGATTATTCTAAATTTAGACAGGCTTTTATCCCCCAAAAAAGAAGGGAAAAATAACCTGGAAAAATACATGTGGTTCTGTGTGGCTCAGTAGGTAGAGCATGGCGTTTGCAACGCTTAGTGGGGTTTCCCACTAGGACCATATACTGAAAAATGTATGCATTCAGTACTGAAAGTCTGCTAAATGGCGTATTACATTAAACCATAACAGGAAAGGAAACATGGCTGGGTATGGGGTTCAGACAGACATTAATATAATGTGCATTTCAATTAGATTTAAACTATTTTCAGCTGATGATAAATAAATTAATGCACATTTCATAAAAGTGGGTAGTAATATTATGGAGCTTCCCACAGAACAAGCTATAACAACGACAACAAAAATGTGTTCGGCCATGCATCCTGTTTTTACACTTTATTCCTCCTTTATCACCCTGGAGACATATAAACATCAAGACTCGGGTCTTGGATCATCCTTTCTATATCTGTCTCTACCTTCTGCTGCCAGGTAACAACAGCAGGCCACGCACAACAAAACCCAGCAGGCCACTGCAGCAATTACCTTCCAACCATGAAAAATGTCATTGAACATGTCAAACCCACAGATGCACATGCATGTACTGCAGCAATTACCTTCCAACCATGAAAAATGTCAACGACCACACAGTCTAGAAGCTTTCCTAGACACATACGTCCCTATGTGTATACCACAGTAAGAGGCCATCTATAAAGCTTAGCTTAAGGCACTGGACTGCTAATGCAAAGAGGCTATAGCAGGGGTGGGCAATCTTACCCTGTGTGGGCCAGTGTGGGTGCAGGCTTTTGTTCCAGCCGAGCAGTAGCTCACCTGATTTGACTAATCAGCTAATTAAAGTCTTCAATCAGGGCTTTGATTAGTGGAATCAGGTGTGTCACTGTTCAGTTGGAACACAAGCCTGCACCCACACCGGCCCACACAGGGTAAGATTGCCCACCCCTGGGCTATACGGTGGGAGCCGACCGTTTTTTATTCAGAAACATCTCTCAAGATCAGAGTGGACAGCGAGCAGGAAGTGCCACCCCACACTTTATGGAGCGGTGGGGTGAGCGCAGGTTAAAGAGCTGCACATGTGTGTCGGAGCAGGAGTGCACGTGAGGGCTGGCCTGCAGAGCCCTGTTCCCCTGCTCTGGTGGCGTGTCTACCCAATGCAGCCTAGGCGGCTTATAACTCACACTGCAATTCCATTTACCGTTGGGAAGCGTACGCGTTTCCTCAAATGTGTGAGAGTACCACTCTATTGATAAGACTCACAACACACGAGCGTCTGCTATCATGGGCCCACTAAAGCCATTGCTGCTTTGAACATCCATCATATAACCCGCTGGGTATGTCTATTTAAGGGTTGCTCTTTAACAGGGGAAGTGAGTGTGCTGTGGCTTCTTGAATTTGCTGTGTCAATAAAAAGGGGGGTAATACAGGGGACATGCTAGATGTGACAGCCTGGCGCTGAGAAGTACCACACAAATCCAACACAGTCGTGTTAATGATGACTCATCTACAATGGTCTATATCTGCATTACGATCAGTTTATTTATGCTTTCATTTTGAACACCTTGCCCAGTAACTCAGACTTTATCGCCTCGAAACCTCGAAACGTGGAAAACGTGCACATAAGCAGTCAACACTCACATGTTCACACTTGGCCTGAAGCATGCTGAAAGTGTTATTCTCAATGGGAACATACAGCAGGGGTGGCAATCTCATTCCATGGAGGGTTCAGTGTATGCAGGTTTTTGCATTAACTTGCATCTTCAACCAAGGAGGGAACTAATTGAAATCAATGTAGTGCATTGGTTGCATCAAAAACCTGCATTCACTCGGCTCTCCGTGGAATGAGTTTGACACCTCCGACATGCGGTAAGGATTTCCATTACACAGTGAAAACCCAGAGAAGCTCTTCAAGCGCATGAAGAAACAAGGAGCACACCTGAAATGAGGAACAAATCCAGACTTTCGGTAACTCCAGACTTTCATTACTCCAGACTTTCGTTACTCTTCTAACGAAACGCATTTGAGACAGTCGTGCTACTTGTCGTTCGCAGTCAGGGCAGGTTTTTGTAAAGGACATCCCAGTTCATTCTGTCGCTCACTGTTATATTTTTAATACTTAATTAGGCGATGTCATTAACTTCCACACAAAGGACCTCAGCTGTGGGAAAGTAGAGTTGTACAGGATCCCATAGAAACGCAGCGTTTCCATGGCAGCAGAACGCTTCTGGTTTTACTGTACAAACCATGCTGCATCCCCCACAGTGTCAATATTTGTAGGCTACACATTTAGTAGTAGAAATGGGTAATAAGAAATATATTTTAATGTATGTCGGTTTTTCTAAATCCTTCAGCTTTATGCACACAAACACACACAGGACACAAATTCTGGTCTTACAGCGTTTACAGCAATGCATGTGTTTATCTAACTAAATTCAGTCGGTTCATAAATCACTGAAATTGCTGCCAACGGCATAATTTCTACCTGACTGGGTACAGCTTATTTCTCCGCTTATTTTCCCCCGTGTTACTCGATGTGGCCCAAAGTGGAGGTGCGCATGTTTACTGTGATTTTGTGGAATAAGAAGGTGGTTACAGGCACACACCCCCTGAAACAAACAGTGCCCCAAATAAAGATCTTTGCATCTATTTCTTTAGAGTGAGGTGCATCACAGCATAGCCAGAAAGGTATACATTTAATTTTATAACCGCTACATTTATTGTTTTGGAAACGCACAAAGCTCCTTAGCAACTACAGGAGCAGTATTCACATGGGTGGACACGCTGACTTAAAGAACTATTCTCTGGGTATACTACAGGTCCCTGTCAGGGACACCTGGTGCAGTAGAACTCTTTCTGGGAAAGCACAATCATTTCAGCATGCGTGTATCACAAATCATTTATCAGCATTACCAACCGTGAAGCCATAGATTGTTTTCAAAGAAGCTCATTTCCAATTATAGAACCACACCTGAATGCCACTTACAACGTGTGCAATTTAATCAATGCCAATTTAACTAGAAATAATTAGAAATTGAATATGGCAGCAGTAAACAAAATTCCCATCAGAGGCGTAGGTAAAGGAGGAGTGAAGAGTGCAGGAAGTGAGGATTGTCACAATAACTCATCTCAGACCGTTTCAATGTTTCCTTAGCCTCCAAGTGCCTTCCACACAGAAGTATGTAAACATGAACTCTCAAACGTTTGGATCTGCTGGACGAAGGGGCCTACTCTTGAACTGAAGAGAAATTAATTTCCTAGAGGAAACCGAAAATACAGTTTGAGGAATTGGAATAGAACTAGTGATTTTGCATGTTCAGCAAGTGTGAAATGGGCAAGAAAATGTACATTAGGAGAAGTGTTTTAAAAGAATCTCAAAGAGCTGGAGAGACAGAGAGCCACAGATCATTATGGAAACATGCCTTGTGAACTAGAGATCTGAACTAAAGATCTGGGCCTGGAGTAGCTGATCGAGAGTGAACCTTAGCCTGCGTTAGTCTGTGGATATGCATTACTGAACTTACTCTGGATCTGCGAAACTGCTCTAAAGTGAACAAAGAAATACGTGCTGAAACTAGTCGAAGTCTGGCATGTGGGGGCTAATACCTGGAGACAGACACATCTATCTTTAGAAGCAGTAAATCAAAGTCAAGTAAGACAGCCTACACGTTAACAAATCTGGGGGGGAAATGAACGTTTTACAATTAGATGTGATCCATTCGATGAGTTGTAGTGGGTGCAAGGCTGTCTTAATCTGTTACCTTTTCTTTACTTTAGTACGACACACACTGACTTTGTGATATGCCGTCTACCTACGCAGTGTGCTCCATTTCAATCTTAATCCCCCCAGCCCACTCGTGGGACTGAAGGTTTTTACTTAATGTCTTAATTCACTGTGTCATAACTGAAATACAGTCAATCATGATGAATCAGTGTTTACATTTCATTTCAAAACATCCTGGATGGCTTTGTTTTCTGACTGGTGTAAAACAAAATGTCTAGTACCATAAAGAGGCTGAAATAGGAAATTAAAGAGCTTTTGAGCGCTTTCTAAGAGATTATCTTCATGACTGACACTTTCCGTTTGACCTTTAGGCTGAGAAGGAAAAGGAAAAGGAACACACTAGCAATAAACTGCACTCTAGTGAAGTACTTCTACAAGACCTTAAACCATGTTTGTTTTAAAACACAGTGCAAAAATGTGTCAAACAAACTATTGGCCATTATAACACCATTATACCATCAGACTACAACTCGCCATCCCCCCGAAAATGGAATCATGGGTAAATCTCCAGCAAACGAACGGCTCTCCCTGAGTAAAGAGAGAATTTATTGGTCTGTGGACTCAGTTGTTCTCAGCGAATTGGCGTTCCCTCCAGCTGGTCTGTTGTCTAGGAAAATCTGTGCAATGGTTTCCCCTCCATCTGGTCTGGGCCGATCCTCACCCAACCTGTTAACAGCCCAGGCAGGCGGGTGGAGAGCTCGGGGGGCTAGCCAAAGAACGGCCTGCCCGGCTCACTCCACCACAGCTGCCATGAATTCAGCCCGTCAATGACGGCCCTCCATTGCGGTCATCCCCCGGTCTCCCCCACCTCCCCTCCTGCTGCCGTTTGGTGCAGCCACACGCTCTCGTCGTGAATCTCGCCAAGCAGACGAGGGGGGCGCCAGTTCGGCGGCCACGCAGACACATAAATCCTCGCCCCCGAGTCAATGGCTTGTAATTTCTATCCTCCCAGATGTCTGCGCTGACAGCTCAGGGCCAGTGTGCCATGCTCCCCCCCAGTCTGAGAAAGTTTCAGACCGAGAGGAACACTCACAGGGTAAATCAAGCCATTCCCAAGCATCGTTCGTATAAAGAAGAGGACCAGAGAGAGAGAGAGAGAGAGAGAGCGCAGGGGCCTGGGGAGTGGAGAGAATCCCGGGGTTACCATGACAACGGTGGACCACGGAACGTTGGCCACAACACCACCACAGAATGCCCCCAACCTGTTCCCGTGGCGGTAAAACAGTGATTCGACCTGATTCTCACTCACAGACTCGCTCTCTCTCTTCTCTCCTGGCCTCCGGTCTAGATTCGGCACATTGTTCCTGTCACATAAATCTAACGTTCACGGCGGCTGCTTACATACATTTCTAAATGGAAATGGACAACATGATTCTGCTGATTGGCTAAGATCTGTGATGTTTCCAACAACACACCTCAGCAATATGCGTGGAAATAGAATTTAAATCTCGACTGACATAGGCACGTTGCCTGTAAACTGACCCAACAAAGGTGGGGGGCAATAAGTCCGGGGCAAAATGAGTAAAATAACCATGCCGTTCGGACCTTTAAATTGTGATCGCTTGGGGTGCAATCACCATTTACTGTATAATTACTGCCTTTCTCTTATGGTGCTTTTCCACCACACAGTACGGTACGGTAAGGCATGGTAACCATCCGAATCCGTAACTATCCCCTTCCCAGATCGAGTCCCTGTGTCGTTTTTCCATCACACAACAGAACCATGAAGATAGGAGGAGTTATCTGAAGTGACAAAAAAGAATGTGACCGCTGTGGTGACATTAGCATTGACATAGTAAACATTATAGCTGAAATTCACAAAAGCAGAACACATTTAGCTTTCCCTATCACATTAGCTACAATTTTCTTACCTCTACCTGGGAGTCATGTTGGGGGCAACGAGTGCAGTGACTTCACACTCGGCTATATAATCTTTCATATTTGGCTATATTAATATATATATATTGGCAAGTTTCCCCACGGGGACAATTTTAGTATATCGTATCGTTATTCGGCGTTGGTCCTCCAATTAATTGCAATTTACCAAGATCACATTTAATACCTCATATCTGTAGCCTACATTTTTTCAATCATATAAAAAAGGAAAACATCAGCTATATTTGTCTTTGTGTTTACATCTGTGCTTTTATGTAGTTTGTCGCCACACAAAATATGTCCAGCATGAGCTAGGAGCTAAAAAAATTTAAATGCCAGTGTTGATTTATGGAGACGCAAGATTGTTCAAACACTTTGTCATTTGACCCTGTCCAGTTCAGATCCTTTTGTTTCAAAGGCCTGGGTTTAGCTCGAGCATGGGAATGCATTGAAGCGATCCCTATATCTTTCAAAAAATCTATTTATGCCCAGCGGTCTAGTGCACCGCGCTTTGGAGCGGTGTGCGCTGCCCGTCAGAGACGCGGATCGAAACCCGCATTTCTACCAGACCGGCCCTGGTCGTCAGCCCCGATCGGAGGCGGCATTTGGCTGTCCGCCTCCGGGGAAGGGGGGAGGGAGAGCCGACAGGAGTCCACCGAGGAGAAGGTTAATGGAGTCCGTGGAAGATCTCCGTCTCGAAAGAAGGCGGGGAAATAGGTCCAGGAATACGAATCTCTTTCCCGGAGGACGGGTGGCGGACTCGTGAGGGTGGAGAATTGAAAATAAAATAGAGGGCATAATTGGCTACCAAAATTGGGAGAAAAACGGGGAAAATCAAAAAATAAAATAATAATAAAATAAAATAAAATAAATCTATTTATGTGAGGAATTAAAATGTTGTACTATGAAAACGTATATTCTAATTACGTTAATGAAAATGAAAATGACAATACTACACTTTCTCCTTTAAAAAAAAACATGTTTATTTCACTTTTCTTAACACAAACGTAACTCGTAGAGTCACACAAACCTGACAATAATGCCAAACTCTATATAATACTCTTCGAATAACACCAATAATCGAAATGAAGCTGAAAAAAAACATGGCGGTTGTGTCCGAGCTTTAGCGTGGCGATTCTCTAATGGTCTGCAGTATTGCCAGCTCCACCCTTAGGTCCCTGTTCGGCTCGCTAGTACCTAAACAGAGCAGTAGCTAAATTCAGCGCGGGTACTTAGGTTCGGTACGGTTCGCTTGGCGGTGGAAAAAGCGACAAAACATGGGATCACAGATTGGTTACCGTGCCGTGCTGTACCGTACTGTGCGGTGGAAAAATGCCATTACTTGGGCAAGAGGAAACAAAATGTTGAGAAACTACAAATGAGCCTGAAGGTATTCTTTTGAAAGTTATCATCACCTAGGCCCAAGCCTCCATAAAAATGCCTGTCTGGTGTTTCACAACTACATATTGGAATTTAGCAATCTAGGAGACAAATATTGAGATGAAGAGAACTTTCCATCCCTCCTGAAACTTTGTGTCAGCTTTTATTTCACAACCCATTTAGACCTAAAACGCCTGCTAAAAACGCCTTTAAAACCTAAGCAATTATTCTACACAACCTCTTAAAACCTGAGGGTTTTCTGGAAAAAAATTAAAAAAAGCCGACACAACGTGCACTTCATTTCCCCCACGTCTATTTCAGCGAATCACAGCGCATTTCATTAATCGCAAAATCAGGACCAAAACGTCACTCCAGGTCTTAATGGGTTAAAGAACAGTGCATGCATTTACAGGGGTGAAGCTGCAGCCTGTATACTGCAGCTAAAATGACTGGGAGTTTAATCAAACGCTGTGGTAGAAGTAAATTCTGATTTACTTAAAAGGTTCCCACACAGCGTCAACTTCAATGATCTACAGCTCATTAGCACAGTTAAACCTTTCTACCTCAGTGGGCAGCTCTGAATTAAAACCGCAATGCTATCGTCCAAATGCAACCTTCAAAAGACAAGTTCTTTTATTGTGACCTTCATAATACAGCCCACTATATTTTCTAGTTATGAATCTGAAGCTGTGACATTTTTCCTAAGAACCACACCTTTTTGTCTGCTGCCTTAAGAATATCCGTATTCGCCTAAGTAGCAAAGGGGAATGTTACAGAAGTGTAAAATGTTACAGAATCACTGAGAAAATGCTTGGTGTCAACAGTGAGGTATGAAGCTCTAGAAACAATCAAATAAATCTGTGGTTCAAGTCATTGTAATTACATCATCAGGGAAGCTACTGAAAATTGTGAATAGTGCAGGAGTGGCTCTGTAGTACCGGTCAACGGCCTGGGGAGTGCTGTCTTGGAGGAGACGGTACTTCGCCTTCGTCACTACCGGTCACAGGGCTACGGCAGCGAACTCACATTCTCTGTGGTTCTCTGTGGCTCAGTTGGTAGAGCATGGCGTTGGCGAACAATCCCCACTGGGGCCACATATACTGAAAATGTATGCATTCACTACTGTAAGTCGCTTTGGATAAAAGCGTCTGCTAAATGGCATATATTATTATTATTATTATTATATTATATATTATTACGAGGGGGAGGATTGACTTGAAAATAGCAGGTGTAATTGGCTACCAAATTGGGAGAAAATGGGATGAAATCAGAAACAAAATTTAAAAACACAATTGTGCATTTCTGTCATGATGACATCCTTCCAAGCATAGCTGTGTATTCAATGGTCCATGCAATTGGGGCACAGTGGGGAGATGGAATGCAATGCCCAATATGTCCAGAACTACTTTGTGCACTCTGCAAAACCAATATGGCAAATAAAATAATGAGTGACAATTCTCAGCCAGAAATCCTATTCAAATGTTTCTTTTTTAACGCATTTCCTTCAGCATCCGATGTAAGCACCGATGGTTCAGCAAATAAACCACCAGGTCAGTTTCCAAAAACAGTTTATTAAGGAAAATGGTAATGAGATTCGCAACAGCATTTTTCAGTAGTGCAGCTCTCAGCTAAAGGGAAAACATTTTGCGAAGACTCAGTGAAGATTTGACCACTGTCTTGAAGTGTATTTCTACTCTACTCTTCCTCCTCTCACAGCTGTTTCAAACTGGACCTGTCCTTGTGCATGTGACTGGTGTGCATTTGTAAAAAAAAATCTAAATGTACGCACATCATTTAGCATTTTGGCACTTTTTAGTAGTCGACCCAGTGCATTATGTGCACAACCATCTTTAACATATGTAAGGAATTCATGGGCGGTCTTCTATTCACACAGAAAAAGGTCACAATAAAATGTGTTACAGAAACAAACTGGAAACTACCTGAAACTACCGAGTACAGTCAGGGTGTTTGGTAGGAATTATGGTGATGTACAGGACCTACTTTGTTCTATATTTACAGACGTGACAGACAGAAAAGAGGTTATTATCATCGTGCCGCATTCACGAGATAGGTGCTCAGCAAGCCTACGTTCCACTCCGTGTGTGTGTCCGTGCGCTGTCAGCTGCCCTGCGAGGCGTGACTGCTTGGCAAGCGTAGCTCCGAGTTTCTGGTCCAGAATAACAAGCGATTTAGTTACGGATTTTGTCATATAGTATGCGTTGAATGGACGCTGAAAATGTCCACGCGTATCATTCGGAGGTTCCGTTTCTTGTAGGCCTACCAAAAGTGTCTCCAAATAACGCGTGTACGTATACCTCCTATCAAACGCAGGTAACTTGCCAACATATTTTTAGAGAACGTGTTGGCAAGTTCGCTGGTTACAACCGTTATTACGAGATACCGTTTGGTGCCAGAAGGAGACACCCAAGAGACCTCAGACTACTACAGTCCAAAAACAAGACTGTAAAGTAGTTCACTGGAATATCTAGGCTTAGTGAAGCACATTTCACCAACATCTGTTTGACGCGAGCGCGAAGTATTTCGCATCCGTGTGGAATTTCCGTGGGATTCCCCGTGGAATCTCGTTTTAAAATCGTTTAAAAATGCAAACAACAGACAATGTATCCCGATTTAAGTTTAATAGGAATCCAAAAAAACTACACGACGACATATTGTATCGGAATGGCTAACTCCAAGGGGTGTTCCGAAGTATTTTGACTCTCAGCTCTTGTATAACCGGTTAAACCTTAAAAATGTGATGTTGTTGTTGCTGAGAAAGGACTTTTATTGATCTTAATAAAACAAATGGAGGATACGCGTTTTAGACACTAAAACAGCCTATGAAAACTCGAAAAAGAAAAGAGTTATGTCTATCGTGTTTGCTCTTTATGTTGCATTAATGGTCGCGTAGGCTACTTTAACATGGCAAAAACAAAACACTGAAGTCACCTACTCTGCATCGTATCTAAACTTATATACATATATGTATATATACACTGGCGAACAGATTAGCGTTTGCTAGCTAGCTGTTGCATATAGCTGCGATAATCTTGCAACAATAGATAATGCCAATTTAGCTGCTGTGCCAAGCGGATGCGTTCACGAATGCGCCCACTAATTGTTAGATCGTTGTAAACAACATATTACCATCTTACTTCAATTCAAACCATAGGTTACACAGACGCTTCTGAGACTATGAGAACTACCATCTCATAACATGCAACCTCTGTCCATCTCGACATGCAAGCGTAATAAAAGGTCGGTATTTACCATTTCGTTCCTGTGATAGTATTTCTTCACTTCAAGCAAAGTTGTATCCAGTGCGGTGTCGGCGCTGGGCATAGTCCCCTGGAGTGCGATCCTAAGAGACGTGCTTCAAGTTACCAGAGCAGTGTGCATCGTAACTCAAATTAAAAGAGTGGCCTCATCAACTCTTTCACGGATTATCGGTCCCTCGGTGCGATCCGCTCCTATGCACAGCGCAATGTGCGAATAGATCCCGCCCACAGCTCTGTGGCGAGGGGGGAGGAGTGTACTCTTTCGACATCCTACAAAACAATACAATCATTTCCAGTAGGTTTATTATTATTATTATTGATAATGATAATAATAATAAATAAAAAATAAAAAAACCTACTGGAAATTATTGTATTGTTTTGTTTTGTTATTATATTATTAATCATTATTATTATTATTATTATTAATAATAATGTTCTTGTTGTTGCTGCTGTTAATAATAATAAAAAATATATATATAATAATGGGATATAATTCATTATTAATTTTAGTGCATTTTAACATTTATTCTATTTTGTATAATTCAGTGCTATCCCATATATTCTAGAATGTATAACACAATCCAGGAGGCTAAACCCTCCTAAGAATGTTGACATTGTATGCAAATTATCTGTGATTTTCATCGGAATAATATTCACCAGACTTTCAGATTTTCTCCTGGGGTTCAAATGTCAATGAGTTTTCACAAATTCCACACCATATTCAAAGAATGAGCCAGACACACACAGTCATAATCCCCTGTGCATCAACCCCACTCTCTCCTCCTGTGCATCAACCCCACTCTCTCCTCCTGTGCATCAACCCCACTCTCTCCTCCTGTGTATACTGACAGAGACTCACTAAGACGGGGCGGCAGTGTAGTGTAATGGTTAAGGAACTGGGCTTGTAACTCAGAGATTGCAGGTTCAATTCCCAGGTGGGGGCACGGCCGTTGTACCCTTAAGAAAGGTACTTAACCTGAACTGCTTCAGTAAAATATTCAGCTGTATAAATGGATTGTATGTTAAGAAATGTAAACTGTGTAAATCACTCTAGATAAGAGCGTCTGCTAAATGCCTGTAATGTAATGTAATGTAACAGGGATAGGGATAACACAGTAGCACCCTCTCCGCAAAAATTACATCAAGTCCGTTTAACAATAGAGTGAACGCCGCACAGCACGGTATGCAGCTGCCAACAATGTCTATCGCTGTATTATTACTGCACTGATCTCTTGCGCAAACAATGAACGATCATACCATGTATAAATGCACCTCTTGTAAGTCGCTCTGGATAAGAGCATCTGCTAAATTCTTAAAAGGTCAAATGTAAAATGTAGAGTCCTGCAGGTACAATGACACACGGACACCCTAATTCACTCGGGTTCCAATTGCCAGGAGCAACTTCGTTGAGGAACCTTGCTACCTTTCTCACAAAGACAGCAGCAAGTAATCCTAATGGACACTTTAGCTGAAAAACTGTCATTTCCTGCTTCCTGCAAAGAAAGGAGATTGTCTAACCAGCTGTAACTTACAGGTGAGATAGAGGAGATTTCTGACTTCCAGAGATCTGATCCTTCTTATGAATAATGAAGCAGTCTCACCCCTTAATTCACTTTCCAGTGTGGCAGCCAGACAGGAACAGTGAGGGGAATGGTAATAGAGGGCCGGTATGCCAGCAGCGATGGCTCCACCCCATGCCCATATTAGGGCTTCCTGCTCAACGAGCTGCACCTGGGGAGAATCACAGCGCTGAGTGGCCATGCTACAAAGGCTGTGTTCGAAACCGTTCCCTATTCCCTAAATAGTGCACTATATAGTGTGTTCGCCAATTTGTTCAACACACTATATAGTGCACTATTTAGGGAATAGGGAACGGTTTCGAACACAGCCAAAGAGAGGCACAAGGTACTCAGCCCAGACAGAGTACCGCAAGGGAAATCAACCAGAGAGAGTGAGTAGTGAGAGAAGAGTAAAATACAGTGCTGTGTGCTAACCGTTGTGATCATTGTTTGGATAGGAGAACCTTCTTTGTGTAACGAACCTCGACTGTCTGACTACCCTGCTGGAAAACCCGCCCTGGACTGTGAGAGAATCTGCTTCCATGTACCGATATATATGATAATAATAATAATATATGCCATTTAGCAGATGCTTTTACCCAAAGCGACTTCCAGTAGTGAATGCATACATTTTTTAGTACATGTGGTCCCAGTGGGAATTTAACCCACAACTTAAGCATTGCCAACGCCATGCTCTACCGACTGAGCCACACAGGACCACTTGGTATCAGCCCAGACGATTCTCAAGGATTACGGATTCCCTGCAAACCGCCATTGACTCTCTCTGCCCCTTCCCTTTTCCCCCTGGAAATTAAATAAAGTTCCAGTGAATTGAATTCCTTTGGCTGTGAATCTCATTGATTATCTGGCTTGGTTTTGTGTGAACTCCACACTCCCAGGGGTTCGTCACACCAGGCAGACCTGCTCCTGTAGCTGTGGCTTTGTGATACCATCTTTACGCTGTGATGCCCGGCTCCTGTTATACAATAATATGGCTGTAGTTTTGAACACATTATCTTCACCTGTACCTTTCCACAAAAACAATTATTCTAATTTTGTGTCATTAATGTGCACAGATGTTGGGAGTCTTTTAATGGTCATGAATGCTTTTTTTCTATACTTTTATCTATAGATAAGCCAAATCCTAATCTTTTCCAACATAAAAGGGGAAACTGAACTCAGATCAACACAGACAGGCAGCTTTAAAAGGCGTTGCATGACTGCATTTTAAATCAATGAGTCTGCGAAGGGGTGGTGTGTGTGTGTGTGTATGCATGGGGGCACCGTGTTTTTTACTTTGAGAACCTGCCACAGCAAAGGTCTCTACACATCCCTGTGCAGCCTGAAGTCTTGTTCATTATGGTGACAAATGTTTATGAAAGCTTATAAATGGTATTACACCATAATGAGTACATATCAATGTATAAGAAGAACATAAGAACATAAGAATACATAATGATGAGAACGGGCCGTTCGGCCCATCTTGGCTCATCATGTCCTAATCTAAAGAACATCTAGTACTACATCTAGCCTGGCCTTGAATAGCCTGAGCGTTTCTGCCTCACTCTGTTTCTGACTTCACTGGCCCTGGCAATAAACACACTCTTTTTAGTCTTACAATGTTAAGCAGCTGCAGAATGGCCACCTATCTCTTTGGGCTAGGAGAGAAGAGAGGGTAGAACTGCTTTGCAAAGAAATGAAAGAAATAGTCTATAGATCCAGAAAGAATGTAATATAATCAACAAACAACCTACTCAGTTGGATTGTTGTAGCCTGGGTAGAATAATTGGGAGAGAGCTTCGTGAAACTCGATAAAATGGCTTCTTCCAGGTTAACGTTCTTGCAATGCTGCAATGAAAAGGTAGCGACAGGATAGTGTTGCTGCAATGTACTGTAAATTATTGTCCCATTATGGCTTGGTTTTGAACTGGAGAACTGTGTCTCTCATGAACATTCTAAACATTAAAACGTTTTCTCCCATTCGTTCATTTAATGGCACACACTTTTAATGTGAAGTTTTCTTACAGCCACTGTTTTTGCAATAATAATAATGTCGTTTACAAATGAGCTTATTGAAGAAGGATTGACAACCTTTATTCAAATAAAGCTATGTACACTACCGATCAAGTTTTAGAACACCCCCATTTTCCAGTTTTTACTGAAATTTAAGCAGTTCAAGTCCAGTGAATAACCTGAAATGGTACAAAGGTAAGTGGTAAACTGCCAGAGGTTAAAAAAAAGAGTTTAGGTTACCAAAAACTGAAAAATAATGTAAATGTCAGAGTTATAAAAAAAGGCCCTTTTCAGGGAACAAGTAATGGGGTAACTTAGTTTACCGCTTACCTTTGTACCATTTCAGGATATTCACTGGACTTGAACTGCTTAAATTTCAGTTAAAACTGGAAAATGGGGGTGTCCTAAAACTTTTGACCGGTAGTGTATATATATATATATTTATATCACAGGGAAAAATCCTGCTGGCACTATATGCACAATCAGTGATGAAGACACCCGATACCATTCAAGAGATTCTAAGAATAGAACTGAACATTAATATTTTAAACACGTCGTTCTCAGCGTTATACTTTAAAGATCTCACTAATGAACAAATACAAGGAAACCTTTTCACACACACCAACATTCTTCACACATCAACAGCACTTTGTGCTGCTTTTGGTAAGGACACCCATTGTTGGAGCAGAGAAAACTCCTGTCGTTATGTCCCATTGTCTGCATCTTTCTTTCTGATCAGCACAGTTTACATTGTGGAATACAATGGCCATGATTAAATCTAATGAATTCAGACTACATACGGACAAACGCAATTCAATAAAATCGAACTAGGCTATCTCAAAGCCTATAATGAGTCGTATGTCTCTAAGCAAAGTAGGAGATCGTAGCAGGATTATAGTAGAACATTGGCATCATGGGTTGTCTCTGATTGGCCAACCAATTCCCCAAATGCCTTCCTTTTTTGGGTTGCAGTTCTATGGAGTCCAATTCGTGCCAAAAGTATTGACCGAAAAACATACAATCTCGTAATCGTACAAACGTGGAGTCATATGTATTGAGATGAAAAATAAAATAAATTTAAATGTAAAAATTGAACCTTAAACTAAAAAATTAAGTTCAAATGTTTAAAAAGTCGAGAGGTGCGTCTATGACACTGGTTGGTTCGCGGTAGGCGTTACCTGAGGGTATTTTTGGTGCCACCTCGTGATACCCCTCCGGTGAACTAAGCATAGTAGGTGTATCCCACATAAAGTTTCCATACATTAAGTCAAGTGGTATGTGCATGAAAGGTAAGTACTACATTATCAATGCATTATCTGGTATCTTCCGCAAGAGACTCAAAACCCACCTTTTCAGACTCCACTACCACTGAATTCTGTACATCTAGCCTATTGTCATCACCACTGCCTACTTGTTTAATACTTTTTGTATATGTATACTTGTTTACTCCTCAAATAAAAAAAGAATAACCTTTTCCTTCCCAGTGTTACAGGTATGGTGTGCAGCCGCCAACAATGATGTCTATCGCTGTATTACTGCACTGATCTCTTGCGCGAACTATGATTGATCTTACCATGTATTAATGCACATCTAGTAAGTCGCTCTGGGTAAGAGCGTCTGCTAAATGCTTAAAATGCCAATGTAAAATGGTAGGTAAAATAATTGCATGTTATGGTATACTGTACAACGTTAAGCATGCCTCTCTCATCGAATCCTCATGAAAACAATGGCAAAAGTCAAAACCTAAAAAAAAAAGTTATTTGAAAGCGAAGGAGACAAATGTTGCCCCAATGAGAGAAAAGCGTTCTCATTGCTTGCAAACGGGGAATTAACGATTTCAAATGAAGGCTACCGTTTGAACTTTATTTTTTGCTTTACAATTCAAATCTTTTCATTTCTTTTATTTCTTTTTTATCTCAGTAGGCTACATATCATTCCATTTTTGCCTACAGTTATTATTTTTTACGATTGCCAGGTTGTTTTTTCGGTCAATATAGCCTACTTTTGGCACTAATTTGACTCAATAGGCTTCAGTTCATGCTATATCCAGATTCATGTTCGCGTCTCAGTAGTATAGTAGTATAGGACGATATTACCCCATGGGAAATTGATTGTTGGCACTTCAAAATGATTTTGAACGGCCCTGGTGATGTACAAATTTAACGATTGAATGATTGAAATAATATAAAATAAACATTTTGAAAAACAGTAGCCTATATGTCCGCAAAAAATAAAAAGATTAATAAACAAATAATATTTGTTTTATATAGTTATAAACTAATGCATATTTATAAACAAATTTGAAAACAATTTATACTATACATGTTAATTATGTGTAATATTTTGGTTGTACTGGTTTCTTATTGCAAGAAAACTAAACTTTGTAGATCTGTTCCTAATGAGTTGCGTATGGCGTTAATACTGCGCTGATTAAAAAAATAATTCAGTGAAACTAGTTGAGAAAAGAAAGACATTTTTCCATAGTCTACATCTTTCCAGAGCCAGGGTTTGTTATAAATGCAATGTTATCTACCACAGTTTGAAGACAGATGTTTTTGGATTTAATTTTACAAGTGCAGTTTAATTGATTTAATTTTCACCCGCAAGCAAGATAATTTGACCTCTGGATCCTTGGTGTTTAAAGTTCAAAGTTCAGCACTCTGAATACTGAACACAAGTGGTATTACGTATTAAAACCCCCTCACTTATCCTACATGTAAAATATCTTTATTTGATTTAATATAATAATTACTACACAGGATACCAATGAGCAATTCAATCACCAAATTCGTTGATAGGCAGAGCAAACTGGTGGATCAACCTCAAAATATGCAACTCACAATTCAATTAAAATTAAGAGCTGTTTTATTAAGCTCCAAGTCTTAGACAAAGACAAACTATTCAACATCCAATCTACAGACATAGGTTGAACTACCTTAACAAATACTAAATCCTAGACATAAAAATGACATGTAACAATCACAAAATAAATTAAATGGAAGACAATGATAGCAGAATGCAGGAATGCAGGAATAGTCTCCCAAGAATGCAGGAATATGTGGAATCACCCTTGAATTGCTAGACTCTTCTGAACTACTAAAAAACGGAGCTCAGGCCATTAACAGGTCACACTTTAAGTGTTTGGGGGAGGGGGGGGTGGCGGGTGGCTCCCGCTCTCCTTAGCCCATGTATGATTAATTTATGATTTGGGGGAAGGCCCAGCGCAAGCCAAGTTCAGACCCCTTTGTATATTTTTGTTTTGGGTCATTTACAATCACAAGGTCACCATTGATATGATCCTTTCATGGTTAGAATCGTGGTGACACCAAACATCGATAGAGCCTGGGGAAGACAGCTTGGTTTATACATAACAGTTGGTTGAGCTGATATTTGGAGAGGCATAATATGCTCAGGCAAAGAATACTGCAACCATGTGACAAGGCCAATCATAACACCTTCACCTTGGACCTCCGCTTTCAATTTGGTGGGCCTAAATTCTTAGCTGATGGGTAGAAACCCAAACTTGTGATGTGTGACATAGGCATGCAAGTTTGGTGTGCTGATGTAAGAAGGACTAGATTTTTTTAAACTTTTTGTATATTAATCTACATACTGGTTCCTGCTCAAGTTCAAGTTCAAGGTCCATTACAAACCTCTTTACAGAGATGTAGAGCCAAACTGTAACCACAACATCCATCTTCTCATGGCACAAATCAAAATTTGTCAATCAAATTTAAACAATCATTTGTCAATTCATTCAAACAAGGCTTAACATTATTTTTGTTTTCTGGAAAAGGAAAAAGAGTAGGCCTATTTGAAAATGAACAACCCACTTCCCTCGGGGAAGATAGTTGTGGGACATATGAAACACACGCCCAGCTAATGACTCCTATAAGGCTGATATGTAAATGTTTGACACTTCTAACCAGACCGTCAGCGTTACCTAATTATAAAAATGCCACTGCACTGCAGTCAACACAACATAAATGTGAATGTACCCTTGATAGCCTCTCTCAAGCTAAAATCTCTCTAGATTTGTTTGATGCAATCATGATATGCTGCAGGGTTTTTGAAAAAGGTCAAATGAAGTCTGTAAAACAGGAGGCAACATTACAAAAGGCTGCAGGGTTGCAGGGTTGCCCCTACAAGGAGGAAATGTGAGGGGACCCGGCAAACATGCCAGTCCCATAAAATTTCTACGACAGCACTGCAATGTGATAATAACAGCTGCTGAGAGCTTTGAGAATGTTTTATGTTAAGAAACAAGACACTACTAATGCCAGTGATTTAAATGGTATAGAAAATTTAATAAAATAAAAATGGCTTCAGCCAACAGCCAGAAACACATTTGTTGCCTGCATGTGATAATGAAAGCTGACAGGGTAATACATGGACATAGTTGCTTAGTTTCTTTTACAAAGGCACTTAGCTCTGCAGCTCTAAGCATAGCCTGCCCGAGACTTCCATCGCTTGCGGCAACTCCCTGATGTGTGTGAGCCTGCCAGCGGTGCTCAGACTGGTTGTAGAGTGTTCTGTCTGCCAGCCAGTGCCTTTTTCCATTTGTGAAACAGCACAGAAATACACATTAATACAGAATCCTCAAGAGCTTGGGCTTTGGGCCTTTCAATTTTAGGCCAAGGGCCAGGAGACTCTACAGAGTATAATAACTGTAGTAGCAGTAGCTAGGAGATGTAACTCAAATCACGGGCTGGCAGTGTAGTGTAATGGTTAGGGAGCTGGGCCTGTAACTCAGAGGTTGCAGGTTCAATTCCCAGGTGGGGCACTGCTGTTGTACCCTTGAGCAAGGTAAGAGCGTCTGCTAAATGCCTAAAATGTAAAGAAAGAACCACCAGTGTACAGTTAAATACCTCCCTGAATAACAGCTAACCTGAGTGTAGCAGGGCTATCGCTTGGGAAATCACTATGAACCCAGTTAACAACAATAGGTAAGATGTAGGATGATGTATTAATCTCAGTATGCACAGTCTGTGTATGATGTATGTTTGTGTGCGTGTCTGTGTTTAATTTATTCTCTAGGTTTAATTTATGCAAGTCAACCAATGACTTAACCAAAATAGTATGGTTTATATTATATACAACGACCATTATATATTTGTATGTGTGTGTGTGTGTGTCAGTGTGTGCAAAAATGCAATACAGTTTGAGTTTGGCCTGTTGTGCTGGAAACTATTAATTAGTGCCGTTCAAGTCCCCGGACACTGCTAATTCACTGTCGTAAAGATTCACTCTACTTGTTTATGGATTGTATTAGGCTTAGGCATTATTTTCTGCATTGAGTGCTTTATTGCTACCTCTGAATTGTGGCTACAGATTTACCTGCAGGGTCCTAGTTTAACTATGTGGTTGCTCCTAGCATCCAGGAATTGTACTTCCCACTAGGGTGGCTTTCAGCTAAACTGTTCTTGACTACGGTTAACACTTTGTTGTACGTCGCTCTGGATAAGAGCGTCTGCCAAATGCCTGTAATGTAATGTAATGTAATGCCAAATTTGTTAGCCTGCCAAAACACTATGAAGTTTGAGAGGAAGGTCCGTGACAGGGCATCATCGTTAATCGTCAGTGAGGAAGCCTCTCTTCCCATTTTCTTTCTTACGGCACAGAGCGCTTTGTTCCTGAGCCGTGCACCTGGTGGTATCGCGTATCAGATCGGATTACCCCCAAGAGGCCAGCGGGTGAGCAACGGCTCGCACAAAACCAATACGGACGGAAACGCGGCACAATGAATAAACGATGACGTACACAACGACATGTATACCGCTCTGAATAAATTATCAAAACTACACGTGACACGGTGGATATGCCGAGGTGAACAAGCGCCGTGAAGGAAGGCAGGTCGTCTGCTCACCTTACAGCCAACCGGGAGGTGCTCAAAGAGCCCCGGGGCAGCTCGCTTGTGTTAATAGTGGTGGATTTTGTGAGTTATCTCAACTGATTTGAGGCTCTGTGATGGAAGACAGTGTGTAATGAACAATGTTATTGTAACGGAGTTGGTTCTGTCTCCAGCGAGTTTCAAACCGAATATCTTGACGCGACAGGAGTGACGATTAGCCCGCTGAGCTAAACATTACATTACATTACAAGCATTTAGCAGACGCTCTTATCCAGAGCGACGTACACAGTTTACATTTCTTTACAGCTGGATATTTACTGGAGCAATTCAGGTTAAGTACCTTTAGCTCAAGGGTACAACGGCAGTGTCCCACCTGGGAATCGAACCTAGGACCTTAACAATACAAGCCCAGTTCCCTAACCATTATGCAACACTGCCGCCAAAGACTCAAGTCCCCAACTCTGGGAGCTAACGTCACATTCTGTAGCGGACGCTCACGTGTTAACGCACGTACCGGAGCTCCACCGCTACATTATGAAATTACTCAATTCCTCACATTCTAGTGCCTCTAGTTCTAGGTGTAAACCAGGGGGAGGATGAAGAGACCCCTCACCCCTCAGAGACTTCTCTGCACATTGTCAGCCCACACCCAATTAGCGCTAAACATTATTGAAACATTTACAGTATTGCTGTAAGGTTGATTAGGTCGGGTGAAAAACAATGTTGTAGCAATGTTTCTTTTTTACTACCCTAAACACAATTGTCCAGCTATGTTTTAAATAGATCCATGTCACATTTCCTGCAGGAAAAAGCACGTGTTTGCAACCCAACAAAATCACAAGAGCACAACATTTTAACAACTTTCCACAACCTAAAAAAAACATTTAAAAAACATTATTTGGCTAACTGGGTAGGAGCCTTTCTGCATATATTCAACCCACTCAATGGAAGCAATTCCTCTGTGACTTTTTGAGACAATGCAATGCATACTAGCAACCTGAGTGTGGGTGCAAAGAGCAGAGAGAGAGAGAGAGAGTGTTGGCAGCCAAAACCTTCTTCCATGTGACAGGGCGACCGTATTCTTGGCTCTTACTACCATGCCTTCCTGTCTCCCTCTTGCCCACTACTCTCTTCCAGCCACACAGATCATTGCTCATGAACAAGGGTTGTGTAGTGAGTTTGTACTGGCGCGCTATGGCTGCCGTCGCGTTCACCCAGGTGGGTGCTGCACATTGGTGGTGGTTGAGGTGAGTTGCCCCAATCATTGTAAAGTGCTTTGAGTTCTTTGAAAAGCACTATATAAATCCAATGTTCAATTCAATTCAATTGAAGGGTGATTTCAAAGGGTGCTGAAGAAGTGAGCTGTGAAATCACCTGCCTAGTGCATTGAGCACTATGCAAGGTGCAGAAGAGGACAGTGACAGGAGAGACAACATTGCGCTCAGCACAATGAGCCTCGTTCAGGATTGGATGACATCTGGTCACAGCAGGAGGGCATTCCTCAGTCCCACGCCACGGGGAGTCTAACCTACTTCTCATTCTCGTGTTTTCAGCTCTGTGTCATCCCCGCTTCGTGCAGCACATGAATGAAAAAACCAATTCTCACGCCATGGCCTGCAAACTTGTTGCTTTTCTAACAGCTCCACTTCCGCTGCTGTAGGCAAACACAGCTTTTCCTTCTTCAGAGCCCTCACCCTTTGTTTAAATTCAGTGAGAAAAAATATTTTGGTCTCTTTGTCTCAACTCCATTCTTTCTGGAACAACACTTGTGATTGTGTTCAGATATGTGTTCTTCTCTCATATAGTCACTCTGGACTGTAATATAATAATATATGCCGTTTAGCAGACGCTTTTATCCAAAGCAACTTACAGTAGTGAATGCATACATTTTTCAGTATATATGGCCTCCAGTGGGAATCTAACCCACAACCTAAGCGTTGTCAGCGCTATGCCCTACCCACTGAGCCACACAGAACCACGCTCTACCTACTGAGCAACACAGAACCACACTCTACCTACTGAGACACACAGAACCACACTCTACCTACTGAGACACACAGAACCATGCTCTACCTACTGAGCCACACAGAACCACGCTCTACCTACTGAGCCACACAGAACCATGCTCTACCTACTGAGCCACACAGAACCACGCTCTACCTACTGAGCCACACAGAACCATGCTCTACCTACTGAGCCACACAGAACCACGCTCTACCTACTGAGCCACACAGAACCACGCTCTACCTACTGAGCAACACAGAACCACACTCTACCTACTGAGACACACAGAACCACACTCTACCTACTGAGCCACACAGAACCATGCTCTACCTACTGAGCCACACAGAACCATGCTCTACCTACTGAGCCACACAGAACCACGCTCTACCTACTGAGACACACAGAACCACACTCTACCTACTGAGCCACACAGAACCACGCTCTACCTACTGAGACACACAGAACCACGTTCTACCTACTGAGCCACACAGAACCACGCTCTACCTACTGAGCCACACAGAACCACGCTCTACCTACTGAGACACACAGAACCACACTCTACCTACTGAGCCACACAGAACCACACAATACCTACTGAGACACACAGAACCACGCTCTACCTACTGAGACACAGAACCACGCTCTACCTACTGAGCCACACAGAACCACGCTCTACCTACTGAGCCACACAGAACCATGCTCTACCTACTGAGCCACACAGAACCACGCTCTACCTACTGAGACACACAGAACCACACTCTACCTACTGAGCCACACAGAACCACGCTCTACCTACTGAGACACACAGAACCACACTCTACCTACTGAGACACACAGAACCACGCTCTACCTACTGAGACACACAGAACCACGCTCTACCTACTGAGCCACACAGAACCACGCTCTACCTACTGAGCCACACAGAACCACGCTCTACCTACTGACCACACAGAACCACACTCTACCTACTGAGCCACACAGAACCACGCTCTACCTACTGAGCCACACAGAACCACGCTCTACCTACTGAACCACACAGAACCACGCTCTACCTACTGAGACACACAGAACCACACTCTACCTACTGAGACACACAGAACCACGCTCTACCTACTGAGACACACAGAACCACGCTCTACCTACTGAGCCACACAGAACCATGCACTACCTACTGAGACCACACAGAACCACGCTCTACCTACTGAGCCACACAGAACCACGCTCTACCTACTGAGCCACACAGAACCACACTCTACCTACTGAGCCACACAGAACCACACTCTACCTACTGAGCCACACAGAACCACGCTCTACCTACTGAGCCACACAGAACCATGCTCTACCTACTGAGCCACACAGAACCATTAGTCCTATTAGGACCAGGACTATTAGTCCTTCACTCAGAATATATTCATTTCGGTAGGGGGCGCATTTGATATTTGGTATATTTAAACGGACTGATTACAGACAAGCTGCTCAAATAAGATTATCTGCTTCCCACAGACAGCAAAGTAATTAATCAAAAATGGTGCTTCTTCCACCAGCATCATTCAGCCAAATAACTAACTGTGCCATTACACCCAATTAAGAATGTCAAAATGTCATCAAGGGATGGCAAAGGATTGGAAATGATTTTCTATGGAAAATAGTTTCAATATGTTTTGGATTATTCGTTATACGTAGTATGTTCATATATACCGTATGTGTAAAATCAACTTATATTCCACCAATAAATTGTATGATTCTTTATTTTGAAAGAAACATGTCTCTTTGGACTGCAATTGTTTAGTTTTTTCCTGTAATGATAAACTCATCCCAAGAAGGCTGAATTTGTACACCTGTCAGTCAAGCCCAATTGAAGACCAAATCCAATTGCACTACCCTGTGAACTATAAAAGGAAAAATTCAGTTTTGAAATATTTTCATAAGAAACAGCATTCACGATGCAATAGCTGTCTCCATGAGATGCATATATTAGTTCTTACAGATGTCGGCAGGTTTGGCATGTACAGTAGTATAATAAAAAAATAAAAATGTTTAAATCACATTCAACATGCAGAGCTTGTTCAGTGATGAAGAATGTCAGACGTCCAAGGATGGATGTCATCACTTTGTCTGAAGATGAAGGAGGTCTGGGGTCAAGTAGGGGTCAGGACTTTGAATTAAATTGACCCTTTTGACTGAATGGTGATATTTTTTGCATAATTTTCTGCAGACATTTATTTGTTTAGCAGACACCCGTATTCACACTTACAATGATAGTATCCCACTTGGTAATCAAATCTGTAATCATTGGTTACAACCTTTACTTACAGGCTAAATACTAAATGAATGTTGGTCTCACGCATACACATACTGCAGCATACTACAGTCAGACATTAGTAATTTATTTCCTTAAGTTGGGAACACAACAATTTCAGCTAACAAGCCAGGTAAAATGCCAAGATTGGCCTGGTTGTTATTGTTCTTAAGCTCTTGTCTACAGATGAGCGGTCTGATCAAACTTGTAAAACGTGTACAACCCGTTTGTTTTGTTGAGTTTGAGGTACATGTAATGGGGTGTGAGATTTGTTTTGTTTAGTTGTTGGTTTTATTTTTCATTTTTTGAAAACGTAATCTCACAGAACCCATTGTTGCCGTGTCTAACAGAACGCAGACTGAACAAGGACAGAAAAACGTACATTTCTGGAGAGAAGACAGCCTCTTTTGGATTGTTCTGGAGGAACAGAAGAAAAAGTAGAAGAAAAGGATTGTGTAGTTTCCACTGTAAACTAATGAAAACCAAAAAAACTATCTCAGCAGAAATCGTGACCACCATGACAACCCTCTGTGCTCAGTTTAATAGATGTAACTTGATTAGGCCCTCAGATTACCTCCATAAGGTCATATTTCAGCAGCTGATTTTATTCAAGTTCACCCATTCAAGCTGGGAGGGAACCTGAAAATATATTATCAGAGAGCAGCTGGGTAGTAAATTAAGACTACAACAAAGACAGCTACAAAGAAAACAAAGAAATATTCTTGTGAAACTGGTTGTGCTTTGAGCTCCTTGTAACAGCAGACTAATGCAAACGTATCCAGCCTAGACAAAAGTTTTTATCATATTTACACAGTGATCCATAAAAACTGCACATTCTGTCCTCTTATTTAGTTGAAGTATGTATTTGTACTCATCTATTCAGTCTCATCATCCAGAGGATTGTTTAGTCCAATATCTGATAATATCCCACTTTAAACAGGGTTTTGTGCCTTCAAAGACTGAAACAATGGCAATTTACTGTGCTATATAATGTCTAGAATACTTTTGAAAATCATAACTGAGAAAATCATTACATAACTGAAAATCATAACCATAACACAACCTTACAGCAATACTAACACTCTTATCGACGTCACGTTCTGTAGCGGATGCTCACGTGTTAACCCCACGTAGCCCCCCGGAGCAGCACCGCTACATGCCTGCCACACTGTACCAGTCTGAGACCGTACTGTTTGAAAATGTGAATCTGTGGTCAGCCATCTCAGGATACCTCGGCAGTTGTTACCCTGAATATTTCCAAGCTTTCAAGTCTCAAAGTCTTTTGTTGGAAGTAGGAGAGGGCAGTGCCCAGCCAACCCGAGACGAGGGCCAGCTCCAAAGATGCAAGCTCAGCTTTCGCTCATATAATACATTTATTTATTGATTTATTCTCACGATGCCAAGTTTTTTAAAGAGTAGGACATAAATAACCTGATGTTTCCACTAAGCCACCCACCTATTTCTTTCTCCACTGCAGGACAGTCCTGTTACAACTCTTCAGATGGATCAAATACAGCAGACCAGTAAGCTCCTCGACATTTGCTTTTGTCGTATGTGTGCTTTTGCATCAGTGCTTATATTGCGATTGCATTTTTCTTCTTCCATGACTTTCCCCCCCCAGCCTCTTGTACAGAGTTTGTGGTTCTGCATGAAGCACTTTACCAGAAACAGCTGCTGGCACATTATACTATATAATATACTTATTTTATTGCCTATTGACAGCACATCTTACAGGCTTGGCTTGGGAACCCTTTCATTAAAAACGGTTCTGCCAGTGCCTCGGGCGGCGTAACGATTGATGCATTCGCTTGGGAGTGCAAGTTGCCTACTGCAGCCGCGGTTCGAAATCCGACTGGCCTTGGTCCTGGCAGCAATTGGCTGTCCACCCCAGGGGAAGGGGGAAGGGTGAGCCGGCACGAGCTCGCAGAGAAGTGCAAAGGGTGTCTCTAGAAAGTAGGTGGGCGACTCCCGTCTCGGAGGAGGTGGATCATCGCCGGCCTCGAGGAATTCGTTTGTGAAGAGCGGCGAGTTCGTGGGGGAGGGCGAATTGAAAGAAATAGAGGTATAGTTGGCTACCAAATTGGGAGAAAAACTGGAATAAAAAACAAAACAAAAAAAACAGTTCTGCCAGAACATTTCTGTCTTGACAAAATACAAATTGTAAGCACCTTACACTAAGGAATGGATCTTCAACTACTTCCTGGGGGCCAGATTCTTTTTAAAAATGGTGCATATGGGCCAAAACAATGTAGACTCCTTCTTAAAATATGCATTATGCTATTACATATTATAATGTCACTAGTGGGAGGTATGCTGACTGTTCAGACATGGTCACTATAATAATACATATTTTTTCCTTCTCAATGATAAAGCGGGCCGGGACAGAGTACATCTGTGACAGGACACACTTGGCCCCCAGGCTGCAAGTTGAATAGCCCTGCTGTAAGGTCTACACCTCTAAGGTAAGGGGATGTGTGATTTCAGTCCCGTATGTGCGCTCAGTATTTCAGCAGCAGTCACAACCAACTTCAAAGGGATCTTATCGTGGATAAATTGGAGCTACAGTCATACATCAGACTGATGTTTCTTTATCTCCCTCCTTTCAACACTGATCTCCTCTCTCTCTCTCTCTCTCTCTCTCTCTCTCTCTCTCTCTCTCTCACACACACACTTTTATTTCTCCCATCTCTTTTGGTTGCTTTTTCCTTGAATCCTCACTGAATTCTTCTCCCTTTCCTTCCATCTCACCTTGACATTTGCCTCTCTCTCTCTCTCTCTCTCTCTGTCTCATTTCTGCATTCACCATTCAGTGTGACAGCAGAGAGCTATATCTCAACTCCAGGTCCCACATCACAATCAACAGCTTATCTGTTATGACCTACACCGGCAGACGCAAACATTCGGCGGCTGGCACAGCACAGCACGGCGCGGCGAATAATGAAGCTGTAAGTCAAGGTCTGGCCGTCATTTCTCATGAGCAGCGAGGCAAATTGATTTGATCTTCTTCAGCAAATTTGCTGAGCATCAATTTCTACCATATATTCAAGACTTGTATGTCAGTGCATTGCTGATCAATTTACCGACAAGTCACTCTGAAGGAAATGTTAACTCACGCTTGTACAAACTTGCTCAGTGCTTTCATGCATTGAACCAGATGCTTTGTAGAGAACGGGCTCCGAGCCAATAAGTCAAGCTTGCTTAACTTCCATACATAACCCATAGGCCTACTATAATTCAATGACACCCAGACACACACATTTTCTTTCACGTACTTCAAGCCTCTTTGGAATTGTTTGTCACGGTAAATGACGCCACCCTTTTCAAACAGAGCACAATGCAGTGCTGCTGAATTAAGCAATAAGTCTTTGGAGAGAAATAATTAGACCTTCCATTGCCTCCCATAGACTATATTCCAGGCGAATGGTGGTGGCTTGATTAAATCTTGTGATCCATTTATTATTTTTCCTCCAATCATAGTTCTCTCCTCCTGCCGTTTCCACAATTTCACTACCAAGTGAGGACACTTTCTTTGAGCCTTGATTTATGATCCTTTTAACATGAGGTCCTTTTAACACGTTTTACACTCAAAGATGAATTACTGATCCACTGCGCTTGCCAGATTCCCCTGCTCTATTCAGCGCTGAAGTTTTTAAGGGAGAGACCTGATTGATAGGAGTAGGGGACTCCTATTCTCTCTGGGGCCCGACTGCCCTTTGTTCCTGCCCAGCTTTAGGGGCCGTGAATATCTCTGAATGGCCATAGTGTCCGGAAAACGGGACTCATCGCAGGCAGCCTACTCTTGTTGAGTGTTAAAGTTGAGCCAGTTAAATGTGGCTGTCTTTAATGCAGACAATACAAGTCTCACGCATGTCTCAGCCATAGTACTGACATACAGTCATGGGTGAACCGTAATGCAGGCAGTCTTTGATTGGGAGGAAGAAAAATAAGGAGGGAGATTTGATTATTTATTTTGTTACTATTGCTCAGAAATGGCCATGAATTTAACTGGGGGAAAAGCATTGAAGGCACTCGATGGTGTGGTTTCTGTTCATTTTATAACAGTTTTTAGGTTGGCGGACACCAAAGGAAAAATGTCTCTATATATTTCTGTCTCTTTTTCTATAGTGCCTGAAAAAAAGTTTGGAAAAACGTAACTCCTGAATGGATCATTCAGATCTGTAAGGGACAAGGTGGCGAGTATTTTGGGCTACAATGGTATATTGATTCCAGTGATTCATTGGTTTCTCCATACTGACGTTTCTGTCAATTTGAATAATTGGCACATTAGTGAAAATCACATCTCGCAGCCTGCTAGTATGAGTCACACAACTTTTGTCAACTATGAATCTATACTCTATTTTCACTGAATTCACTGAAGCATGCCCACCATCAGCCAATAAAAATGCAGCATTTACACATAATATGCAAATGTTTGCATTTTATTCACCATTGGGTTGATCATTGCCAAATTTTGGTATATAAACATTCAGGGCATACCCTAAAACATTTACATTTTACATTTTACATTTTAAGCATTTAGCAGACACTCTTATCCAGAGCGACTTACAAGATGTGCATTAATACATGGTAGGAACAATCATTGTTCGCGCAAGAAATCAGTGCAGTAATACAGCGATAGACATCATTGTAGGCTGCGTACCATACCTGTAACACTGGGAAGGAAATGGTTAGTAATTTATTTTTTTATTTTTTTTTTTTTAAATGAGGAGTAAGCAGGGATACATATACAAGAAGTGTTGAGCAAGTAGGCAGTGGTGATGACAATTAGCTAGATGTACAGAATTCAGTGGTAGTAGAGTCTGAAAAGGTGGGTTTTGAGTCTCCTGTGGAAGATTGCAAGTGATTCCGCGGTTCTGACCAGGTCAGGACAGAGAAGAGGCAAGACCGCGAGGAGCCGTGGGTGCATGGGGCCTGGAGGGATGGGACAGTCAGTTTGCCAGAGGAGGTGGAGCGGAGGGGTCTGGCTGGGGTGTAGGGTGTGATGAGTGTCTAAAAGTGTGTTAAATGCCAATGCAATACATTAAAAAGCATGAATGTGGAGAGCAGTAAAATTACTGTTTCTGTAGGAAATCTGCCATGCGTGACCTTTATTCCGTCTTTCATAATGGAATAACATGGCCGCCATAATCGAATCAATTTTCATGCATTTTGTGCCCTGTGCCAATGATTATCTCATTAGTGTACCACATCTCCTTCATACACAGGCCATTTGGCATACAGATATTATAGGCCAGACTGGTGTGCCACATGTCTATGCAATACTTCAACAGCATTGCTCCTGAAGGCAATAGAATATGTGTAATTTTCACACCACCTTTGGTGTTGTGAAAAATATATTTTTAAAGACTGTTGTGAATGATTAATGTATAAGTGTAATTGGGGAACACTGACTGTCGTCGTATTTCTCAAGAGGCGTGACGTGTATGCAGTTTGAGAAAGAATGCTGGAAAATAAGTTATTTTCCTGATTACATCTATACATTATTCACAGCAGTATTTTAAAAAATGTGAACTCAAGATTCATCAAATGCTCATTTCAGTTTGAGACAACTGAGGACTACAAATCAGTCCATCTGAGAGACTGCCAGCATCTCACCTTCACAGTGTGCCTACACTCTCGGGACCGTGCAACTTTCATCCCTCTTCAGTGTAATGCATGGCTAGAAGGATCCGGTGATCCGGAAAGCAACATTCAAACAAGTAAGAAATAAGAAGAGTCAGTTCAGTGTCCAGGTTGTGGTCATGGCGTGAATGTCCACACCAATTCTAGGTGCAACTGATGAAGAAAAAAATTGTTTCTTTATCAGGGAAAATCATTTTTAGCAATATCTATTGTTTCTAGAGGAGGCAGCTTTGATGGTGCGGCAAGCTGGCAAGAAGCCATGTTTTCTCCTTCAGTGATAACAGGTATATAGAGAGATGTGGGACACAAATTGTGCCATCACTCATCACAGTCGGTATCATTAGGTTAACCGAAAGGCATTGTGACTCATTTGTTTAATATCCAAGGCCAAAATGAGGCACTTAGAAGACTGTGTAGAATACCTCCCGTTGCCTCAGTGTTTGGCACCCAGAATTTGGGGGAAAGTTTTGCCAGCCTGTGCAGATGTGCACTGGAGATAAACCGTGATGAGCTCTCAGTCCTTGTGGACTCAAGAGGCCAAAATATCTGGCAACCAGGACCAACTGCAGTGCAGCTGCCATCTGAGCACCAACATAGAGCATCTTCCATGTCTGGTGGCTCTACGGTTAATCTCTCTGCATCGATGCTTAATAAAACATTACATTTTTACATGTACATTTTAGGCATTTAGTAGACGCTCTTATCCAGAGCGACTTACAAAATGTGCATTCATACATGGTAAAAAGAGTGGGACTGCATCATTTACCTCTTACATCATCATTTCTGTGACAATGTCACAAAACTCATGAGGTGGTGAGATCGGTTTCAGTATCTAATGATGCCTGAGACATAATCCCAGGAAAGTGTGAGGGAGAAAACACATGTGTGTCTTCATTCTTGTGAATGCAATTGGCGGCAGGGTAGTGTAATGGTTAGGGAACTGGGCTTGTAACTCAAAGGTTGCTGGTTCAATTCCCAGGTGAAGCACTGCTGTTGTACCCTTGAGCAAGGTACTTAACCTGAATTGCTTCAGTAAAATATCCAGCTGTATAAATGGATTGTGTGTAAAGAAATGTAAACTGTGTATGTCGCTCTGGAAAGAGCGTCTGCTAAATGCTTAAAATGTAAATGTAAATGCAGGAGAGCATGCTGTTTATCTTTAAGGGTCCATTTAAAAACATCTGGAGGGGGACTGGACATCAGTGTGACACCAGGTTACTGGCTGACTCCCACATGAATGCTGACATAACACTGTGATTTATCTCGATTTTAACTGACAATCACTGGTTATCAGAGGTGGAACTAGAAAAAGGAAAAACCTGTTTAACACCCCAACATTTTAAACGGCTGGTCTGTTAGACAGATGGCGTGCTTTCATTAGCAGGGGGAAATGAAACTCTTTTTATCCGATGGAAACAATGGGAAGGTAATCCTCCTAAATGAGTTGCACTGTGATAATGGCACTTCTGGTTAATTGCTATAATTGAATCGGTAAAACGAAGAGCTTGGTGACAAAAGAAAAGACGTCAAAGTTATGTAACATCTACTCCAACGTTTCATTAGCATTGCTGATCTGACCCATGTGTTTAACAACCTATCTTTGCTATGTTTAGCAAGTCAATGCACCTCATCCTATTGCAGTGTCTGTCATTTGGATGCTGTGAACAATGGAACATAAGTGAATCATAAATGACAAATAATTCAAGGGCCATTGTCCCATTTTGTCCTCTCATCGGTTCAGTGGCATACAGTGGAGTACTTTGACATGAAACTGTAGTTAGTCTTGCTTTATCATTGTCATCATCAAGTTATTCTTCCAGGATTGAAATGTATGGCTCTTTCTGACAGAAGGCCAGAACAAAAACACCTCAGATGGAGACATGCAGCTCCTATATTAATGATTCAGAGATTTCTCCCCACCTGGCAGCTCAGGCAGCTGTGGTTGAGTGAATAATTCATGGGGTTTGTGTACAAGGCCATTCACTGGGGTGGTCAGCACACCACACGGGGTCTACCAACCTCAATCTGTCTCACGTTTCACCCTTCGGACGGTAAAACACAACACAAGCCACAGCATCCCTGTGGTGAGAAAGCTAGACCTTTGACTTGAACATTGAGGAATCAACTCTGGGCACCAAAGGTGATCTCTTGATAAAGGTTTTCCATGAAGTTGGGCTCTTCACCCACTATGTGTCACTCAAACGGGAGAGAACCTGAGTCTCAAGTCTCAAAGTTGCCTCCCGCGTGGTCTAGTGGTTTCAATGTCCGACGCTGGCAACCGGAGTTCGATTCCCCGTCGCGCCAGCATCGGCTCTGGCCGGGAGTGCCACCGGGCGCCAATTGGCTGTCTGCCCTAGGGAGGGAGAGGTAAGCCGACAGGATGTTCGCTGTGCACAGGAGTGGCTCTGGGGTGCCGGAGTTACGGTCGACGGCTTGGCGAGTGCCGTCTCGGAAGAGACAATGCTTCGCCTTCATCACCGCCGGTCACAGGGCTACGGCAGCGAACTCATAGTACAAGTGGGGGATTGACATGAAAATAGCGGGTGTAATTGGCTACCAAATTGGGAGAAAAACTGGATAAAATCAGAAATAAAATGTTTAAAAAAAAAGATACAAAAATATGTCCCAGTTACAAACAGTCTCACACAATGACTATGTGACAGAATAAAACAGAATGTTCAAAGCAGCACTTTTAGCCTCGATCCTCCATCATAATGACCTGAATACTAACCAGCTGCTTGCGTAAGCAGGGCACCTGCTGCAGTTCAGGAGAGTGAAAACGGTTCAATCTAAAAGCCCATTGAGTCTGAGAGAGACCGTTCTGCCTCACAGCATGCCCCTCACAGCATGATTGGATATAGAGGTTTAAGTGGTACAGAGAACTTCATTTGAGAAAGACACACAGTGTAGCATGTGAGCAAAGGCACAGAGCATTCACAGGCCAGGCCAACCAGACTCATTTACATTACATTTACATTTTTGGCAATTAGCAGACGCTCTTATACAGAGCGACTTGCACAGTTTACATTTCTTTACATAAAATCCATTTATACAGCTGGATATTTTACTGAAGCAATTCAGGTTAAGTACCTTGCTCAAGGATACAACAGCAGTGCCCCACCTGGGAATCAAACCAGCAACCTCTGCTCCTCAGCAACAAGCCCAGCTCCCTAATCATTATATTACATTGCCTGCCACTGACTCGGTAGAAAGAATACTTCCTAACAATGCATCGACCTGCGTGACATCCAACTGGACAAACATGCAATGTCTTAGTGCAAAGCCTGTTGAATTTAATGAAAAATTCTACAAATATCACATCACTGGCATGTTCTCACTTTGAGCTCGTCGTGTACAGCCTTCTTAAGTGGTTCAGTGAGCAGCCATCAAACATTTGAATTTTGAAATGTGAAAAATGCTGCCAAACATCTGTGAATGTACATCGAGTACGAAAGATTTTAGGTCAGGATCCATTCCAATAATTCCTTTTGTCGTAGGTGGCCCCTAAGACTTGAGACCCAGGTTCTAAGTCGAGGTGACATCACAATTCAGACATCCTGGTTGGTATCAGCTCTGATGAAATTCCCTGATGTGCTAGATTATCTTTGGGATTACTGCGCAGCATATCTGTCCCCATCTTCCTGAGGAGCCCAATGTGTGCCGCAGTGCATAACATAGCAAAGGTGCGATCTTCCGCAAGAGACTCAAAATCCACCTTTTCAGACTCCACTATCACTGAATTCTGCACATCTAGTCAATTGTCATCACCACTGCCTACTTGCTCTTGTATATGTATCCCTGCTTACTCCCGATAAAAATAAAAATAATAATAATAATAATAATTACTAACCTTTTCCTTCCCAGTGTGACAGGTATTGTATGCAGCTGCCTACAATGATGTCTATTGCTGTATTACTGCACTGATCTCTTGCGCAGACTATGATTGTTCCTACCATGTATTTATGCACATCTTGTAAGTCGCTCTGGATAAGAGCGTCTACTAAATGCTTAAAATGTCAAATGTAAAATGTGACACATCTTGTAATGGAAATAATAAGCTCATTAACTTCTAAAGATAACTATATAGCATTTGGCACAGTGTGTCAGGCATGGATTAAATCAACATTTCTCCTTAACATTAACTTACAAATAAGTAGTAATGTTTTGTTTTTCTCACCACAGACAGCTTGGCAGTTCAGCAATCACCAAAATTATCTTTCCAGGGATCTTTCTAGCGGCGGAAATTGGCTGTCCACCCCAGGGAGGGGGGAGGGAAGCCGACAGGAAGTTTGCTGTATACAGGAGTGGCTCTGGAGTACCGGAGTTACGGTCGACAGCTTGGCAAGTGCCATCTCAGAGGAGACAATACTTCATCCGTGTCACTGCCGGTCACAGGGCTACGGCACTGAACTCATAATATGAGGGGGGATTCACATGAAAAATAGAGGATGAAATTTGTTACTAAATTGGGAGAAAATGGGAGAAAATCAGAAACAGATTCAATTTTTTGTATTTATTGAAATTGAAAACAAATTATCTTTCCAAATAGTTTGTGAAGAACAATATAACACTTACAATATAAGACTTACAATATAACACTTACAAGTCAAATTTAAGGACAGAGTTTGATTGAATCCAGGCCTCCGATTCCAGGTTAGTTGTTTTCAACTGGCCACTAGTGATTTGAGAAGAACATATGGGACGCACTCTTCTCATCGGATGTGAATGGCTGTGTTTACTCAAGATCGTGAGACTCGTATTTTCTCTCTCTCCAGCTCACATGTTTGGTGAAAGGCAAAATGTTTTGTTTTGACTGTGTGCACCGGTTTGGATTGTTTTAAGTCCAATTGAAGTCGATCTGAACCTCCTACCCCAGATACCGGCAATTTCTCTGTGTCAAAGGCGGAGAATAGAAACTAAATTAGAGAGAGACTTGATGGATTGGAGGTGCATGTATCCTCAACCTTCTATACCACACAATCCAGTCACCCTAGATGCATTGCGGACAGACAGTTGCTGTAATAAATATTACCCGTCTGTCTTCATTTACGCTCTCTAGAACAGATGCCCGATGCTGCGTCTCTGAGAGACAGCGCGCTGAGACAACACAGGCCCTATTAGCCTTCGTCTTCTTCTATAGCTCTACGTTTCCAAGGCAACCCTGCAGAGGTCAAGTAACCAGCAAAACAACATACATCACAGACTAGTTCAGTAAGGGTAGCAGCAATGGAACAGAGATGTAGACCACTTTTCACAGACATAGGACAACAGAGGAAAAGATGCATTGTGGGACATACAGAAGAATGTTTGTACCTAGTCATAACACTTTTTTTTGCTTTAGGACTTGGTAAAAGTGTGTCCAGCTATGGCTAACAACGACGGATCAAAAATGTCCTACAAATGTAAAAACTGTATCCACGAGGCAATACTATTCGTTGTCTCGTGGGTACAAAATAAACGTAATCAACAAAAGAGACCGGGATTCGATTCCACCGGTCGCGCCAGAGTCGGCTCTGGCTGGGAGTGCCACTAGGGAGTGGCAATTGGCTGTCCACCTCAGGGTTGGGGGAGGGAAGCCAATATGAGCTCGCTGCGTATAGGAGTGGCTCAGTGTGCATACTGGAGTCGCGGTGACAGTTTGGCGGGTTCTGGCTCGGAAGAGGCGGTGCTCCGCTGCATGTCACTGCTGGTTTCAGGACTACGGCAGTGAGCTCTCAATATGAGGGAGGGGATAATTGACATGAAAAAGAGGGTATAATGGACTACTATATTGGGACCAAAAATTGGGAAAAAACAGCAGAAAGAGAAAATAGAAGAAAGAAAAATCTACAAAAAATGTCAAGAATCAAGACTAGCCACGTTGTATCTGCTAGCATGTATCCTTTCTTTATCTCTAATTACAGTTTTTGCAAGGTTTTTCTAACCAGAGGCTAAATTTCATCTAATGAAAGAATGTGAATCCTGCGATGGAGGTAATCTCAAAATCTGTCAAATCACGTAACAGAACGGATACCTGTATGATAAACTCCATCGACCCTCATGTTCAGGGGTCGCAAAACACCCGCTGAGCCAAAAGTTCTCATGGTCATTGTTATAAAGCTTCATGTCAGTGATTGTCAGGTTTTTGGAAGAGGAAGTTTAGATCTTCACAGTGACTTCCTTGATGAATCATGGGGCTGGGCACCATTTTTTGGCAAATGGCATTTCTGTAAAGGGATAACGACAGCAAGAATGGGCTTCGATATATCACATTTCTCATATCATAAATGTTCTCCCACCTCGCTTCAGGCCATACGGCTGTCTTTCCATTGGCGTCATAAAGATGATTTGTCTTAAAGGAGTGTAAATCGATACAAGGTCGGTGTGGCCGTACAAAGAATTCTCCCCCTCTGCACTAGCTGAACTTCAGTGTGACCTCAAAAAACATGAAATGACCACACCAAACGCAATCAGAATACTTACTAAACTATGGCACTGTGATACAAGATATGGGTCAGTCTGATTCCTTTGTGATGAGAAAGAAGAACTCGTGTGAGCTTTCGCCTCACAGGAGAATGCCAGCCGCTGTGCTGTGTCTGTGATTCATGGTGCATACTCTAGCCACTGCCCTGCACATTATCACATTAGGCCAGGAAGGGATTGAGCTGTGACACGTGTGATACACTGTTTTAATAAAGGGAGAAACGCCACATCGGTCAGCTGCCACTGATCCACTCTGTGCTCAGCAGGAGTACGTACAGTACTTACAGGAGCAAGGTCCGAAGAGCGATCACCACAAAGACGCTGCCTGACATAATTAACCAGGCGCCTACTGATTAAGATCTTCTGAGGAAGAAAGAAAACACATGAGATACATATTGGCTAAATGTAAACAGATACAGTGGGTATAATATAGTATTCACCCCTTTGGAATTTTTCACATTTTATTTTCTTACTTCATGGAATCAAAATGGATTTCATTTGGGCCTCGGGTGGTGTAACGATAAACTTTTGCTGAATGTGAATTTGTGTGGATTTTGCTGTATACTTTGGGTCATTGTCCTGCTGGAATATAAATCTTCTCCCAAGTTCCAGGCCTCTTGCAGGTTTTCCTCCAAGATTTCTCTACAGTGTTGTGAACCTTGGTGTAATCATAGAAATCTAGAGTTTTTACCACAAATCCTTATTTAATCAGAACCTCAAAGTCTTTTCTTAACTGAAATAAAGGGTCTTTATTTACCAATTTCATACATTTTTAGAGGAAATTGTGCATATAGTAAAAAATATGGAAAAAATAATTAGTAAAGGTGCAAAAATAAGTGAACCTCCTGTTGCCTTAGTTACATCAACATCAACTACGTAAGTAGAATCAGGTGGGTATATACGTAATTGGGAAGACTACCAAGTTAACCAATCAAAGGTCAGATCTTTAGGAAAGAGTTTGGTTGACACTCTCATAAATACAGGTAAGAAACCTGGTCAGTTCGGTGTTACCCACGACACGACAGTGACTCTGCCTAGAAGTGGGCGTCTTCTAAAATATCACCATGAGCCACAAGAAAAATAAGAAATCAGTAAAAAGCAACCCAAGAATAACATCCAGGGACCTACAAGCCTCCCTCGCTACACCTGATGTCATTGCGCATCCATCAACAATAAGAAGAACGCTGAATAGAACTGCCATGCAAGGGTAGCCAGGAAGCCTCTGCTGTCTAAAAAGAACCAAGCTGCCTGTCTTAAGTTTGCCAGAGACCACCTGGACAAACCTGAAGGTTTCTGGAAGTCTGTTCTCTGGACGTTTGAGTCCAAAATCAACCTTTTGGTCACAATAAAAAATAACAGAGTGGCATGTCTGGGGCTGCTTTTCTTCCTCTGGGCAAAATGAATGCCCACCACCAAAATAACCTTATCCCTACGGTCAAGCATGGTGGTGGGAGTAGTAATTAATGAAGAAAAAACTGTGGCAAGAAATCCCAATTAAATCAATTTTGTTTCCATAAAGCAAAAAAATAAAATGTGAAAAATGCCAAAGGGGGTTATTATGTATATACTACAGATATGTACCTTGCTTAATTTCTACTTTGTTACAATCCCAACTTACTTTAAAAAAACTGTTTCTGTGGTGAAAAGGGCTGGCCCATTTGTGGGAAAAATCTATAGTGTTCTATAGGTTCTATAGCGATCAGGTGTCTAACAAAAGGCTTTGTCTACATGCATTCTATATCATTGTTCTCAAATAATCCTACTCAAATGGAAACGACTCTATGCACCTTTTTTCCTATGTCTTTCTGTTTTCCATAAATAGCTCCTGTGACCTTAACTGTGAACTGAGAATGCTGGTAACACATAATGTAAACATCTTTATTTTCTTACAGATCAGTTTCCTATCTGAGTGACACACTGATATGAACAACTGCGATGGCATCTTTGCCTGTAACTACCAAGCAGGAAGTTCCTGTAAGTGAGAGTGACACCGTGACCAAATAAGGCAGTGCTCCAATGCCCTGGTAATGTTTGAGAGGGACACAGCCAGAGGTCATTGTCTGGACACGCCAACTGACTCACTCGCAAATCCACACTCAGGAGCACGTGGACTCACAGCGCCAGTCATTCTGTCCCCCTCCATAATGTTGCCACTTAGCTCTTAATTTCATTACACTCTTGGGTGTGAATCCGAGTCCACATAAAATGCTTTTAAAGTTAAGCCACAAAAGCAGAATTCTTCCTTCTTCCTGCACTCTGGGCCCAGACTGGCTGAAAAGGCCATCCACTCACTGTGTGGCTAAGAAAATTAGAAACACACATCACAAACATTACCCATATCTCACCTGAGATACACAGGTAACTGCCAAAATAAAGGAAACGTCAACATAAAGTGTCTTAATAGGTCGTTGGGCCACCACCTAGCTGTCAGAACAGCTTCAATGCACCTTGGCACAGATTCTGTACAAGTGTCTGGAACTCTACTGGAGGGATGCAGCACCATTCTTTCATGAGATATTCCATAATTTGGTGTTTTATTGATGGTGGTGGAAAACGCTGTCTCAAGCGCCGCTCCAGAATCTTCAATTGGGTTGAGATCTGGTGACTGAGACGGCCATGGCATGTGGTTTACATTATTTCCATGCTCATCAATACATTCACTCATGCCCTGTGGGTGGGGGCATTGTCATCCTGGAAGAGACCACTCCCTTCGGGATAAAAATGCCCTCCGACATTGAATTTAAAAGAAAGTGTGACGTTTACATGTCCACAGTATCTTTTATATTGTGTTTGCCCAGCAAGAGTGGGGCAGCTTCTTGGCTGGAAATGTCCTCTCAGGGGCAACCTTGTCTCTCCTGAAGCACCCACAGGTCAGGTTCAATCACTCATTTGCCCAACTTGAGGATCAGGTGTGAGATTCAAAGCTGCTCCTCTGGTCAGGAGCCCCGACCACTCCACCACCCTGTATGGTTGCTCTGTGTGTAGGTGAGAGTGTGTATCTGTATCTGAGACGGCGCTCGCCAGGCTGTCCACCATAACTCCCGTACTCCAGAGCCACTCCTGTATGCAGCAAACTTCCTGTCGGCTTCCCTCCCCCCTCCCTGGGGCAGACAGCCAATCGCCGCCCCCTAGTGAAGCTCCCAGCCAGAGCTGAGCTGGCGTAGCTGGTGGAATCGAACCCCGGTTACTCACAATGTGAGGTTGGGATAGTTGACATGAAAAGATGGTTTAATTGGCTACAAAAATGCAGAAAAATCTGAAACAAAATCTTTTAAATAAAAAAATAAAAAAAGTAGACCATGGGGCCCTGATGTTCAGTCACAAAGGACAGGGTTAATACCCAGGCTTAGAGTCTCATTCAAGGTGATGGAACTGAAGCCTCAGAAGTCAAAGAGACAAGGCTGTTTGCCACATGGGCATTACTGTAGCTCTATCCTGTGAGACTGAAATTCAGGGCCCCACGTTCTTGTTTTTAATAGCTTTTCCTTATGCAGAGTGGCCTTTCCAATTAAGACGTTTTAGCATATGCTACCTCTCCGAGAGATTTTGGTATTTTTCTGCGGTATATCATATATCAGGGTTGGTATAAAACCATGCTTCAAATTACCTACCCCTATGAATAACATTGGCAAGAAGTTAGTTATCTCCACAAATATGAATAAGCTGTAACACCTGATCTGAAATGAGCAGCACTGCTATACCCTGTACATCAGTGGGTCCCTGCAGCTAACAGGTACATACTCCCATAAACAATCTATTTGGGCAGGTGAAAGCCTGCATCCCTGTAAATTATGACAACAGGACTGATTACAAGAGGGGACATTTCATACAAGATGATGGGAGCCAAGTTGAAGAGTGCACAGGATGGTTTTAGCCTGCGTTGTAAGATGGGGAGAGGTTCTACAGCCCTGGCAGTTATATGTAGTTCTTTCCACCACTGGGGGGCTGATGAGGGGAACAAGGGTGAGTTGGAGGTGTAGGGGCCCTGAGGGGGGAACAGACAGACAACCAGATGTTGCTGGGCAGTTTGTGAAGGGGTGCCATGCCGGCAATGAACTGAAAGTTGGGAACAAGCTTGGCTGCCCTGTAAGCTAGCACCAGGGTTTTGAATTTGATGCCAGCAGTGATCAGTGGCTAATGAAGGCAGATAAGGAGAAGGAAGACAAGCAAGCATATTTGTGAGATTCAAGATCAGCTGAACATAATCGTTCTGAACACTCCACAGAGTGAAAATACACATAAGGACGAATTTAAATGGCAATGACACTTCTAGACACTTGTATAATCCATGCCAGGGTGCATTAAAGCTGTTCTGGTGGCTTGTGGTGACTCAGCACCCTATTAAGACACTTGCTGTTTCCTTTATTTTTGCAGTTGCCTGTAGATAGACAAGCAGTTAGGATTTTTGTTGTTGTCCATTTTAAAATTATTGTTACACATCAGGACATAGTCGTGTAATGTCATCATTATAATCATGTTCGGTAATCATCAAAAATATTTTAAAAATTGGTAATTACGTTACATTACATTTTAGGCATTTATCAGACGCTCTTATCCAGAGCGACTTACACAGTTCACATTTTCTTTACATACGATCCATTTATACAGCTGGATATTTTACTGAAGCAATCCAGGTTAAGTACCTTTAGTTCAAGGGTACAACAGCAGTGTCCCCACCTGGGAATTGAACCAGCAACCTCTGAGTTACAAGCCCAGCTCCCTAACCATTATGCTAACACACACTCGTAATGACAGGCGGAAAAGGATGGCCAGAATAGCAAAGTAAGAGCAGAGGCTGGAGAAAAACCAGCACATGCTCTGCCTTTAATAAATGAACAAGCTCTTTACAGTTGGAGCTCAGAGCCCCAAGGAGGAGCCAAACCCTTCAGTGGTGTCCAATCAGTCACTCATTCAAAGGAAACGGGGCCAATTTTGGTTCAGTGGTTCCAGACGGGGAGGTTTAGCACAGACGCTCTACTTACTAAGTGATAAACACACAGAATTCTATTAGACTCCACTTTAATAGACCAGCCCCACTGGGAATTCAAAAGAACAGCTCCATGGTAACGGCCCCACTCCATGGTTAATAACAAAAATGTCTGCCATCCCCCAGGAGGATAAAACTAACCTTACTAACCTTTTCCTTCCCAGTGTGACAGGTATGGTACACAGCTGCCAACTATGAAGTCTATTGCTGTATTACTGCACTGATCTCTTGCGTGAACTATGATTGATCCTACCATCTATTAATGCACATCTTGTAAGTCGCTCTGGATAAGAGCGTCTGCTAAATGCTTAAAATGTAAAATGGGAAAATGGGGGGGAAGGAGGGGGAGGTTTACTAGCCCCCAAGTCATTTGTAACACAGGACATGCTCCATTATACCGACATTACATAACCATGGGCAGAGCATTCAGAAAGAGTCGAGAGTTATTCCAAGGCTCTGCTCTGGCTGCGGACGGTCAGATGATCCGGATCACATGCTCTTTCTAATGAGGAGGCCCTGGTGCGACGCTGCCCTCAGGACTGCCCTCTCCGGCCCCATCGGCCACCCCTTCATAGGCTCCGGCCTTTATCTGCCCCATCGGCCCCCCCTTCATAGGCTCCAGCCTTTATCCGCCACGCACAACTCACCCCTCACGGCCCTGCCGCGGACAGGACAGGACAGAACAAGCCGTCCCTATTACTCTGACACACTCCCTCACCCCCTCCTGACACATCTTATACACACACACCTGCTCCACATAGAGCCATATCAAAAACATCCCAAACAACATGTGCCCAGATAAATATTAAACATTTACATTTTAGGAATTTTAGCAGATGCTCTTATCCAGAGCGACTTACACAGTTTACATTTCTTTACATACACTCAATTTATACAGCTGGATATTTTACTGAAGCAATTCAGGTTAAGTACGTTTAGCTCAAGGGTACAATGGCAGTGCCCCACCTGGGAATTGAACCTGCAACCTTTGAGCTACAAGTCCAGTTCCATAACTATTACACTACAGTGTCGCCACATTAAACACATGCAACTGCTCACACAGACATACACACACATACACACACACACAAGTGATAGATATGTCAGATGTTTAAGAGGTGGCATAACAGGAATGGGAACATAAAGCTCTTGGTCGATATAAACAGCGGGTCCCAGTCTGTGTGTTGTGCGATACAGTCTGTGTGTTGTGTGATACAGTCTGTGTGTTGTGTGATACAGTCGGTGTGTTGTGTGATACAGTCTGTGTGTTGTGTGATATAGTCTGTGTGTTGTGCGACATAGATACAGTCTGTGTGTTGTGAGATACAGTCTGTGTGTTGTGAGATACAGTCTGTGTGTTGTGTGATACAGTCGGTGTGTTGTGTGATACAGTCTGTGTGTTGTGTGATATAGTCTGTGTGTTGTGAGATACAGTCTGTGTGTTGTGTGATACAGTCGGTGTGTTGTGAGATACAGTCTGTGTGTTGTGCGATGCAGTCTGTGTGTTGTGTGATGCAGTCGGTGTGTTGTGTGATGCAGTCTGTGTGTTGTGTGATACAGTCTGTGTGTTGTGTGATACAGTCTGTGTGTTGTGCGATATAGTCCTGTTGTGCGATATAGTCGGTGTGTTGTGCGATATTCCTGACTCAACAAGATTCCCCCAGAGCTGGGAGCAGAGAGTTCTTTGAAGGTGCAAGATATTTATTTTCTTAGCATAAACAAAATGTCAAATTCAAGTGTTTAGGATGTTTCATAAAATGAGGAATAGTGCAGAAAGGGGGTTGGTCAATGTGAACACTGCATGGAATGAGTGTCTAATTTGATAAAGGATTGGGACGCTAACCAAATTATGACGTAATTCACACAAAGCTGAAATGCCTTGAAACCACTTCAATCAAGTACGAAAGATATTGATTTGGCTAAAAGCCTCAATAATCACTTTTCATAGAATTATCCACCCTACACAGGAGTTCTAAATTGTTCTGGCCGTATTCAACGTGGAATCAAAGGGGGTCAAAGGCGAAGGATATGGTTGTGTTTCAAAAAGTACTGCAAATAGAGAATTGCCTAAATATGGGAAAGAATAATCTTTTTTTTTTAATTTTGTTTCAGATTTTCTCCCATTTTCTCCCAATTTAGTAGCCAATTAGACCCGCTATTTTATGTCAATCCCCCCCTAGTAATGTGAGTTCGCTGCTGTAGTCCTGCGACCGGTAATGACGAAGGCGAAGCATTGTCTCCTCCGAGACGGCACTCACCAGGCCGTCGACCGTAACCCAGTACTACAGAGTCACTCATATGTGCAGCGAACGTCCTGTCGGCTTCCCTCCCCCCTCCCTGGGGCGGACAGCCAATCGCCGCCCCCTGGTGGCACTCCTGACCAGAGCCGACTCTGGCGGGACAGGGAATCGAACCCCGGTCACCGTGGCCAGTGTCGAACGGAAAGAATAATCTTGACATAACTTATCAGTGATTCTCCAACCTGTAGGAGAGTGAAAATAAAACGCCCCTTAACTGAACCTCCAAAGCTTGGCATAAACCCATAAACTCTGTCCTAACCTTCTGTCACCACTCTGTTCCCGTTCTCTCACTGTGGGCCGGCCTGACGCAACAGAGAACCACCCTTACAGCCGTTAAGTATCACATATTTTATAAAATGATGCTCATCTGAAGTTGACACCAACATTATGCAATTACCATTTCACAAACAATGGGGGGAAAGAGTAACAAGAGAATCTCCTCAACGCTTTCACTTGAGGCAAAGTTTCTGGTGATCAGATTTGACTTTCTGGGGCACAACTGTTAACATTTTAATTGAAATCAAATTGTTGCTTTTTAACCCGTTTTTTCTCTCTCACCATTCCAACTGCATCGTCAAGTTCCTCAAAATGCTCAACATTGTTTACGGTCCTTCGGTTTCAGGGAGGAAAGCTCACATTTCCGCTCACAGGGACGTGTAAGTTTCACATGCACAGATCATTAGCTGGATTGTGTTCGAGGTCAGCCAGTCCAACAGTGTCTACAGCTCTGCGCGGGGACGTGAGAGAGCAGCGCGCACACGCACTCATACCTGAGAGACGAAGATGAGTGGGATTGTGGTCACCTGCCTCTTATCTCCGCTCCTCTTCCCCCATATCACAGCCGCCGTGTGGAAGTCCATGCTTTAACCCTCGTGTGGGAACGTGTGTGAGCGCTCCAACGCACGATATCGAGTAACTTCAGGGGAATGTCTTTCCTGTGACTGCCCCGTGAAAACCCTTCCTTCCTTCCTTCCTTCCTGCTGCTGGAGAGAGATGTAAACTCCCCAAAAAAATCCCTGGTCGTAAACAGACCAGACCTATGCCATCTAGGCACCCCGCTCTGCTCTGTCTCCATCTGTGAACTGATCTCTGCTCGTCTGGGCTGGGCTGGGCTGGACTGGGCTGGAGAACTGGACTAATTGTGCTGTAAACAATGACAGGGAAGATGCTTATATCGCAGGCCAGGCAATGCTTTGCCACAGAAAACGCTCATTCAATCATTCATTGCCTCTTGGACGAGGGTTTCCTCAAAAGGAAGTTGTAGTGAATGTCTTGGACAGCTGGGGGAGTGGGGGGGGGGGGGGGTCGCCTGTGACAGGTTTACAGTGGGTACCCCCACTAAACGCCACTGAGAGCAGCAATGTTAGCATAGTGGTTAACAACTGGGCTTGTAACTCAAAGGTTGCAGGTTCGATCCCAGGTGGGGCACTGCCTCAGTAAAATTGCTTCAGTAAAATATCCAGCTGTATAAATGGATTGTATGTGAAGAAATGTGAAACTGTGTAAGTCGCTCTGGATAAGAGCGTCTGCTAAATGCCTAAAATGTAATGCAATGTAATGAGAGGAAAGCAGAACTGGCGCCGTTGCGTCACGCACTTCCCCACTACACTAACAGGGCAGTGTCCTGACGCTGGAGCACGGACAGCCTCCACACCGGAAGTTAACCCACAAACCCGAGATAAGAGCCGACTCAGGGCTTCGTCTGTGTCAGCACAACGCAGGCAGTGTTTGGTTTTGACGAGGATTCAAGCCTAAATACACGATCGCGCCCCTCACCCTCTATGTGCTTTGACCATCTGAAATGTTATGACAGTAAAGAGTCAAGCAGAGGAAGAGCGACTGCAGATGATAACAATAACAGCCCTGCTCATTTTCCAAACAACAGAGTCATGAGAAGCTCAGATATCAGACAGGAAGAGCAGCGCACAGGGCAGTACAGTAGAGTACAGTACATCTCTAACAGGAAGGGTGCAGCAATATTCACCTTAATATTAAAAAAAAAAAAAAAATTATGACTATGAAGCAGTTCCCAAACTTTGAGCCATTTAGCACACAATATGTATATATATATATGTCATTTAGCAGACGCTTTTATCCAAGGTGACTTACAGTAGTGAATGCATACATTTTTCAGTATGTGTGGTCCCAGTGGGAATCAAACCCACAACCTAAGTGTTGTCAGTGCCATGCCCTACCTACTGAGCCACACAGAACTACAAATTTGGACATGTTATTTTCACCTCCAGACAAACTAGATTACTATAATGGTTCGACCCATTATCGAATCTGTCTGTGCTCAGAAGCAGCGCCCGGCACTAAGATGCACCCCACAGTCCAGAACGGAGTGTGAATGGGACCGCTGTCGGGTGACACAGTTGAGCATAGTGTCGCCCGGGGAGTGAGGATTTCAGTTGACAGGGTATCTCCCCACCGCACCGCGCAAGGGCGACTCCTCCGATTGGCTGCTCTCCAGCAGTCTGCAGCTACGCAACAAACGCAGTCCTCTGGTGCAATTAAATGCGCAGCTCAGCTGCTGGACAGAGTGGAAAGACACGGCGGCTTGGCTGAACGCCCTTCGACGGCCGAACACACCCCTCCCAAACCGACGGAGACGGACTTACAAAGACGGTGGCATTCCAAGTTTGGAGAAAACTAAAAAAATGGGGATAAAATTAATGAGAAAAAAATAATAAAATCAGTCATTTCAGCAAAGAGATTCAGTGGAATTGTTGTAATGCCAGGATCCCAGGCAGCTATAAGTAGAGTATAAGTCTAAGGAGGACTCGTTGGGTGTGAGGGTCTCATGCAGGTTGGTCAATCCAAGGTGGTCAGACCCAGGTGATCTGGAGCAGATGCTGGTGACCTAATTCTCAGGGAACCCGGTACATTGACAGCGGGAGGCCAGAGAGAGCAGAGGACACAGTCTGCCCAAGAACACGGCACTGCTGTGTGGAATTGGGACACAGCACATTTTACGCAGCCCACAAACAGTTTTTAAATAACAGTGAAAAAAACGAGTTGAATAAGGACACAACACACCTCGTGCCTCAGCAAGCTATGTTAAACTGTCAACACCTTTTTTTATTACTTTTCTCCTAGGTCAGTGGTTCCCAACCCTCTCCTCGCCAACCCCCAACCGCTCCTGATTCAACTAGCGAACTACTTAATGACTGTTGGTTAATAATATAATATACGCCATTCAGCAGATTATTTTATCCAAAGCGACTTACAGTAACAAATGCATACATTTTTCATTATATGTGGTCCCAGTGGGAATCAAACCCACAACCTAAGCGTTGTCAATGCCATGCTCTACCTACTGAGCCACACTCTACCTACTGAGACACACAGAACCACGCTCTACCTACTGAGCCACACAGAACCACGCTCTACCTACTGAGACACACAGAACCACGCTCTACCTACTGAGCCACACAGAACCACTCTACCTACTGAGCCACACAGAACCACGCTCTACCCACTGAGCCACACTCTACCTACTGAGCCACACAGAACCACGCTCTACCTACTGAGCCACACAGAACCACACAGATTTTACACATTTATATAGCCACACACTTATACAGCCGGGTCTTTCAGGAAGAAGTTTAGATTAAGCAGACTGTTTGGTGTCGTAGATCCATTCCATGTATCCCTACAGCCAACGTAAAGAACAACCATCCATGCCCCTTCACTTTGTGTACTCATTATTGTAACAGGAATGCTAGTCTATGGATACATTCTGCCCTTCCTGGGTTTAAATTTCCATGCAATATGAATGAAAAGCAATTTTTCCTGATATTTGTGTGCAATGCACAGCTTCATACCGGGTCTTCTATGATCGTGTTAGGTGCTCAGCAGTGACTGCATAATTCATTAATGACTCAGGAAAAACGAATGAGTCATTACTATTTCATTCAATGTCACCTTTCATATATAAACATGGAAGCACAAAAACATGGCCAATAATGCCATCTTGCACATTTAGAGATCTACATTTGAATCAGGCCCCAAGTTTCAGCAAGCATGGCTGTGCCAAAACATAACATAACATAATCAAATGAATGTACATTTTCTAAGTCAACAAAAAAACTTTCATGAAATTTCCTTTGAAAAGCACGGGAGTGATATGAATCCCCTTGACAGTCAACAGACAGACAGACACAAATTGGGATTTTTAATCGAATGAATGTACCTTAATTGGCACATTTAACACTGTGAGAAAGAACACCCCCTGGTGGTTACTATAGGTAAGACATCCCATTTTTCATCAAAGCGCTTTCTTACCTCAGTGGCACCCCTTGAGAACAGCGATGATAGCCGGATCTTTTTCATTTAGTGGAACAAGCTCCCTGAAACAGCCAATGGTAGCATTGTGAAAGGTCCATCTGCAAACATTCCAGAGCAGTTACACAGGCTATGAAACCAGCTTTAAATGTATTTAGCAGCCTGACTCTTAACAGCTTAATTGCATAGCTAGCACGTGAAGTCCAGCCCCGGACATTTCAGAGGGTCAGAATGGTGTGAATGAGGCAAATGTCCATGTCGGAGTGTGCCCCACACAGAGCTCAAAAGTACCATTCTTGCAGTGTTTGGTAAGCCCCCTGCCACAGCCTGAGACCACAGATTATGGAGGGGGCACAGATAAGCTAACCTGGATGATGGCCAAAGCAGTGCATCACAGAAGCAGAAGTGGCACAGAGACATGCAACATTCAGCAAAGTTGGCATGAATCGTACCGAAGGAACAGAGCGCCCTCACCTCTCTCCTGGTCCAGAGTTCCCATCTCCTCGGTCCTGGAGGGGCTCCGTTCTGCCGGCCCTGTCCCTCCCCAGGGCAGACGAGAGGCAGAGACAAACACAATGGTCCGGTCAGCTGACACACTGACAGCATGGCAGTGCCCTGACTGCTGAGGTGTGAAATTCTGCAGCCTGTCACCAGACCCGATTCAGCACAAGACCACGTGCTGCAAGTGATCTCCAAAACACACACGCCCACTGGTATGGGACCCAGCAAAACATTTACATTTTTACATTTTAGGCATTTAGCAGACGCTCTTATCCAGAGCGACTTACACAGTTTACATTTCTTTACATACAATCCATTTATACAGCTGGATATTTTACTGAAGCAATTCAGGTTAAGTACCTTGCTCAAGGGTACAACAGCAGTGCCCCACCTGGCAATTGAACTTGCAACCTCTGAGTTACAAGCTCAGCTCCCTAACCATTACACTACACTGCCAAAAAACATGGCAAAATTTATTTTTTATTTAACCAGGAAAAAAAAGCCCATTGAGATAAATCTCTTTTCAAGGGAGACCTGGCCAAGAAAGGCAGCAGAACAGCATTTAAGAGTTACATTGACACACATATGACAATACAATACATTAAAACATCTTCCAAGACACCTATATATATACTTAAAGAATCCAGACTATGGGAAACATCTACACTCCTCCTTAAGGACATCTGCAACCAGGGTCTTGAACTCCCTAGGTGGTACATGGCAAAAGACATGGCAGTTTCAAAACAAGAATTATATTGAGAACCTTGAAGCAAAGTAATGCAGTAATGTAAAATATAGTCATGTAAAATAAAGAAACGCAGAGACAGTAATGCGGTTCATTACTTTATTGCATGCAGTCTTCTCTTCCACATGTACGAGCTTGCCAGATATACAACTTTTTCTACAGCACCATCTAGTGGGTATACAGGGCAAGAGCAGCAGTAATTCACATTGACAGGACACAACACAAGCATAGCTTTCACCGAATTAATGAAGGAATTCATCTTAATATGTTCCAGAGATCAGCAGTGTTGTTTACTAAATCGAAATTTGTGATTAGACTCGGTTATTTAAAAGCAATCATTCTGCAGCAACAGGGTTTGTCAACAGTGGCTTTAATATAATTTGTGAATTGTGAATCAAAACTTTTAAACACATTAAAAACACCATCCTGATGGATGAGCCTGGCAATGATATTCTTCAATAGCCTGGCCGACAGTCCCCAATACTACTGGCTACCAGACCAATTTGTGAAACCTGGTGAGGTATTGTGATCTCAATCATAAATGGCCACGAAACAACATTGACCACATTTTTAAAAACTTTTAGTTTCGAAACTCTCGAAATTCTGGATATTGACGGGAGCACTCCTTTAAACATGCGTAGCAAAAGACATGGATAAAGTATATAACGTATAAAATAAAGTATTCTATAACAGCGTCTTTCGTAAAACCTGGGGCTGTGTGTACAAAGATTCTAAGAGTAGGAGTGCTGATCTAGGATCAGGTTTCCCCTGGCCATGTCCTAACCATATCCATTATGAGCTAAAAGGCTAAACTGATCCTAGATCAGCACTCCTACTCTTAGAATCTTTGTACTTACGGGCCCTGGTCAGCAGCAGGTTTAGGGCACACGCGACTGTAGTATCCTATAGGTGGAGTTTAAAGCACACTGCAATCAACATCGAGACTACACTAACGAGTGGATGAGCACACTGCAATCGGGTCGAAGGCAGCTTGGTCTTGATCTGTTTCCGGGTAAAACAGAAAGTCTCGAGCAAAATCCACATTAGTCTCCAACTAGAAGTTACTCTGCAATCAAGCCTGCATGTGCTAGTGATAAAGTTATGCTTGACAACTATTGTCCTCTATGGGTATGCTAAAATGTTGTGTTGCATGTTCAGAGCTTAGCTCAGTTCCCCGTTTGATGCAGTCTTCCTCCCTCTACCCATGATGTTGTTGCCTTTTTTCCACAAATAAAAGTGAAACTGTTGTGTGATTGAAATGTTTCCACTCCTGCAACGCATCTGATATTTGCTCAGATGTCCAACTGGAGAAATGCTACAGCTCATGTAACATTGCAGTCGAATTGTGGCGAAATCAAAAAAGATCTGCAGTCGATCTTGCATAGTCGTACTTGAAAGTTTACATTTTTAGTATTTGCTGCCAATGATTACATCCTTTGCTAAATGTATTGTGTTAACACTGTTGCGAAAAGTCTGTTCAAACGAGACCATAAACAGCGGCTTTGATAAGACTTAGAAATCAGCTGAATCACAGCCTCTGTTGTGGAGAGAAGTACTTCAGAGCAAAATGCCACATTTGTCCTGCCTGCTAACAGGACAAACAGCGTGAAAGTGAATCAGCACACCTTCAGACTTGTGCAAAATGCAGATGCAACAGCAAAAACACCCCCACCGTTGCAGACAAAAGAGCAATAGCTCTCCCAGTGCCCTGAAACAGAGGTGCTGCCCACAACAGGAAAGACAGAGCCGTTATTTGATAACCTTTCATATTTTTATTACTAGAAGCAACATGTGCTGGAGAACACATACGGAGCATGAGAATGATATAATTTACAGTTTGGGACAGAGGGTCACAGGCGTGCAGAGGGCTCTGGGGTCACTGAGCACCAGCCTTGGGGGGAACCCACTCATGGATCTTCTTCCTGGTGGTGGAGTAGGGGACGTACTGGTCGGACGAGCCACTCTGATTGAACCTGTGGATCTCAGCCAGGAACTTCCTGGGCACGGGGGTGGGTGGTGGGGGGGTCATCCGTCATGGAGTGCAGCCAGCGATGCCTGCAGGACGACGCAAAGAAGAGAGAAAGTGAACAGGTGGTAATGCTGCAACGCTGCCACAAGAGGGAGAGCATGAGCAGTAGTCTTGTATGAGCGGTTAGTCTTGTCCAGACTGTGTGTGGTGTGAACATACAAGGTATAAATATATGCAGAGGTAAATCCATGACTTGACTCTATAATAAATAAGCAGTAATATTGGGGAAACCTTTTTTTTTTTTTCCTTCTAAAAGGCTTTTCAGGTTCAGTTCTGTCGACAGAGCATAGATAGAACTTAGTTAAGTTATACAAGATTATATATACTTTTATTGATGTAATCAAAATTATTGCTGCATTTCAACATGCTGCATTTTGAAACCCTCTGTAAGTTGGGTCACTAGGCAGAATCCCTCGAACAGGTCAGTCTCCAAACATTACCACTCTGCAGGAACCATGCTTCCATCCACCTCCCAGAACGTGCGCTTTCCGTTCATCTCCTTTGTGTAGACAACCCACCGATGCCGTCCTGAGGAGGACAGAGAGACTTTAGAGTCTTTACTGGGGGGGGGGGATAGGGTACGACCTTTTTACATTTAAAAGCAAACGCTCTTATCCAGAGCGACTTAGTTTTAAATTTCTTTACATACAATCGATGCAAGTTAAGTACCTTGCTCAAGGGTACAACAGCAGTGTCCCACCTGGGAATTGAACCTGCAACCTCTGAGTTACAAGTCAAGCTCCCTAACCATTACACTTCACTGCCAGCCAAAACCTTTTCATATTTCCATTCTATGATCTACAGACTACAGAAGGAGCAAAGCAAATAAATACATTGTGGATACACAACAGAGGGAGTAAGTTATCAAAGACAAGGCCACAGGGTGGTTGTTGAGACTTTTGGGAAAGTAACAGTGGTTGGTTTCAGTCTTATGTACTCAAAATGCTTATGCTTGCTTCTCAAATTATAACTACCCCAAATAATTATGAATTTAGTTTACTTGTATATGTACGTTAATTATAATGTTTTTATTTTTATTGATTAAGCCTATAATTTCAAATCGAACTGTAAATAACCATTCACATACAGCCACATCTTTCATTCTCATGAAAGCAGGACTCACTATTTGGAAGAAAGCCAAACATAACTTACCGAAGAAATTACGCTCGTCTTCGTAATACATGTTGCCATATTTATCCACACCAACGAGGGCTCCAGTTTTTAAATCATTTACTCTGTGGAACATAAACAACACCGACATTAATAAATCCCTTAGCCATCTTCTCCGTAAGAGCAATCTGCCCATGTCGCTAGACAACGTTAGCTGAATGAGAAATGAGAAAATAACTTACTAGCGCTAGCTCGTCTAGCGTCCTGAGATAGAAATTAAGTTAGAAACAAAACATACATTCACAAATTCGCACCACAGCGGCAAGCGGTCTCTCTCTTTCTCTTCCTCCCTTCCTCTCCTAGATAATAAAAATATCAAGACTTTCTATCTTTTGATTATAACGTTAATACATAATCGTGGGCAATTCTACCGTTGAATTGTGGCTACAGATTTACCTTCCTAGCTGGTCGATCACAGGAGCACGTTCAGTACAAGACTGATCCCACCCAGATGCACCACAGAGCGACACAGGAAGTCATTCCTGCCTGTGGCCATCAGATAAACTCCTCAAGAGCACCAGCCACTCTGAGACTGAGCAAAATAGGATAGCTTGGAACATTTAACACTTACATTTTTATAACTTTGACACATACTGATTATAACGTTAATACATTTGTAATCTAGTATTATTGGATTCAAAAACAGCCCTATGTCTTGAGAATGTTTGAATGTTTGCCAGCTGTGCCATGTTAATATGTGATATGTCTGAGTGCACAACTGTAACTTGTCCCAATTTCCCCCAGGGATCATTAAAGTTTTCTGATTCTGATTCTGATTCTGAACTATGTGGTTGCTCCTAGCACCTGGAACTGTACTTCCCACTAGGGTGGCTTTCAGCTAAACTGTTCTTGACTACGGTTAACACTTTGTTGTACGTCGCTCTGGATGAGAGCGTCTGCCAAATGCCTGTAATGTAATGAATGTAGGCAAATATTACCAGCTTGCCATTTCTCACAAAGATAGCTACTATCTACCACTACCGAACAGGCAGCTACACAAGACCTACTGCAAACAAAAACAAAACAGGCAGTGACGTTAGCTAACCAATATAACGTTCGCCAGTTACTAATAACCTGACTATGGGTCGAATTCACTTATTAACACTGCTAACGAACTCGGGACACGTTAGAAAACTAGTTGGCAAACTGCACTAAATTCGTTATCAGTGCTAAATACACTGCATATCATTGCTAGCTAGCTAGCTAACGTCGGTAACGTTACCTTGACACATAGCTTGTAGGTTGGCTAGCTACCCTTGCAAGGGAGGTCATAAACTAACGTTAGTCTAGCGAACTAAATGACAAACAAATACATCCGTTTTCATGAGGGGAATTATTTCAGCAATGTACTCACCTAAGCAACTGAATTATAGCCCCACGTATGCCACCGTGACCTCCTAGTTGCTGCAAAGCCCTTCGAAACACCTGTATATACTCCGCCATCTTCTGACGGAAATAAGGCAGGAAGTAATGTTGTCCCGCAGGAAATAATCCCCACGGAAACATTCCCTGTGAATATGGTTCCATCCACCGATTCGCTCTTCGCATCACATGAATGCCAATACTATGGTATATGGAATATGTTTCTGCTAAAAGAAACAAAAACGTTTTAAAGTCAATACTTTAATGTGTGTTTCTAAAGCCACATAACAGATATAATAGATATTGACAGAGGTCAAATAGTTGGCGCGCAAATTGCAGCTGAGCCAATCACAGAAACGGCAAAATTATTTAATGTCAAGAAGCGTCGAAAATCATGACGGCATACGCGAAACAAGGAAAAGACTGCAAGGGTAATACTTTTTACAATTAGGCCTGTCCCCGACTAAAACAAATCTTGCTCGACCAACAGTCGCCCGTTTTTCCGATTAATCGACTGGTCGAAACTTTTTTTCCTTCTATATGACACACCCTATTTGTTTTAACCTTTTAGGGTCGGCTGGATCGCCGCCGATCCGAGCAGCAATAAAAGTAGGCTATATTTCTATTTAAACCTTAGAATCGCGACTTTCCGATTTGAGCACTGGCAATTTTTTTTAAATTAGGTTAATTAGACAAAAAGTAAACCTTGTCTTTTATAACTTGTGTGTTTGTAGATCTATTTACAAATTAAGTGTAAATAACTCGGTACACATTACTAATAGTTTTAATCTGAAATGTTCACTTATAAAGCACATAAAACACGTTTATGCACGGAAAGAATATAGAGTAGGCTAACTTACCGTTTTCAAGTGGTAGGTCATGCTCGTTGTTGAACTGTGGTAAGCGAAGCGTTGCTTGCGAAGTTTACATTCCACTTTTTTTGGATCGTCCGCGAATAAAAGGAAATGCTGCCATACTCCAGATTCTTTCTTTGGCATTGTTCTTAGGTTATATCGAGATGAGTAATGCCTATATCACTAATCTTATACTATGATGTTCTGTATGTCTGTATAGCTGCTAGGTTTTTACTCTGGTTTTTAAATATATTTATCTTGTATTTATTATTCAGTATACTGTGATGTCCTGTATGTCTTGTGTGTTCTTTCACTGTCTCCTGTATCATTGCTGCTGTGACAAACCAAATTCCCCCCCCCCCGGGATTAATAAAGGCTATCTTATTTTATCTTAACTGTAGGCAAATCTTAAACTACAATTAAAATGCATATTCGCGTGCCTAAAACAAGGATACAATATAGGCTACACGAAAGGGGGTGTTACGCATGTTAGTATATAAACCATGCAATTAGCAAAACACATTTATTAAAAAATGTACTTTTTGCAGAATTATTCACATTACTATTACCTTAACTGCCTAATATAATTTAAAGAGAACATATATAGGCCTAACTATGTTAAGAGTGAAGGGCTGTCATTGCCATACCCGCAGCATCCAGAATGGATTATTCTACTGACTAGCGCGCCGAACTGTGGCCGAACAGCCGAACTGTGGCGCGAATCTAGATAATTTTTTTCCTTTTTATTTTTCGCGCGTTTGCTCGACCAGAACAAATCTCGGTCGACCAACAGCCCATCGACCAAACAATCGACCAGTCGACTAAATGGGGTCAACCCTATTTACAATATATGAATAATCTGTATATTGTGAAATATGTTGCAATTATATTATATTATTTGCTTACTGTCTGTTGTGCATTATCAAAAGACATTTTAACGGACCTGACAAACACATCCTTGACTTGTTCAGAGACCAATAAAAATATTCAGTGCAATACTGAGAGGTAGTGTGATGCGATGGAACACAGTCAGTGTGCACACTGAACCAATGATCATTTAGACCAAGTATGCACAACACATCACAACAGTTTTTCTCACGTTTTATTTTGTTAGGCAATTCCATCAACACATTCCAAAGCTCATGGATACATGTGCAAATCGCCATGGGGTCTTGATAGTCTTTTATTTATATATACATATTTATATATACACAAAACGTAGTCCCATGTTCAGGTCTAAGCTGCATGAAGTACAATGTGAGCATTAATCTCTAATAGAAAATGGAATATCACTTCATAATCTCTATACATGCATGATTTGAGGATCTTCAAAAATTAGACACTACTGCACAGGTGTCAAACTCATTCCATCGAGGGCCGAGTGTGTGCAGGCTTCTGTTGTAACCAATGCACTACACCAGGTGATTTCACTCATTAGCCCACTTCTTAAACTAAGGAGGGAACCTAATTGAAATCACCTGGTGTAATGCATTGGTTACAACAGAAACCTGCACACACTCGGCCCTCGATGGAATGAGTTTGACACCCCTGCAAAAGCAACCCCTTGCTACAGACCCAGTGCGGACAGGTGACCAGTTGTGGTCAATGAGAGGTGTGCCTCTCAGCTCTGCTGTGGCACACTGCATGACTTGCAGGGTGGGGAAAAACTCTTGGGCAACCGTACTGGAGGAATACACACAGTTCAGCCGCAGTGCTCTCTGCATGGGTGTGGATGGCACAACAGTGTCACAAAAGCATAATGGAAATAGTGATTCCAAATCCCCCTACCCCCAAAAAAACTAGACATGAAACCTTCCAAATTCAAAGAGATTAGTGTTCACATTCCATGATTCATTCACACTAAAGTGACTGCATCAACACAGGCTTCAGGGAGTAAAAAAAGAAAAGAAAAAGACCAAAAATACTAAAAAGCAAAACCAAGGCTTTTTTGAATTTACTGCAGTCTCAAATCTGCTGCTAGTGGCAGGCCTGCCCATATATTCTATGTGTGCAATCCAACTTTTGACAATTCCAGCTGGCTATTTGCGTCTGTAGGTTCTGTTTACATGTTTTAATTCATACTCCGATTGTTGCGGTCTTCAGATTCCACTGTATTGGTAACTGAGGTGATAATCTGGCTGCTGTATTCAGCAAAGCGTTCAGGTGATTGAGCTGACACAATATGGCAATTATAGTCAGTAGCATCCATTGTCCAGGTGACTATTTGATGCTCGAGAGTTCAGACTGAGGCACTGATCTGACTGCTAGCTTACCTAGCAGAGCTGAAAATCTTGCCAGCAGAGTTAACTCCATCGCTTTAGATGGCATACCGGTCTGTTACTGGATGACTGTCGTGATCACTTGGCTGTTGTAGTCGGTGGACTCCATCTTGAGGATGTAGGGGATGATGCTGTCGATCTGCACGTTGCCAATGAGGCCGGCGAATAACAGCTCCTCTGTGATGGCTGCGCTCATCAGCCTCAGAGCCGGGAGACGCAGCAGCAGCTTCGACAGCCTGGGAGACAGACACACAGACAGACAGACAGACAGAGACACGGACAGAGGGTTACTACATCTGGGTGGCAGTGTAGTGTAACGGTTAGGGAACTGGGCTTGTAACTCAGAGGTTGCAGGTTCAATTCCCAGGTGGGACACTGCTGTTGTACCCTTGAGCTAAAGGTACTTAACCTGAATTGCTTCAGTAAAATATAGCTAAAATGGATTGTATGTAAAGAAATGTCAACTGTGTAAGTTGCTCTGGATAAGAGCATCTGCTAAATGCCTAAAATGTTAAATGTAAAGCATTCTGTGTTTGAGCGAGTCTCACCGGTATGTGTCCTCTGGGTACGTCCTGGTGACATAGTCCTGCAGCTCCACGTAGGCCTTCTTCTGGAAGCTCTCGATCTGCATGGTGTTGTCGATGCCTGGGTAGTCTGGGGAAGTGAGGCCACTGAGACAACCATACACTAGCAAGCACAAGGGCACACGGCACTAAAGCAAAACGCCAACACGAGGTCTCCATTACACTTTCTGGAAGGCATTGACCAATCTTCGGAAGTAGCAAGACCAAACTGAACACATGAATTCAGTAACGCTTGTACACCAGCGCTCCCAGTGAGAATCGGTACCATGTCCCAGCTGCTGTGAAAGACATTGCGTTCTGTTCTTTTTGATATTTTTAAATCTGATTTTGTTTCTGATTTTATCCCATTTCCTCCCAATTTATTAGCCAATTATTATTCAATAAACTGCTTCACTTTTCAGGTTAGAAAAAGAATTATTACTCAGTTAGTACTCCCCATTCTCGATTATGCAGATATAGTTTATCAGAATACATCAGAATCAAATTTACGTCCGCTTAATGTAGTTTACAATAAACTGTAGGTTCATCCTTAGGTGCCCATATCACACTCATCACTACGTTATGTATGAATCACTTAATTGGCTCTCATTACAATCCAGAATGCATTACCATTGGCTGCAATTTATTTTTAAATGTATCTTTTTCAAATATCCCATTTATCTAAAGCAATATTTAGTTCCTTGCAGATCTTCTTATTCATTCAGACACGCACAGTACCCTTCTTTCATTGTGCCTCGTTTTCTAAAAGAAGTTGGACGCCGGGCCTTTAAATGTAAAGCCCCATCGGACTGGAACCACTTGCCCAACTCGCTTCGCTCCAGTTCTTCACTGTATATTTTTAGAACATTATTATTCGCTCACCTCAAGACAACTTGTTCTTGTTTTTGATTTTTGGGGGATTGTATGATTGTATGACTGTTGTTTTTTGTGTTTGTGTTTGTGTTTTGTATTTCTGTTGATCTGTTGTATTTTTCTCTTGTTTTAGTTGATGTACCAACTTGTTTAGTTGATGTACCTATGTTTCTAGGGACCCCCTCGAAAACGAGATGCGACATCTCAAGGGGTTTATCCCTTTAATAATAAAGTTCAAATACAATTAGACGCGCTATTTTATGTCAATCCCCCCCTAGTAATGTGAGTTCGCTGCCGTTGTCCTGTGACCGGTAGTGACGAAGGCGAAGTATCGTCTCCTCCAAAACGGCACTTGCCAGGCCGTCGACCTTAACCCCGGTACTACAGGGCAAACTCCTCTGCGCAGCAAACGTCCTGTCGGCTTCCCTCCCCCCTCCCTGGGGCGGACAGCCAAACGCCGCCCCCTGGTGGCACTCCCGGCCAGAGCAGCGTTGGACGTTGTAACCACTAGACCATGCGGAAGGCCCTGCACACGTTCTTTTCTAAACGAGAAGGGTAACATGCATCTCCATTGCTCCCTCTCTCACTCACTCCTACACTCAGGCCCCGGCCCTTCCGTACTCCTTACCAGGGCTGAAGAGGACAATGGCTTTGAGGTAGGCGTACTCATAGGAGTCCGGGGCCAGTTTGGACATGCTGTTACAGAACTCCTGCATCCTCCAGATGTGCTCCATCACCAGCTTCACTCTCTCCGGGGTAAGCTTCTCTGTGAGGTGACCGGTCAGGAGGAACATACGTTTACATATATAACACACACATATATATATATATATCACTCACATATATGTATCGGTTTGTGTATCTTTGTGTACTGGTTTGCATTTGGCAAAGCACTTCTGTCAAAGGTGAGAGTACTATGTAAACAATATTCCTAATCAGGTATTAACATTAATTAAACGGCTTTAACTTTAGTTAAGTATTTGTACGACTCATTTTTGAGCATTTCTCTAGGAAAATGAAGGGGCAGGAATTTGTCACGGATCAAGTGTGTTTTCCTGAGAAGAAGTGAGTGTCGCAGTGAAAAGGGTCCCTTGCAGGGAAAAGGTGTCACATTCATTCAGCCCCCCACCTTCCTGTAAGCTGTTCTGCAGATGGTTAATGATGGCGCCCAGGATGGTGGCCACGTTCATCACATGCGCACACTGCGCCAGGCCCAGGGCAAACAGCTCGTTCCAGCATGCCTTCATCAGGTTGATGTTGTTGTCTTGGCTATGGAGGGGAACAGGTAATGTGTGCTGTTAAAACAGGTTTGGGGGAGGGATCTGATAATGACCCCCTCCCCAAACACATTTAGATTTTAATACATTTTACATTTACTTTTTAGGCATTTGGCAGACGCTCTTATCCAGAGCGACTTACACATACAATCCATTTATACAGCTGGATATTTTTTTACTGAAGCAATTCAGGTTAAGCACCTTTAGCTCAAGGGTACAAAGGTGGCAGTGCCTCCACCTGGGAATCGAACCTGCAACTTACTTGCTTGCATACAACTCCTATTTCTTATGATGAACATCTCAACATTTTACCATGTGAGTGCTTTGTTCAGGTTGCCCTGTGCAACGCATTCCTATTCCAAAAACCATCTTTACAGTGTTCACCATTGTAGCTTGCATAACACTGCTATTCTTTAGAGAGATGAGAGTTCATTTCTGTTTGTCCACAAATAAATTGGCAATTGCAATTGCATAAAAAAAAGAAGAGAGAGGGCGAAAAGTGAAAGAAAACTCACCCTAGAGCCTGGAAGGCAGGGATTGAGCGGGCCCAGTGCATAGACAGGAAGAGCAGACGTGAGGCTGACTCACAGATGTAGTTCACATTGAGGTACTCCGGCACGGGCAATGGCATCATCAGCTATGGAGTCAAGTCAACACACTGTTACCATGGCATCATCTGCTGTATTAGTCAACAGAGGAGGACTTTGAAAATAATTTCACAATCGGAAACGCACAAGAATGATGTTGTACTCAAAGATCAAAGATGATGATGATTATTTTTATTATTATAATCAAGTCCTGATGCCGAAGAAGTGCATGCTGGCTGTATTTGTTACGGAAACAATTTACATTTTTACATTTTAAGCATTTAGCAGACGCTTTTATCCAGAGCGACTTACAAGATGTGCATTAATACATGGTAGGAACAATCATAGTTTGCGCAAGTGCAGTAATACAGAAATAGACATCATTGTAGGCAGCTGCGTACCATACCTGTAACACTGGGAAGGAAAAGGTTAGTAATTTTTTAGATGGAGTAAGGAGGGGTATATAGTGTTGAACACGTAGGCAGTGGTGATGACAGTTGGCTAGATGGACAGAGTTCAGTGGTAATGGAGTCTGAAAAGGTGGGTAAATTTACTTTACTTTTTAAAAGAGCTATAGTTGCAGTTCATAGGTTGGTCTCTGTGCCTCACCTTAAAGGGGACGTGCATGTCTGAGAGCAGAGGGCCATCCAGCTCCACCACGCTGCCCGACTGGTCACCTGACACCAGGTGCATGGTGGCCTCCATGGCCTCCCCCACGGAGTTCTCCACCGGGTTCAGCGCCTTGGCCAGCGTGTCAAACGCCCTGCAACCCAGCACCACGAGTCAATACAAACACACACACCCACACACTACACACCCATGCACCCACACAACCCACACAACACCCACACACACACACCCACACCCACACACACACACACTACGCATGCACACACACAACACACACACCCACACAAATGCAAACACACACACACAACACACACACTACGCACGCATGCACATATACACACACAACACACACCCACACACACTACGCACGCACGCACATATACACACACACACACAAACACAAACACACACACACAAACACAAACTCAAACACACACACACGGTCAAAGTACACATTCATAATTATATACATCCAAATACATCCAATTAGGGCTGTGACGGTATGACAGTATTTAGAACTTGATCTGTTTATTGTCTGGCTCTTTGCAGATTTATATACCATTTAAATTGAAAAATAAAATAAAAAATGCAACTGAATATAATTCAGTCCTTGTAATTGAATGTTTAAATCATTCACTTTGAGAATTAAGCAACATTTTGCTTTATCGCGTCATCAGCTTATCGGATCTAGTACTATTTTTAGCTCACTCACTTTTTCCATTGTGGCATAACGTGAAGGATGATGCTCACGCACGGTGGAATGCAAGGTTTGACGTGTTCCCTCCTCTGGCCATTACATATTTCCCACATTCTCTACAGATGGGACATTCGCTCTCAACAACAACACCATCTTTTTTTAGTGAGTCCACACAGATGAACGAATTTGCTTCTTGGGGGCATATATTAGTCATTACAGACTGGCTCAGCATCAGAATCACCATCGGACATCACAAGTTTTATAAGGCACTGCAAACAGAGATTTATACCATGCAGCTGGCTAGCTAGCTAGCTACCTACCTACCAGGGTTGGGAAATGTGAGGGAGCTGTCTGTACGTGGGCAATCGCGTTGTAAACAAAACAAAATGCAAGAACAGCCAAAGAGGTGGTGGGATTAAATGACATTAGCAGGCATTCCCAGTATTATGGGAATAATACTGGTAATTATATTGCACTACTATATTATTTAATAAGGGTTATTTAGACATTTTACTAGGGTAACGGTTGAAATATTTTCCCCCACATGAAAATAGCTTTTGCCACATGATTTACTATCACAGTATTACGTTATGTTTATGATAGTACCATTTAATGTTTTAATATCATGGTATACTGTCATACCGTCACACCCCTAATTGCAATATTCCGTTTTAAAACAGGGATTCTGGGCCTCCCAGGTGGTCTAGTGGTTACAATATTCGATGCTGGCCACTGCGACTGGGGTTCGATTCCATGGGAATCGACTCTGGACGGGAGTCGACAGGAAGTTTGCTGTGTACAGGAGTGGCTCTGTAGTACCGGAGTTACGGTCGACAGCCTGGGGAGTGACGTCTCGGAGGAGACGATACTTCGCCTTTGTCACTACCGGTCACAGGCAGCAAACTCACAATACGAGGGGGGGCTTGACATGAAAAATAGAGGGTGTAATTGGCTACTAAATTGGGAGAAAATGGGATGCACGCAGCAAACTTCATGTCGGAGGGAAGCGTATCGGCCGGTGGAATCGAACCCTGGTTGCGGTGGCCAGCGACGAACATTGTAACCACTAGACCACCCGGGAGGCCTCCTTGCACTGAAATTTGACGTGACCACTACTCACCGCGTCATGTCATTGGCGGTCGGCTCCTCTGCTTGAACCTCATTCATGGAGCCATCTCCATTGCTCAGCGTCTCCATCGCCGATAGGTCCGTGTTGCTGTCACTCATCTCTCTGGCCTTGCTCAGATGTGCGAGTGATGTCACCACATTGGCCAGCGTGCTCAGGTCATCCTGGCAGGGGTCGCACTAACAAAGTTTACAGACAGTCAAGATTTAGAGATGATATTTGTGCTGTATGCTGTTCTATGGGTTATATTCCAGTGCGTTGATTAGCAAATGGACAGCTTGCATTTCTTTTTTTTCTTTAATGATCTTACTCAGGAAACACTACAAATGGTTGAATAGACTGTAACACACTGCTGCGGAGTATGCGTACAATATGCTACGGATGGTGTAGCTCCCGGGTTGCTATGCAGACACGGTTCACTGTGTCTCACAGTTCATGTCAAATTTGAAAAACATGTTTCAAGGTAATATTTGTACATAAACTAGGTTAACATGGCTTATTTGGCGATACTTTGCACTTAAACTCATCCATAATGAGAATATTAAGAGGTGAAAAATAATTTTAGCTGGCCTCAGGTGGAGATGACTGCAGGCTGATTTACATCACTGTTACAATTTTAAATGTACAAATATCCAATACACTTATTAGAGTGCACCTTATGGAGCAGAAACCCTCACTTGTTGAGGCTTGGAGGGGTATCAGGGAGGTGGATGGAGTACCTTTCCTGGGGACGATGGGACCATGATGGTGTTCTCCATTTTATGGAACGGCTGCTGGATGTTCAACAACATACCAGACTCCAACAGACTAGTGGACCTGCACACACAGACACCAGTCAAAATCATTGCTACAATCAATACCATTAATCCTTCGACACTGGCCACGGAGACTGGGGTTCGATTCCCCATCGGGGCGGCAATTGGGGCGGGAATTGGCTGTCCGCCCCAGGGAGAGGGGAGGGAAGCCGACACACACAGTTTGCTGCGCGCAGGAGTGGTTCTGGGGTACCGGAATTACAGTCGACGGCACGATGAGTGCTGTCTCGGAGGAGGCAGCGCTACGCCCTTGTCACTGCCGGTCACAGGGCTACGGCAGCGAACTATGAGGGAAGGGAGATTGAACTAAGCACAGCGGGGTAATTGGCTACCAAATTGGGAGAAAACTTTAAAAAATCGGAAAAATAAACTAAAAATAAATAAAACATACCATTAATCCTGATAATTGCGGCCATTAATATCATTAAACAACATTTACCATTAAGAGTTCATTACTCCCAGAAATACCATATGGACACTGTCAGAGCCTGGAGGAGTGGGAGTCAGTTATATGTGGTGTAAAGAAGCCTAGTCCTCAAGTGCAACTTCTTAACTGGAGCTGGGCGCTGAATGTCCAATTGTTTGTAGCCAAGGTGACTGTTTCACCTGCACGTGCATGACCATTGTGGGCCAGTGACTGGTAAAACGTGCATGACCGTCGTGGCCTAGTGACTGGTAAACGCACCGGGCAGTCTCCTTGTCCGTCACAAAGGTGGGCGTGGCCGCCAGTGGGCTGCAGAGATTCTTACGGATGTAGATCTTTTCGGTGGAGGCAGCACAGTTGATCGGCTTTTCCCGGGACACCTCCACCGGCTTCCGCTCACACTGCACAGCTGGGTGGGACGGGGGGGAGCACAAAGAAAAATGGCTGGTAAATCTCAGTGAACCTGGCAGCGGTGGGCAAGTACCAGATTATGTGAAGCAAACGATACTGGGATCCAAGCTAATAATGACCACATAAACACGTAGACAGAAAGGGGCAAAGTCAAAGCTGCCTTTTCACAGAGTTTGCTTTGAAACGAACTCGTCACGTGAGCATGACAATTAAACAGGGCAAGGCCTCCCACTTGGCCTAGCGGTAAGAGCGTTCGACGCTAGCCACGGCGACAGGGGTTCGATTCAACCGGTCGCGCCAGTTTCGGCTCTGGCCAGGAGTGCCACTAGGGGGCGGCAATTGGCTGTCTGCCCCAGGGAGGGAGGGATAAAAATCAGAAGGAAAGACTCGCTGCATATATGAGTGGTTGTGTGTCGGTGACAGGCTTTGGCCTAGGCGGGCACTGGCTCGATGGAGGCAGTGCAGCGCTCGCTACCGGCTGGACTACGGTAACACACAAAAAACTAACAAAAAAAACTAAAAACAGGACAACTGCAAAGCAGAATGGTGGTAAGACTGCCACCACAAAACACAGAGATGACCCGAGAGTGGGGCAGTGATCACGGCGGTTTTGGCCGGTGCACTCACAGTCCTGCTTCATGCCGAAGGAGATGCAGCGCTGCAGGCGGCAGTACTGGCAGCGGTTGCGGTGGTGCTTGTTGATGACGCACTCGCCAGACCCCCTGCAGGTGTACACCAGGTTCTTCCTGATGCTGCTCTTGAAGAAGCCCTTACAGCCCTCGCAGCTCACCGCTCCATAGTGCCGTCCTGGGAGGGAGAACGAGGGACAGAGAGACAGTGAGCGCATTTGCCTGGGAGCCAGACACACCTGGTTTTCTCCTCTCATCCGCACCCTGATATGCATATCATTTGGCTAAACCCACACATCTAGGTTTAATGTATGCTTATTTAAACAAAATATCAGTATGCAAAAATGGCTGTGGTTCTATCTTCTCACTCTGGGTGTTACTGTTTAGTCAAATCAAACACTAGCACAAGAGGGCTCTTTTTATACTTTACGTGTTAGTTTCTGTTCCCTTGATCCATCCAGAAATATCACATTTGTCAAAATATTAATAAAATAATAGTTTATGAATGTAGAACATTTTCTTGCCAACCTGAGGCCTTGTCTCCACACACCACGCAGTACTCCACAACAAGTTTGGCAAGCGACTGGTCCAAGCCATCATCGGTCACAAACTGGGGTAGGAAAAGCAAAAATGTAACCATAGTCATCAACTAGATTTGAGCACTTGCACTCTTTTACTAAAAATAGAACATCTAAAAATGAAACCGGTGTGCACTGCTCCAGACAAACTACAAGTAGCGAAAAGGTCAACTGGGAGCAATGTGGACAACCCTGGAAATTGTGCTGAACAACTAAATGACATCATAAAATCTAGAGGACATTTTGAATCCAGAAATCCTGCAGAAATTGGAGTACGCCCCACAATTGCAGGCCAACTCAAGGCCTTCTTTCAAGTCATTCTGAACAACATGTCTTCCACTACAGAGTGGAATATCACTCAAGCTTTGGAAAGCATGTCTTATTCATCCACATATTACGTTTCATATTTTCAGGCAGCACCAACCCCAGAACACGGGAATCAAAAAAAAAAAAAAAAAAAAAAAAGAAAAAAAAAAAAAAAATAGTTTGAGTTTAAAGCGAGAGAAATATTTTTCTTAAATGTGGGGGTTGTTACTGATGGGCAGAAGCTGTTTCGGGTCCCTACCTGGATCTGTTGTCCGGCCAGGTCAGGTGAGGTGAAGAGAAGCTGGTTGAGAGCAGTGCCATCGGGGGCTGTGAGGATGACCTTGCCTTGGGAGGGCTCCTGCTTGGCCAGGATAAACTGCTGCCTCCCAGCGGAGGCCTGATCGAACGCCGTGACGATCTGGATCTTCTGCCCCGTCTGCTGGTCCGTCACAATCTGGACACAGAAGCGGGATTATGGTTATCCAACTACGGTCATGCAATATTATCTGTACTATCCAACCCTGATCCTGGTGACACACCATGCATGTGGTTTTGTTCAAATTTTATTTTATTTTATTTTTATTTTGGGTTTGACAGATTTTATTTGAATGCTGATCACCAACTAGTGCACTACGTAAATAATCCCTGTTGTGTAGTTGGTGTGTTCATGAGACACACAAGGGCCACAACAGGTTATCAGAACAGCTATTTTCATTAATTTAGCTTTGTTAGCACACATACCACACTCATATCTACTTTAAATTAATTAAAGAAAGAACTGTCAAGCGATGTCAAACCCAGGCTAGCATTACACAACTGCTCAGACCTAATTAATCACAAGCAGGTGGAACAAAACCCAGTATACAGTGTGCCCCCAATACCAGCGCTGGCAAATATAGTTCTGTTGTTAAAATTGTTATGCTGACACTGTCTCAAACGGGAGTGGCACATTTAGTCAACATTCTTTGTGACAGTTGCCTCTGAGCAGCTTTTGTATTTGCCTGTGGACAAGTAGTACAAGTGGGGTTTTTCACCTGTATGCGATGACCCAAGGTCATGCCTCCATCTGCTGACACCAACTGTATCCTCTGTGTCTGTCCATCCATGGTGATGCGATGTCCTACAGGGTCCCCTCAGCCCATGAGGCAGGCAGACTTTGATTGGGCAACCCAAAGAAAGAAAATCACAAAATAAATCTAACTTTACATTGCCAGTTAACATTCTTTTAAATATTTTTCTCCAGTGTACATTTACATTTTAAGCATTTAGCAGAGTCTCTTATCCAGAGAGACTTACAAGATGTGCATTAATACATGGTAGGAACAATCATAGTTCGCGCAAGAGATCAGTGCAGTAATACAGAGATAGACATCATTGCAGGCAGCTGCGCACCATACCTGTAACACTGGGAAGGAAAAGGTTAATTATCCAATGTTTTAAATACAGCAAACAGTACTGTGAGATAAATCATTAGATTGTTAGGATGAGATCCAGAAATACGTTCCTTTCCACACCAAATGGTTATCATATATTAAATCAAATTAAGTTAGTAACCTCGGGTGGGGTGGGTTCAGCAAATTCCAATATTAATTTCCACGTTAAGGACTGAGATGACTGTCCACCTATTCATGAAGCCGTTTAACGTCCATGTTTGGAGTTCAATTTCACCGCTTGCCAAACCCATGCACTTTAAAATGCACATGCCATAACCTATGCGTCATAAGCCTGTTTAGCCAGGAGATGGAATTGTCCATTGAATTGTATTCCATTTTTGAGTACCTAGCAGGCTAACGTCAGCTAGCCATCTTAATGAGAAATTAAGAAGTCCCATCTCGTACCGTCACAGTAGCAGCGAAGATAGTCATGGCCAAGTTGTTTAGTTTAAAACGAGACGTTATTTCCATGCCATCTGAAATTTAGCTACAAGGGCACTTGGTTCATAGCTAGCAAAGTCAAAAGCCCCGTAGCCTAGCTGGCTAACGTGCGGGGCTGGAAGCTAACGCATGTCATCGGGCTCGTATGGCTAATGTTAACCACATACACATCTGCAACGTGACGCACAGAAATATGACGGCAGCTGGCCATCCATTTCAGTATTGATCAACTGTTGACTATAACGTTACTTCAGAAGAAGTGTAAACAGGACCTAACATAATCAAAATGTTCGCTAGCTAGCGAGCTACGAGGCTAGAATGACAAGCCGACCACATTCACCCTCCATATTTATTTTCGCGACTAGTGCTATTTTCGCTAGCTAGCGAAACAGCGAACGCGTAAATATGATCAAACCATGGCCGGCAAACTGGCGCTCTGCTTTTCCCAACGCGGATCAAAGCAGTGGCTAAAGGCGATACGGAAGATAAAAGATATTTCTTTTCCTGTGGGTGAAAGGTCAACATTGATAGGTTAAAGCATGCTGCGTACCGCGGGTTCAAGCGACACGGCCCTGCCGGGAGTAAGGCTGGATCCTGGCGGGATGTCCTTCTTTAAAAGCGGAACTACAGCAAAAACCACTTCAAAACCCCACAACACGGAGAAATCAAACGCGATACACGGATGTGTCGCTGGCTGATGTGTTTAAAAGGCGCTGTTCGAGTCGGCTGTGCGTCCACGCATTCTCGGGGTTAGCCAGGTAATGTGCATGTAGCATTAGCCTGATCCGAACTGCTGTAATCCGAAAACAGGAAACCGGGTTAACGTTAGCGAGATCACTGCGATGCGGACATGGATGGCAACGCTACCATGCAAGCGTACTAGGTAAATGCGGCTGGATCTGTTTCAGTCTAGAGGGCGTTTGCCCAGGTCTAATTTCCATGTGTAGCCCGTTTTCAAAGAACCGAATCCAATAGCTACTTCTCACTTGCAATCGCTAGCGATCGTGCTTTTCCTCCCGTTCCACCATGGCACATTCAGCGCTGGATATTCGTAGCTGGCAGCCAGCGCTTCCTCATGCCACGAAGCTAGCCAGCGCAGTGTCGCAGTGACCATGCTCCGGATAAAAACGAATATTACCTGGCCTGCTGTATTCTCTTTTTTTCTCTCCCTTAATGTGAAAAGCTATTCTTAAATAAATTGTGTTTTGCACCGTTCCGGAGAGGGTCAGAGTTCGTGACCTCTTTCCGCAAAATGCGTGTTCCTGGTCATGCGCAAAACGCACGTCACGGTGAAAGAGCTTCAGTTTAATCTCTTTTTCCGCCCGTTTTTTTGTTTTACATGTGAAACATGACGGGTTTTTTTGTCCAATGCGACTATTTGACTGCTGAATTCATATAGTGATTTGAATTGTGGGGTGTAGAGTTTACGGTGCAAGTATGCGAATACATGCACACCTAAGCTATTACAAACCCAAGTTTACCGACTGAGACAGAAATGTTTGAGCACAGCATGCTGCGTACTCTACGAGCTTTTCCGTCCCCTGTGAAAGCAGACGGATTCCTCTACCTCGTCCTCCGTTTAACACATTTAGATGAATTGTGCTGTGGAGCAGTTGTTTGCACCTTGCAGATGTGTTTACCTGTGAACTTTATATGGGACCATGTTCGTAGCAGCAGCTCTGATGTAGAGCACGGCGCTAACAACGCTTAGGTTGTGGGTTCGATTCCCATTGGAACCATATATGCTGAAAATTGTATGCATTCAGTACTGTGAGTCGCTTTGGATAAAAGCCTCTGGTAAATGGCGTATATTATTATTATTAGCTCGTGCTTCAACTGTTCAGCTTTATAACAACAAACTACATTGTAGAACAAGATTGTTCGTCAAAAGCATTTAACAGTGGGCAAGCATTCTATTGTAACTGTACAAAACAGTCAGTTGATAAAGAAAATGACCGAGTTTTTAATTATCTGTTGGCGGCAGCTACACACTTTGCATTTTATTTCTGGATGTGGCTGCTGTGTTGATAGGAATAAATGGCTTCAGTGTTCTACAGAATCCGTTGCTTTTGTATATAAATTAATTAAGCTCAGGACTGTTTCTTCACAGGTTTTTATAAGCGAATGAAGTTTGCCTCAGCCACTACCATCAGGTAAAGAATCGCAGCCATTATTTGCTAGAATGCGGTGGCTGAGGCAGGCATTGGATGCAGCAAAAACCGATGCGACTTTGGCCAGTCCGACACCAGAGCTAAACCCACTGGTGATTTTTAAAGAGTCAAGACTTTGGTTTAGCGTTTCATCCATAAAAGAGCATCTCCCACGGTTGTGTTTCCTGAATATATATTTTTTGTTTCAAATCATTCACCTGGATGAATTGGTGTAATTATTGAGCTTTAAATAAGATTTGAAAAAAACTGCAGCCAGCTGGAGCTTTCATACTGAGTTTGACAGCCTGTAATGCAAGGCTACAAAGGTATGTAAATATATCTCTCCTTAGAATATGAAGGAAAGAGCCTTAAATCATTACTAATCCAAGTAATAGATGTACATTGCAATGCTAATCAGTGAGATGCAGGCAAATCTGAACAAATAAAACCAGAGATAGATTTAACAGTGATGGGTTTTATGGAACAGTAGGCAATACGTTTTATTCAAAGTCAGTACTTTACACAATGCTCTGTAGAAATACATTTACAGTTATTAAAGTATGATACTGAACACACAGTGGTGGTGTTCTATTTATCACTATGCAATAAACTCAATTTCCCATAAACCATATCCATATAACATAGCAGTGCAATCTATAATGACGAGGCTAGATGTAAAATACAAAATGTAAACTCTTTATAAAATTCATTATAAATAAACCATAGATAATTACACCCAGCTGTGTTAAAAAGGCCTCTTCAATGTGGACCTGGAACACAGCTTTAAATTGAGGAGCATTCCAGTTTCATCACACCAAAAACATTTAAATAATTTTAATTTGACCTGTGCATTTTGAATGAAGACATCTCAGATGTGAGAATGAGGGATGTCCTGCACAAAACGCAGAACACTAGGAGAAAACACGGCACGCAATCTCGAGACTGCTTTCCATTAGTAAAATTCAGACTGCAAAATACAAAGTCTGCCTTCATAGGACTCCATCGTTTCAGTTTACCAAACGTAATATTTTTTTCTTTTTTAGAATTTGTTTCTCATTTTATCCTATTTTATCCCCCTCGTATTGTGAGTTCGCTGTTGTAGCCCTGAGACCGGCAGTGACACGGGCGAGGTATTGTCTCCTCCGAGCCGGCACTCGCCAAGCTGTCGACTGTGACTCTGGTACTCCTGAGCCACTCTTGTACGCAGCAAACTCATATCGGCTTCCCTCCCCCTCCCTGGGGCGGACAGCCAATCGCCGCCCCCTGGTGGCACTCCCGGCCAGAGCAGACTGGCGCGGCCGGTGGAATGGAACCCTGGTGTCGGTGGCCAGCGTCGAACGTTGTAACCACTAGACCACCCGGGAGGCCCTACCAAACTTCATCTTTGTTGGGGAAATCACGTTTGTTCTCCAGGACACCCCTCATTTCAGTCCCTACCCCAGTGTTATTGCCATTGTGTATAGTAAAGTAATAAAGAATTACACTGAGTTATTGTTCTTTAAATCAGTAAGGGAGTTACAGTACAAATACCAATCATTTAAAAAGTCTCACACCATTATTAGTGTCACAAGTGCACTTAGTGTACCAGTTCCGTGGCCTCGTGGCTGGTGTGTCCACACTGACACCGTGAGTTTACAGGTTTATTGCAATCAGCTGGGGTCATTTTTCACTAATGGACTGGACACAACCTTGCACAGACTTGTTTAAACACAGCGCTCAATGCTTTCTGCACAAAGAGGAACTCGTGATGTAGCACCCTTTTTTTGCGAGTGTCTGAAGGAGTTCGAGTGCGGGTGAACTTGTAAGCCTAGAGAAGTTAGCACCACAAAGACTGGTGAGAACACTGGTTTACAGTGGGTACTGTGAATACTGTAAATACCGCAGTTAATGGTTTAATCACCATCTCATACACACATTATTAACTAATATTCTTAAATATATCTTTTTATATTACATGTAATTACATTACATTAGTCATTTCAAACTATTTCCAGTTTTCCAACTACACCATATTATACATTTTTTAATGTCCTGCATTATTCCTCCAAAAAATATATATATATGACGGACTTGAATGAGAGTGTTAAAATTACATAATCACTTTTCTTCTAAAAGTGTTTTGTTCGGGGAGCGTTGGAGCAGAGCGGCCGTCTCCTTTCCATCCGTAGCATGCGTAATTCATTCATTCACAGTGAAAACAAACAATATCCCCACAGTGCAATACAGAAAACAGGGTTACCAGACAAAGAGCTCTCCCATAATCCATTTCTCTCTGACCCACCCAACACGGGACACACAGTCACCCCACACCAACTCTGACACTTCCACACACGCTCCAGACTTGACCTTTGACCAACACCAGTTACAAGTGGCCATTTTTGTTTTGATTCCCAAAAGCCCCTTTTGTAGAAGAAATGTCTTATATTTTCTGATACAGAGGCCTCCAGGGGTTAAATCCATAAAGAGAGCGATGAAATACCAGCTCGCAACCCGCTCCTGGTTTAAAATATACTGTACGTGATGCATTAACTACAGCACTTGAACTACACATTAGTCTCTTCTTGACGAGGGCAAGCGTTGGCGTTTCACTGGTTTTTAGGCCACAGAGTGACTCTGTTCACTAATCTATCTCCATAGTCCCTGGACGTTCGGCAGAGATTTGGGCTGATTCCTGTCCTGAGTCTGGGCAGTTTCCAGTCCATAGAGACGCTGAAAATGTCCTTGAATGTCAGGCCAGGTGAACTGCTGCACATTGTAGCCCCAACGGACGGGAGACGCTGCCCACAAGATCACCATCCCACCAGCGCTGGAAACTTCACTCCCTTGGTTGAAATGTTTCTTTTATGCTGGTGAATGGGTTTGTCATTAAAACAGTGGAATGGTTAGAGGACCATGGCTTCCTGGAAAGCGTCAATCCACCTGAGGTAAAGGTAAACACATACAGACAAGGTTAGGGGCGTGAATATTTTAGCATAGACGAGGCAGGATCTGGAAGCAGTCAGAAGCCAATACATATTTTTATTGTACATCTATCTAAAACTAAACTCAAAAATGGCATTTTTATCCATGAATATAGGCTTATATACTTTTATGCAATTGTTTTAATTGAAAGGTAGTTTCTATGTTTACAGACTGTTGATCATTTCCCCCTCTACAGTACAAACTGATACCATCACAAATGCAAACGTCCCCACAGCGTTACACTGATGTGAAGTGAGCAATGCAACAATGCACAGCATACTGATCACACGTGGCAGGCAGTGTGGTATAATGGTTAGGGAACTGGGCTTGTAACGTTAAGGTTGCAGGTTCAATCCCCAGGTGGGACACTGCCGTTGTACCCTTGAGCAAGGTACTTAACCTGAATTGCTTTAGTTAATATCCAGCTGTATAAAACTGTATGTTGCTCTGGATAAGAGCGTCTGCTAAATGCCTGTAATGTAATGTAATACGTACCTCTGCGCGGTCTGGAAGTCATCGGCTCTGAAGATGTAGAAGAGTGTGTTTTTGTGATAGAGCTTGAACTGCAGCTTCTGAGCTTCGCCTGACCGCTCCTCTCGAAGGAAGAACCCCAGTAGGGGCTGGCTCTCCAGCGCTGCCACATCCTGCAGAGACACTGGTTACTCTCCACCCAACAGGCCAGTATTGTCACACAAATTATATCTATATAACACACAGGCACTGAGCCATGTGCCACTGCTCTAAGCACAGTCCATCACATACAGCACAACGCACTGAACCACACACTGCCTTTAAAATGAGCGTATGCACGTACCTACATAGCAAAATGAACATTTACACTTAACTCCAGGTCTCTTTCACTTTACAAATCATAACTCAGTTTGCATCTTGCTGCATCACAAGACAGCCTTAATCCATATAACAAGCACACAAAATGAGACGTATTTTATTGGCTTGAGCCAGTGGAACAATGGCACAGCAGTGTGGCCTAGCAGCTGAGGTACTAGACTTGGTGAAGACCCCACATGGGAAAACGCTTTTGTGCTCCTGAGTGTGACACAATTACACACACATATCTAATTATCAAAAAGCCATAAATACATGGAGCATCTAGGATGTGAGCTTTAAAGCATGACAAATGATTAGTTCAATGTAATGCAATACATGGTTCTTATTGGAAAACAGTGGAACACTGACTGGATGGAGAAATATGCTTGCTCACGCATGTGCATGCCCCAGAGGGTTATGGGTATTTGCATATCTCTCAGATGTCACTCAACTATCTGAGCGACTGCAGATAATTCTGTATTTACACACCAATTTTAAAGTGTTAGGCGTCACATCCTAGCACATCACATGACATTAGATTGCATCGTTTATTTACTTTGCCTCGGCTGACTTGCACAGCTTCCATATGAATGATCAGTTTCTACGTCTGGATATTAACGGAAGCAGTTCATGGCTCTTACAAGCTATTTCAGTTTCTGTACAACTCCTCCTGGTACAAACTCCCTTTCCCTAAGCACTGCCCCTCACAGAAACACAAAGTTGGAAAGCTATGCTTACACACGTTAACAGTGTCCTTAATGAGTGATGCTTTGTGAAGACGGCTCACCTCACTGGCAGCGTACGTGTACAAGACTTTGTTTTTGATGACAAACCAGAGCCTCTTCCACTGCTTCTTGTTGCCCTTTGACCTTTGAAGGTAACCGCTCATGGAGGAGTTCTCTGTATTCGCAGACACCTAGAAACAGCCGTCAAGCATGAGACCGAGCTCCTTTCCCCACTGAGAGTGTAGCAGGGACTATTTACACAATGCCAAATCAACACTACATAAAATATACATTTTGCCAATTGTACTAAATCTTAAATAATGATATTGTTGCGCATAATATATTCATATTCACACCAAACATTTTCAGAATTTTTGACCGAGCACAACATGAGCATAATTATCTGAATGAAAACATTTATTGTTTGGTAAAGCCACTCAGACCCTAAAACATTTAGAAACTTAGCCCTACTATGTGTGGGAAGCAGCTATTTTCCTCACAGGTCTGTTAAGAGTATTGAATTAATCCAGAAAGTTTTAAGTGTAGGGGTATAAACACACAGACATATATATCATTCAGTACAGTACAGTAGCCTGGCAACAGTCTTACAGCCAATGAGAGAGTGAGAGAGGGCTGCTATGTGTTAACATAAAGCCTGTATTGATGTAGGACAGTGTTTCTCAATCCATTCCTACAGGGCACACTGCCCTGCCATGTTTTCATTCCAACCACCACTTAATCATGCTCAAGTGATCATTAACAGGCGACCGATGCAGATGATAGGTTGGGAGCGGAGGTTGGAATTAAAAATTCCAGGGCGGGGCGGCGGATGGCGTAGCGGTGTAACGCGCCACACTTTGGTGTGCTGTGCGCTGCCTGTCAGGGACACGGTTCGAAGGCCGCGTCTCTACCAGACCGGCCCTGGTCGTCAGCCCCGATCGGAGGCGGCGTTTGGCGTCTGTTAGCCCCGATCGGAGGCGGCATTTGGCGTCCGTGGAAGAATTTCCGTCTCGGAAGAGGCGGGAACAATCGGCCAGGAATGTGTGTCTTGCTCCCGGAGGAGGGGCGGCGGACTCGTGGGGGTGGGGAATTGAAATAAATAGAGGGTTTAATTGGCAACCAAATTGGGAGAAAAAACAGGAAAATGTGAAATAAATAAATAAATAAATAAATAAATAAATAAATAAATAAATAAATAAATAAATAAATAAATAAATAAAAAACATTTCCAGGGCAGTGTGCCCTGTAGGAATGGATTGAGAAACACTATCTTATATCAATACAGGCTTTATGTTAACACATAGCAGCCCTCTCTCACTCTCTCATTGGCTGTAAGACTGTTGCCAGGATCATGCTGATGTGCCTTTGTCCTTCACCTCTTTGAGTGCAGCAGGGATCTTCTTCTGCTTCCTGGAGGGGATGAGGACGGAGGGGAAGGCCCCGGAAGAGGACTTTACACTGGAGGAGGGGGTGGTGGATACAGGCTGGTCACCTGGGGGGGCACGACATGTGATCAGCATCAACACTGATGACTAACCAACTAGTCTTTTAGGTTGAGTAAGCACGCCTGCAAAGGTCTGTAACTCAATTCAGGAGGGACAGCCTTGCGTGCTTGATTAGTTCAGTAATAACTCTAATCATTCTTGTTATCCATGTACAGTGTAAAGTACTACAATATTTATAATAATTAGTTTAGGTAACGCTTTCATAATTAGCCACAGTGGAACTATTTGCTTGGGTATTTCTTTGCTTTGCTCACTTAATATTAGTCAATTTCCAACTTTTCTGTGACTTTTCAGAGGTGAAATAACCCGTTTCCCACTGATCATTCAAATATGAAATAAGTCATTAAATAATATTCTACACCCAATAATCGTATTTCCATAAAAATGCACTGCAAAATCATGTCCACGAGGTCCACAGTGGACTACAATTCCCAGATTACAACTCACATGTGACATAGGGTAGCTAACGTATCACACATAGGCTAGTACTAGCAGCGCATTGTGGCTAAGGATATAGCGGGTGTTTCACATTGATAATAGCCTAATCTAAAATGTTAGCATGGCTAAATAATGCGTCAGGCAAAAGAAAAAGGAATGATCAGGATTAATCCAGCGCTGGCTAACTCAGACTCAAACTGTCCGGAGAAGGAGAACGTTATCGCAAGCGATGGTGTCCCGTCAGACCAGCGGCAGACCTCGGACCACAACTTGACCCTGAACAAGATGACAGTCTCCCTGATGACACTGATGTGATCAATCGTCCAGTTCAAGTTGTTTTCAGCTTGTTTTTGTATGTAGACGTCATCATTAACTAGACCATTAAATGAAAAATTCCAGCACTGGGAACAGAGCAACATTGACCATCTTGTTCTGCGCAGGCATGCATAGGGTGGGAGGGCATACTCTTCTGCTGAAGCTTGAGGAAGCAGTGGTCACACACTCGGGCTGGCTGGTTCTTCAGGTACTCCAGGTAGTGCTTGTGTGAGGAGCATGACTGACACACCACCTACAACACACACACACACACACACACACACACACACACAGACACACAGACACAGACACACACACACACACACACACACACACACACACAGTCAAAGAGTAGAATAATGAAGAAATTATAGGAAAGATTTAGAGATTTGGGATCTACTTTCAAAATGTCCATGAGCTTTAAATAACAAATTGCAGGTGGGCAGGATGCACATCATTTTTATACGTTTTTGCTCCGGAGAGTTTTTGCATTGAAATATAATACAGAAAGCTCTGTTCAATGCAGACTGTCTTTAAATTGTTCAACGAACCAACGAGAATAAAACAACTGCCGTGATATCAAGCTTTAAAGACCCATGTTCATGTCAAATGGACTCTGCGTTGGTTGCGTCTCACCTTCCCACAGGCGCGGCAGTGATGTCGTCTCCAGGTCAGGGTGAACTCGCAGGTGCAGATCATGCACATGGTGGTCCGCAGGTCAGGGATCCAGATGGGAGCCTTGGAGCCCAGCGGGGCCCCACTGTCCCCCCGGCCCCGCCCACCTGCAGGGGAAACGGGGGCCGCAGCCAGTGACCAGCCTGCTCCACCACACCACAGCCTAACGCTCTGCCCGCCACACCAGAGCCTAACGCTCTGACCAACACAGCTGAGCACGAAGCGGAGCCCACCAGTGCAGTGACTGCACAGCTCAGCGGGCGGACTGTGGCATGCTTATTTATTTATATACATACACTCAGGGGCCACTTTATTAGGTACAACTTTCTAGTATTATATATCTAATATATATATATATATGCCACACAGAAGACCTACTGAGCCACACAGAACCACACTCTACCTACTGAGCCACACAGAACCACGCTCTACCTACTGAGCCACACAGAACCATGTGGTCCCAATGGGCCACACAGAACCACGCTCTACCTACTGAGCCACACAGAACCACGCTCTACCTACTGAGCCACACAGAACCACGCTCTACCTACTGAGACACACAGAACCATGCTCTACCTACTGAGCCACACAGAACCACGCTCTACCTACTGGGACACACAGAACCACGCTCTACCTACTGAGCCACACAGAACCACGCTCTACCTACTGAGCCACACAGAACCATGCTCTACCTACTGAGACACACAGAACCATGCTCTACCTACTGAGCCACACAGAACCACGCTCTACCTACTGAGACACACAGAACCACGCTCTACCTACTGAGACACACAGAACCACGCTCTACCTACTGAGCCACACAGAACCACACTCTAGCTCTACCTACTGAGCCACACAGAACCACATTTATTTGTTGTAGTACCTCCTCCTGGCTCTTGCTGCAGAAGAAAGTGATCTTCTTCCTGGTGTGGTCCTCCATGGCTTTGGAGATGGCCTCCAGCCACTCGTCCCGTTCTGTTGCTGAACTGCAGGAGAGAGAGACCGAGAACGTCAATGTCCGAGACCAGAAAGGTTCATGCCATTTGTAAAAAGCCTCTGATCTAAGGTTAAAAAAAAAGTGTGCTTTCCTATGAAACTCCAGTTACCAGCATTCAGTAGAAGTGACATTTTTGATATCTCACATGTCAAACACAATCCTCCTTTATTTTAATGCATGTAATGTATTCCTTGCAGAGGGATAAAAGGGAAAGTGACACTTATAAGCGATCTGAAACCATAAGGATAAAAGCCTCACTCCCCCACCGTTGACCTGCAGTTGGCAACACTTCACATGTCAAGAGACCCAATGCTAAAAAATGCAACATGACCTAATTTGATAAAATCATAGTACTCTACTTAAAATTCCTGGCCAAGGGGGCAGGGTAACTTCAGAGTGCTACAGATACAGCGGCCATTGTGCGCTTCAGAGGTCTAGTCTGACCTCTCCAGTAACTCAACACACACACACACACACACACACACACACACACACACACACACACACACACACACACACACACACACACACACACACACACACACACACACACACACACACACACACACACACACACACACACACACACACACACACACACAGAGGCTCGCACACTGAGCCCCCGCTCAGCCAGCACCGAAGCTATTTGTGCGTCTGTCTACAGGCGCACACACGTCCCACTTCTCCTCTCCGTGTAGATAAGAGTGGAACAGATGCTATCTGCACTCCTGCTTTCTCCCTGGAGGCAGGGAGAGATCAGCAGCAAGGTGAGCGCAGGGCCACGGTTTCGGGAGGCATACACCACTCCTCCTGAGTTCAGCAGGGCAGGCTCGGCCTGGCTGTCTCTCCTCGCCCACCCCTCGCGATACGACTGGGACCTCAGTGCCTCCGCGGGCTCCTACCTGGCCGAGAGGATGAAGGAGCGCTCCACGCTCTCGATGTTCAGCTCGTTCTGATAGGCCTCTTGGCTGGGTTTGCTCACCTGTGTGGGAAGATAAGAGCGGATTGTCGAATATTCGTTTACCTCCAAACCCAAAATGGAGACCGTCAGGCAAACAGCCTCTGTTTCTCTCAGGAACGCACAGCACAATTTGAGACACAAGGCCTGAAAATGTCTATATAGAAAATACACTATATAGTATTAAATGCGAGTCACATTTTAGTTCACGTATACGAGAAAGTGAAATGTGTGTCTCACCTTCATCCCTGCCAGAGACAGCATGCTGTTGAGTTTATACTGGCCAGACTGGAGCGGGGTGGTGTACAGCATGGTGTCATTGAACTGGGAGATAAATCAAATGAAACATCAAACACACAAGCCTGGGGACATTTAAACACAGAGGCACAATGGCTTACGGCTGTGCTTCGTAGAAGCTGCAGCTCAATATGCGCACAAACACTTCTGCTTAGAATTGAGCTGTGGTCAAGTTTCAAAAGATATTCTTTACAATAAAAAGTTGTGGTGACATCAAGTAGTTGTGCCCCCATGTGCCAATTTCAGAATGCTTGATAATACATTTATACACAAATCAAAAAGCCTTTCCACTAATCTACAGGCGACGAACAAGAAATAATAATTCCACAATAGTGTGGGGCACATTTTCCTGGCACGGTTTGGGTGCACTCATACCTCATACTCATAGGCAGGGTTGATGTCGATTGTTACTTAAAGCCTCTACATCAGGGGTGGCCAACCCGCGGCTCTTTGCCTGGTTTCATGCGGCTCTTACGTTCATATCGAAGTTTGTGTTTTTTTATTTTTATGTGCGTGTTAAGCAGCTTGAGTTCAATACGGTATTTTTTCGTCAAACGCGCACCGCTCGCAAAATTTCAGAAGACGAAAAAAACACAGTTAGGGCAGCGGTCCCCAACCTTTTTGCACCATGGACTGGTTTCATGCACCGGGTTTAAAATGAGGAGGGGCGCAATTTTTTTTATTCCTCTTACCACCCCCGGTCCGCGAAATAAATGAACAGGTTTTATTTCGCGTGTAGCACCCATCGCGTGTAGATTTTTGTGCACAGCACATACACACAGGAGCAAATGCACGTTGGTCAGAATGACACGAGGGACCCATCTGCCCCGATAAACCAACAATAGAGAGTAAAATGACCTATTAGAAAACTATTCATCTTTTGAGCCACTTCCTCTGTGGGGGTGGGGGGTGACAGTGGGTGTGCTCTGGGTCACGGGCGTGTGGGGGGGCAGTGGGTGTGCTCTGGGTCACGGGCGTGTGGGGGACGGGACGGGCGGGGCAGTGGGTGTGCTCTGGGTCACGGGCGTGTGGGGGGCAGTGGGTGTGCTCTGGGTCACGGGCGTGTGGGGGCAGTGGGTGTGCTCTGGGTCACGGGCGTGTGGGGGCAGTGGGTGTGCTCTGGGTCACGGGCGTGTGGGGGCAGTGGGTGTGCTCTGGGTCACGGGTGTGTGGGGGTGGGGGTGACAGTGGGTGTGCTCTGGGTCACGGGCGTGTGGGGGACGGGGGGCAGTGGGTGTGCTCTGGGTCACGGGTGTGTGGGGGTGGGGGGTGACAGTGGGTGTGCTCTGGGTCACGGGCGTGCGGGGGGACAGGGCAGTGGGTGTGCTCTGGGTCACGGGCGTGGTCTCACCAGGAAGAACATCCTTGGCTGCATGATCTTTCTGGATAGTTTCATCAAAGTTCCCTCCTTCAGGAACACCTGTCATGGAGGACCATCCTTACCATTAGAGAAATATTCAAAATATCTACATCTTTATTAATTTACACTGGTTTAAAAACAGAGGGCATAACAGAAAAATATATAATCACATAAACAGCGCAGGATGGGGCTAGAAACCCAGAGGGGCTGATATGGTGCCTCACCCTCTGATAGGGGCTGGGTTGGGCGGAATTTAGGAAAATATGTATATGCTGGGTATAATAAAATTGTTCACAAAAATATTGCTCACAAAAATATGTATAAGAAGCACACACTGCATCCTTAGAAACAGAGAATAGAAACTTTGCGTGAGGGGATGGGCGGGGGAGGGGTGGCACTCACTCTGCCCGGCTGGACGATCTCGTGGTGACCACTCAGGCTGTACTGAACCTGCATGAGCTTCTGGAAGTTATCCTGCGGAGAGAGAGAGCAGTTCTGGGGTTCAATCCTCCAAAACGAAACTTTGAGCTCCAGAACTTGTGGCCGGTATTGAGACAGAGTCCAGATGTATGCACACGTGAGAAGTCAATCTGACGATGACCGCAGACAGACGAACAGAACAAACTGAGATGCGCGTAAACCTGTGGCTGTCACACAGGGAGTGGTGGGAAGTGAGCAGGGATTTGAAAAAGTTCACAGAGACATTTTTACATTTACATTTTAAGCATTTAACAGATGCTCTTATCCAGAGCAACTTACAAGATGTGCATTAATACATGGTAGGAACAATCATAGTTTGCGCAAGAGATCAGTGCAGTAATACAGCAATAGACATTGTTGTAGGCAGCTGCGTACTATACCTGTAACACTGGGAAAGAAAAGGTTAGTAATTATTTTTATAAAAAAATTGTATGTATTAAATGGAGTAAGCAGGGGTATATAGTGTTGAGCAAGTAGGCAGTGGTGATGACAATTAGCTAGATGCACAGAGAGCTGGCGATGGGCAGCAAATGCCTTACCCCTTGTTTCATGGTGTCGTTGGCATGGTTGGCCACTTCCTTCACTATACCAAGTGCGGCTGTGTGCACAGAGAAAGAGAAGAGTCACTCTCCATGTGCCACTCACACCAGTTTGAGAAACAGTGCCTGTACCTACACCACTGACATGTTTCAGCACAACTGACTGATTTATAAAACTGTGGCACAATTTGGTATTTTCCTTTGAATATCAATACATTCTCAAATGAATCATATTGCCCAAAAGCCACTGATATCATAGATGAAGTAACATGGACCTCAGGACAACGCACAGAATGGGGAGAGACACGGTTTTTACCTTGTGTGTCTTTAAAGTCCGATGAGTCTTCCACAAGGTTCTTCAAATAATCTGAAAACACAGACTAGCTTTTTATCCAAACCGAAAAGGGAAGTAGAACATTTGCATTTCATTGCAGCTGAAAATTGTAATAATATTCAAAGCGGGATGTCTCCGTTGGCAACAGGTCAGTAGCAGAAGTGAGGAACAGTTTCCCCCGAACAAATACGGTCACATCACAAAGCCTCATTTCAGCATGGGGACTGATCATGAAATACCGATGCGGGAGACACTTTTCACATTTATGTATAGGCCATTAGGCTCACGCGACTTGTGCCTCTTAGCTGAGGTTATGTCACCAAATCGGGCATCCACTAGGTGGCACTGCAGTGCTATTTCCAACAGTGATAATCCAATCTTTAACTAATATCTTGTCCTATTTTAAGTGTATTTTATGGGGGTGTACATGTTTTAACCTCTAAAGACTAAAGATATAAAGACTCAACTCAAAATGGGTGTTCTTCATTCAATGCTTGGATGTGACAAAGCTTAAGAGAGCAACGGTGACCTTGCCCTGCTCTCTGTCCAGTTTCATGTTGAAACTATTTGAGGTTTAAGTGAAAGAATTGCATGTTCGTTGGTCTTGGGTAGCATTATTGTGCCTTCAAAAGTCACCAGATAAAAGTCACCATGTTCTAGCTACTGTATCTGACAAATGCTAGTTAAAGTAAGAGCTGTAATAACTCATGCAATGTGGTTCAGCTTAACGTGCTACAGTTCTCTTGCCAGTTCTCCAGTCAAGGATGGACTCACGACTGATTACAGAGCGCAAGGCACACAGTAGTGGCACTCAGATGCTTACTGCTTACCGCAGTGCTCCGGAGAATAAGACAGGCCTGTCTCTCACTATCCTAACAGATCCTCACCACAATCCCACGGATGGCATGTTGCTCTGCTGTGATGCTACAATCATCAATCTTTTTTTTTTATATATTTTATTACCCCGTTTTTCTCCCAATTTGGTAGCCAATTACCCGCTGTGCTTAGTTCAATCCCCTCCCTCATAGTTCGCTGCCATAGTCCTGAGACCGGCAGTGACAAGGGCGAAGTGCTGCCTCCTCCGAGACAACACTCATCGTGCCGTCGACTGTAATTCCGGCACCCCAGAACCACTCCTGTGCGCAGCGAACTGTGTCGGCTTCCCCCCCCTCCTGGGGCGGACAGCCAGAGCAGACGCGCGGCGCCCCCTAGTGGCACTCCCGTTGTACCAGAGCCGACTCTTCATCTTTGGCGCAACAGGTGTTATCCATTGTGTATAATAAAGAATCGAACCCCGGTCACCGTGGCCAGCGTCGGACGTTGAAACCACCAGACCACGCGGAAGGCCCCACGATCATCAGTCTTAAACTCACCGGGGCCCAGCCATGCATATCATCCTCGTCTGTTATCTTGAAAGGACGCCAGCGTACGAGACGAGTGACAATACTGCTGTACGCCCGTACGGCAGCTCCCATGCGAAACGCCACAAAAAGTCTCATGATGTGCAGGACAGGCAGACTCCACCCACCCATCGCTGAGCACATGACAGATGACACAGTGCACAGAAGATGTGGTCAATGCTCACTGTCGCCCCCTACCTGTGAGCAGCAGCTGGTACTGGGGGATCCTCTGAATGGGCTTCAGCAGATAGTGCTTCAGGGCCAGACTGGCACAGCGGGGACTCATCTGAACACAGACGACATCATCGGTAAATACACTATGTAATCCATACATTACATTACATTACATTACATTACATTACAGGCATTTAGCAGACACTCTTATCCAGAGCAACTTACAGTTTCACATTTATTTTACATACAATCCATTTATACAGCTAGATATTTACTGAAGTTAGGTAAATATATTTACTAGGTTAAGTACCTTGCTCAAGGGTACAACGGCAGTGCCCCCACCTGGGATCGAACCTGCAACCTTTGCGTTACAAGCCCAGTTCCTTAACCATTATGCTAAAACTGCCATACACAGGCAAACATACTCATTATGATCAGTGTGTATACACAACATAATTCTTCCATGTACACACACATGCACACTCCCGGCTGAAATATAAAGACACTATCTTAAGTCACTATCTTGAATTAACACACCAGAACACAAAGTACTAATTACTCACGATCCCAGAAACTCTGCCTTGACAGGTAATACAAATCGTACACATAGAGCACATACGTGTACACAAATCCCCCATTTAAGTTATGGTAATTAGGTGTGTTAATTAGGCTTAATAATACAGTACTTATAATACAATTTACATAGAAATAAACATACATGAAGGCACATAAGGAATGACAAAACGCTTTTAAAAGTAGTATGCTGTTTGGAATATTCATCATGTCCATTAGCCAACCCCCTATTTCTGAAAGAGTGTACTCTGCATATTTTAAATCTCTGTCACCTTGATAAAGCAGAACAGTACCTGGTTATTGTTAGAGAATTCTCTCATAGTATTACTTGGCTATTTCCCCAGTACTGTGGGTGATACACAGGGTCTGATAAGAGTGACACTGTGGAACAGTGCTCCCCTCATACATGGGCAATGAGCAGCACTGTGCTATTGATGACTGTTAAAGATATATTGCTCTGCATTTCACTTGAAATTTAAACCCAAACCACTGTCTATGGTCAGTCTTTGATTGGTCAGTACGGTGGTGAGGTCAGAGTTCAGTCTTGGGAATACCGCACCCCTAGAAGTGTAGGGTTTCATGGTTCTTCCAGCTGATCCGCATACATAACATAACATACGCCATTTATCAGACGCTTTTATCCAAAGCAACATACAGTAGTGAATGCATACATTTTTCAGTATATGTGGTCCCAGTGGGAATTGAACCCACAACCTAAGCGTTGCCAAAGCCATGCTCTACCTACTGAGCCACACGGAACCACATACACACCCACGCACGCACAGAAATCCTGCTCACATCACTGACTGCATGGCGCTGACTGATAGACCGGGTTGGCCCAGTCCGGTTACCTCAAACTCCCGCACGACTCCAGCAAACCCCGAGTTCTTCCGGCACTGCTCGTCCAGCAGAGACACATTCTTGTCGAACTCACGGATGTAGGTGGAGTACATTTTCAGGTAGGGCCCCTTCTTCACAAAGATGTCCGCGAGACGCTGGTGATCGCTCCTGTCCAAAAAGAGAGAACAAGTGAGAAAGAAAGAGAGTGGGGGGAGGAGTCATTCATAGATGCTTAATAACGCATTTAAAATGTTTAAGTTTAAGGCCTTATAGTGCTCAAATGGCCCATAAGCGTGACGTTCAGATGTATTTCTCAAACTGAATGTAGACAGTTGATTTCTTTGCTGATGATGTCGTTGTTGTTGGTTAGGGTCATGTGGTAAAACCCACACATGCATGTAGGTCAGTGTGTGGCATGTGTGGATGGTAGGTTCCTGTTGTTCATATGACCAGTCAATCAGTGTCAGTAAATGTGTGTTGTCAAATTTGTTGGTCAGCATTAGAGGTTGACCGGTCGGAATGTATGGCTGAGGGGTCAGTCTAGTGGATGCAGTGGAAGGACAGACGGTTCTGGTACCAGCGGGCCACCCTCTCCTCCAGCTCCCTCAGCAGGTCCCGGTTCAGCTCGTACAGCTGGGGCAGGTAGTACAGGATCTGGTTCAGAACCCGCTCCTCGATCACCGGCTTCCCGCTCAGCCGAGAGGCCTTGGCCACCGCGTCTCGGAAGTCCTGCCGAGGGACAGGAGGAGTCAGAAACATTTTACATTTTAGGCATTTAGAGGAGCAGGAGTGTTGGTGTCAGAACCTCAGACCCAACTGACAAAGACATTTGAACAAAATTTTCTTTCAGGTTTACTAAATTTTTACATTTACATTTTAGGCATTTAGCGACGCTCTTATCCAGAGCGACTTACACAGTTTACATTTCTTTACATACAATCCATTTATACAGCTGGATATTTTACTGAAGCAATTCAGGTTAAGTACCTTTAGCTCAAGGGTACAACGGCAGTGCCCCACCTGGGGATTGAACCTGCAACCTCTAAGTTACAAGCCCAGCTTCCTAACCAGTACACTACACTGCCAGCCACAAGAAACAAACATTAGGGATGTTAATGATTAATCGATGATTGATTAATCATAGCGTCATTAAGAATTTGATCGATCGAGCATATCAAATTAACGATTATGTATCACAGCACAGCAGAGTTATCCAATAACACAAACTCTAGTGAGTGTAATAATATTGCTTTGAAACCACAGTTGAAACCTTTTCTATTTTATCAAATATATCTAGCAATATTTCACAAAATAAACTATTTACAAACTACAAAACATTATTGTTATATTTTGTATAGCCCAACGTTACCTCAGCACAAAAATAGCACGTTGTCTTGAATTCGCTAAGCACACCTGATGTTACTTCCACATTTCTCTGAGTTTTTGGTAAAATTTTTTTTTTTGGCAGAACAGTATTTATTTATTCATTCCTGGGACATCGGTTCCGCGGTTCCGTCAGAACGGGTGTTCTAAGCAGCTGATCTTACTGTAAACAGGCTGCGCACACGGCTCACCCCTGAACACGTGGATATGGTTATATTCTTAAATAAAAACCAGTAAGGGGACGAGTTGGGACTCGAAAGTTAGGAGGCTAGGTTAGGTAGGCTTTTTCTTTTTTCAAGTTGCCAAGCCTCTGCTGTCGGACAGCCCTTTTCATTTCAAAAGGAATATTGTTTTCATTGTTAGGCCTACTGAATGGTGTTTCATTTCCTTCATAATTCTTACTGTTTTATGCTGTTAAAACAGGCCCGTGTCTCAAAAGTTTGAATAAAACTTTGATTGAGAAATAAAATGTGCATTTTCTATTCTCTGTCGTACACTACAGAAGGAAAAAAAGATTCACTGATTAACTGTTTGTTAACGTGGGCGACAATCAAAATTTCTTAAAATTAGCATCCGTAATGCATACACATTGTGCACCTCACAGACACACACAGATGCATTGTGGGTACTGTAAAATAAATCAGTACACCATTTGTTATTATGATGTATTTACAGCTGTATTTGGACAAGGGCGTGCAGACTCAAGCCTGGCTACGATGTGACAGGACAATAACACGAAGGTTTTGGCCTGAGCAGGCACTGGCTGAAAAGCAGCATGGAGGCTTCACAGCAGGGTCTCACAGAGGGTTAATAGGGCAGTGAATTAACAGGTTTTGCAGGAATGTGCTGTGATTGGACAAAAACATGCATGATTCAGCCAGGTTCCTCTCCATGGGTATTGCTGGTTTTGAGGACATACCACGGACACGCTGGCTGGACAACACTCCACTTGGGTCCAGGTCTGCACCTTACCCCAGCACACAGTGTGTCAGACCTCCAATATCTCCTTCTGTGACCGGAGCCAACTACACGGTGACTCAGTTGCCATGCTGACTGAGATCCTTGTCCCTCCATACACACACACAAACAAACAAACAAACAAACAAACAAACAAACAAACAAACAAACACTCACTCACTCACTCACTCACACACACACACACTCACACTCACACACTCACTCACTCACACACACACTCACTCACACACACTCACACACTCACACACTCACTCACACACACACACACACACAAACACACACACTCACACACACACACACTCACACACACACACACACTTCCTCTTTGTCATTCCACCAGAGTGGTGAAAATAGCTTCTGGACTGGATTGTGACTGTGAGCCTCTACAGGCAGCAGTCATGAGGCTGGAAACTCCTTCCTTTGCTCAAATATCCTTCATATGACCATGAGAAGCACGTGGGGCTACAGAGAGACAT